>CM060131.1:20974954-21147454 GCA_030522415.1 Channallabes apus
CTTAGCTATTGAATCTGCCTTCTCGTTACCCTCTACGCCGACGTGTGCCGGTACCCAGCAAAACTGTATTAAGGTTCCAGCTCTTTGTATCCGTAGTAATGTCATTGATATTTCCTTCATCAAGTCATCTCTTTTTGTTTCACTAGCATTCAGGCTCCTGAGGGCTGCACTAGAATCTGAACAAATGACTGCTCTCTTCGGTCTTATTTCTTCTATCCGCTGCAAACCTAAGATTATGGCAACTATTTCTGCTGTGAAAACTGATAGTTTATTATTAATTCTTTTGTTTATAGTTATATTGAATTCAGGTATATACACTCCAGCTCCAACATGGTTGTTTCCTGGATCTTTAGACCCATCAGTAAATACTAGTAAATAATTAAAATATTTCCTCTTAATATAATCTGTCACCAAATATCCAATATTATCTATATTATTTTCAATCCATTCTCTCTTTTGTTCTATAAGTTGCAGATCTACATCCGGAGCTGGCAATATCCATGGAGGTACATTACCCCATACAGTATTGGGTCCAATCTTTAGCCTATTTAGCCCATATTTTTCTGCAACCGAGTTAATGCTCCAACCAAATCCTGTGCCTTTTCGTTTTTGCGAGTATTCCCAACTTTCTTCTATTACCTTCGTAGCGGGTTGCTCCTCTCCGGATCCCTTTAGCTTAACCCAGTATGCCAATGCCAACTTTAATCGTCTTAGATGTAATGATAATTCTTCAGATTCCACCAGTAGTGCATTTGTCGGAGTTGTTTTAATAGCTCCAGTACTAAGTCTGAGTGCTCTATACTGTATTCTATCTAGTTTTTCCAAGTTACTTTTTGCTGCTGCTCCATATACCATACATCCATAATCAATACTGGATCGTATTAAGGCCCTATATATATATCTAGAAGAGATTGTTTATCCGCTCCCCAGTTGTATCCAGAGACCGATCTCATAAGGTTCAACACTTTATTACATTTAGTCACAATCTGTTTTATATGTGTTTTCCATATACATTTCTCATCAAACCATAGTCCCAAATATTTAAACGTTGTTACCCTTACCATATTTTGACCATATAGTTTAAGTTGAGTGTTGTCTAGCCTTCTCTTTCTGGAGAATAACATATAGCATGATTTTTCAGTTGACATCTTAAAACCCCATTCATACGACCATCTTTCAACCTTTATTATGGCACTCTGAATACTCTTAATTACATGTCTAATATTTTTCCCTCTTTTCCATATAGCCCCATCATCTGCATATAGTGAGGACCCTATATCTATGCTAATATTGTCAAAGACATCATTTATCATAATGTTAAACAATATAGGGCTAATAACACTACCCTGCGGAACACCATTCACAACTTTAAACTCATCTGATACAGCATCACCTACCTTAACTCTGAACGTTCGGTTAGTTAAAAAGTTTTGGATCCAATTGTACATTCTCCCACCAATTCCCATCTTATGAAGTTTAATCAATAGTCCTTCTCTCCACATTGAGTCATAAGCCTTCTCAATATCAAAGTACACTATAGCCATAACTTCTTTTGTGCTGATTGCTTTTTCTGCCTCATTGCTAACTTTCACTAATGCATCAATAGTAGATCTACCTTTGCGGAAGCCATTTTGATACGTGCTAAGCAATTTCCTTTGCTCCAAGTAATATGTCAGTCTGTTGACAATCACCTTTTCCATCCATTTACACAAGTGAGATGTTAGCGCTATAGGCCTGTAATTTCCTGCATTATCCGGGTTTTTGCCAGGCTTATTAAAAGGTAGTATTAAGGCACTTTTCCATTTATTAGGCATTACACCTTCATGCCATATCCTGTTAAACAGACTTCGTATCATTTCTAAGGCTTCATCCGGCAATTGTCTGAACATTGCATAGCATAATTGATCCTGTCCGGGAGCCGTATACCCACTTTTCTGTAACGCTGATTTTAACTCATGTATTGTAAAGTCCATATTAAGGCAAGTATCATCATTACATCTTTTCTTTAGTATGTCTGGGTATTTCCTTAAAATATACTCTTTCTGTTGCTTATGCTTTTCATCTAAGTGACTTCCATTATGTATACTTACAAACTTTTTACCTAAAAGATCAGCTTTCTCCTTATTTGTAATTGCCAAGTATTGTTCATCGACTAACACTGGAATTTTATCATATTTCCTTTTCCCACTCATTTTTTTAATCATCAGCCAAATATCTTCCAATCTTATTTCTCTACCGATAGCTGAACAGAAATGTCTCCAAGCATTCCTCTTTGCTTTTTTGATTATTTTCCGTGCCATAGCTCTCTTTCTTTGATATTCAAACAAATTCTCTTGACTCAGTTGTTTCCTTAATATTCTATAAGCTTTATTTCTTTCCTTTATAGCATTTCTACAATCATCATTCCACCATGGAACCATCTTCTTTTTCCCATTTATTTTGCTTTTGGGGATGCATGCTGTTGCAGCATTTACAATCAATTTCGTCACTGCTTCTGCACAAGTGTCTATGTTACCTTCCATCGTTATTGCTTCCATACATTCTTTACAATGTTCTCTAAATTTTTCCCATTCCGCTTTATGAAAGCACCATCTCTCTACTATACATCCTTCCTGCAACTTTAGTTCGAAATTTATAGTACATAAAATCACATTATGGTCACTTCCTGTGATGATATCATTCATTACTTTCCATTCACATATGTTACTAATATTTCCTGATACCAGCGTAAGGTCGATGCATGATACTGAGTTTCTTACTATATCCACTCTAGTGCCACTGCCATCATTAATACAGACAAGTGATCTCTCATCCATAAGCTCTTCAACTATTTCCCCATTTCTATCTACATGATCACTTCCCCACAAAGTATTATGGGCATTAAAGTCTCCACACCATATTTCTCTTCTATCCACCCTTCCACTGATCTCTTGGAACATTTCCATTGATAGCCTCTTACAGGGATTATAGAAGTTTATTATTTTTATGTTTCCCCTGGGACTCCATACTTCTACTGCTATGCATTCATACTCATTTGGTACATCAATCCTTCTATATGCTATAGAATCTCTAATAAATGTTACACAGCCTCCACCTTGTGCTGAGCTTCTGTCACATCTAGCATAACTGTATCCTGGCAGCACAAATTCCAAGTGTGGTCTTAACCATGTTTCTTGAACACATATAATGTCAGGTGTATCATTCAGATCTCTTATAACTTTTTTAAGTTCTTGCCCGTTCGCTATTAAACTTCTGGCATTCCATTGGAGGATATGAAATACCATCAGTAGACTAATCACCTTGAGACAGTCCATCATAGTTGGTAGGATTCAACATCTCATGAATCATTTCCGCTTTGATATCTTTGATTCCTAGTAATTCTGTTGCTGCCTCCACGACTGTTTTAATTCTATCGCTTTTCCTCTGTTGCTGCATTGCTACATTCACAATCTTGCATATGAAAGCTACAAAGTTGGTTTTATCCACAATCAGTGTATCCTCCTTTATATTTTTAACCCATGGGTTTATTTCTGTTTGCTGTTGACTTATTGCGCAAGTTGGGATTTCTGTTGATTTTCTTCTTACTGACTGATTTGGGTTAGCCACCACTGTATCCCTGCTTCTGGCAAGTTCACTTTCCTTTACTTTTTTAGCTGCATCCGCATATGAGACTTGGTTGTATATTTTATATTTCTGTATCTCTCTAGCCTGCCTTTGAACTGGGCACCCTCCAAAAGCAGCACTGTGTTCACCACCACAGTTACAGCATTTGATTTTTGCATCTTTAGCACATTTACCGTATTCATGCTCCCCTCCGCATCTAGCACATCTTTGTCTTCCTTTGCATTGCCCTGCAGTGTGTCCTATTCTTTGGCATTTGAAACATCGCAGTGGGGCTGGAATGTATTCCCTTACGTCATAACTCAGATATCCCATTCTGATTTTCTTAGGCATACTCTTTTCAAATTCTAGAAGTACTGATAAACTATCAATTTTCACCCCATTTCTGTTCATTTGTAATCTTGTAGCCTTTAACACCTTTCCTCCTTTCACTTCTTCCATTATTTCATCCATTTTCATTGTTAGTGGCACATCATATATTACACCTCTCATCTTAGCTGCGTTTCCTGGGATATGTGCATTAATTCTTTCTCCATTCAGTGTTTCAGCCCGTAGAAATTTCTTTAGCAAAAATCAAGAGTCTCCTGTTACTTAAGAATTTAGTGAACTTTATTTTGCCCATTTCTTTTTCTATAGCTTTTGTCAGTTTTAGTGGATGAAAATGTACTTCTTTTTTGAAAGTTATCACGACTTTCCATTCGGCTTGTTCGTCCTCATCCTTCCCATTTTTCTTAGCAGCCCTTTTCTTACTCATATCACCCATCTCTAATCCTATAGTAGAGCTTTCTGAGCTAGTACTCCTATTTTTCCTTTTCCTCGTAACATCCTGCCAAGCCATATCATCACTTTCACCGACCGAACTTTCACCCATGATGATTACATCCACGGTACAGCTGTTGCTATACCCGCCAATCCTTTCAGTCCTCAAGCAACCAACCTTAAACCTTAGCCTCTAGAGTCTTCGCTCTTCTTCACGTTTTATTTTCCGTCCACGCTCCCACCTCCGCAGCGCTCCGAGTGTGCCCCACCGTTTTCCTCTACGGCTCTGTTCCAGTCCAGCTCAACCTCTGTTCGCTACTGACCGCCGAACCGGACTCCTTTACTCCCCGGGTCTTAAACTATTCAAGCCAATCAGATTTAAATATCAATCTAACCTGTAAGGCAAAAGCGCATTTTCCCCTGAGGCACTCAAACTTGCTACAGCCATTCACAGAAGTTCTTAAAGACACAGGCACCAATTATGCACCTCTTGTATGAAGTGTTATACTCCATTTACATTTAAACTCTGCATAAGAGATTAAAAGAAACCAATAAAGAAACAATAAAGAAGACAACCTACCCCACTACCATACAGAAAGTTTGGTGGGTTACACAAATAATACTGAATTGAATTGAATTGAATTGGTGCCAGACTTACTCACAGAGGCCCTGCAGAGCCAACATGGTGACACAATGGGAACCTAAAACCTAGGTGGATTTAATGTTAATGATTTAAAAGTTACTGCCAACAGACTTTCAACTGTTTTTACTTTCAGTAAACTTAATGTGTAAATATTTGTATGAACACTAAAAGAGTCGACACCATAAGACATAAAGTAAAAATATTTCACAATGTGTCCCTGAATGAAGAGAAGCTCAAAATCAGTCAGTAGCAGTCAGTATCTGGTGGCCACCAGCTGCTTGAAGTACTGCAGTGCATCTCCTCCTCATGGACTGGACCAGATTTGTCAGTTCTTGCTGTGAGATGGAGGGATTGTGTGTTCCTGGTGTGACTCGGGCAGTTGTTGTGGCCATCCTGTACCTGTCACGCAGGTGTGATATTCGGATGTACCCATCCTGTGCAGGTGTTGTTACACGTGGTCTTCCACTGCGAGGATGATCAGCTGTCCTTCCTGTCTCCCTGTAGCGCCGTCTTAGGCGTCTCATGGTGCGGACATGGCGATTTATTGCCCTATAGCCACATCAGCAGTCCTCATGCCTCCCTGCAGCATGCCTAATGCACGTTCACGCAGATGAGCAGCGACCCTGGGTGTCTTTCTTTGGGTGTTTTTCACAGTCGGTAGACGAGTCTCTTTAGTGTCCTGCGTTTTTAGAACTGTGACCTTAAATGCCTACTTTCTGTAAGCTGTTAAGGTCTTAACGACCATTCCACAGGTGCATGTTAATTAATTGATTATGGTTAATTGAACATGCATGGAAAACATTGTTTAAACCCTTTACAATGAAGATCTGTAAAGTTATTGGGATTTGTACAACATTATTGTTGAAATACACAGTCCTGAAAAAGGGGCGTTTCTTTTTTTGCTGAGTATATATAGCATGGAATTCTCATTAAAGATTTATTTAGAAAATTCACTAGATAATAACCTTTTCCAAGAGTCAGGTATGTATATTGTTTTTCATGTCGTTCTGAAACAGAAAAACAAGCCTCTGTTGTGTTGATGTTGGTTGAGTTCTGACACTTCAACCCAATTTTGCATTTCTGAAGCATGTTTCCCCTTGTAAGGATGTTATTTACATTGTTTTTTGCATCTGTTTTAAATTAATTCATGAGAACCTCATTGTGCATGTCTGGGGAGCTGGAAAAGTTGTCAAAACATTGTGCTGAGACATTTTGCAAAGACATACTGAGTTCAGATGCTTCAGGGCAGAGATGAAATCACTCATTTTTATTCTCCTGCTGGCGATCAGATGTGGTGTGGCTGTAGGTCAGATAAGAGAATACTTTTTCATTAGTACTCCATCATCGTGGAATGATGCTCAGACTTACTGCAGACAAAACTACAGAGATTTGGCCACCGTCTCCTCTACAGACGAATACAATCGACTTTTACAATCAGGATACGTTAGTTTTGGAAGTTGGACCGGGCTAAGCAGGACATCAGGCAGTTGGACATGGTCTGATGGAGAACCACTTTCTTTCCCAAACTGGTTTGGAAACTCAACTTTTTTACAACCAACCACATCTTCCTGTGCTGTCACATCTACTACAAGTCCAGGATTCAAGGCAAATTATGACTGTACAAAGAAGAGGAATTTCTACTGTTATCAATATCTAATCCAGATGCAGGAGCAGATGACCTGGGATGAAGCTCAGGAGTACTGCAAGATTAAATACTCTGGTTTATCCTCCATGACCTCTGGGACGAGCTTGCGGCAGCTGAATCCAGAGACAGCGCAGGCACTGGCAATGAGTGTGTGGATTGGCTTGCGCTTCATGAATGGGATATGGTTCTGGGTGAGCGGGGAACAACTGGGGAACTTGGACTCAATGCCTTCATGTCCAGCTCTGTCTCATCGCTGTGGATCCCTCAACACCATAACAAACATCTTGGGGAACCGCAACTGCAATGACAGTCTGAATTTCGTCTGCCACTGAACGTGAGTAAAAAAAAATCTGGGAAAATGTTTTACAATTCTTGCAGATAAAAAAAAACCTGTAAATAAAATTTGAGATTTTGCAAATTCAAATTGCAAAGATTCATGCAAAAGAGTCAATTTATAAGATTTGTGTAACTGAGTCATTTCTTTTCCTGAACAGGTGATTTTACACAAGAGCAAATTTCCTTCAAGAAGAAATTGATTGTTTTTTGTAACAAAAGATCTGATGGTAGTGCAGTTGCTAATATTAAGTTTATATTATATTATTATTTTGATTTTGTTCACTAATACATAAGACAATGCTTAAATCTTTTTTACAAATTATAATAGTCACTTCCCTTTATAAATGTTATGCATTATGTATGTTTTGATGTATAACTTGATATTTTTTCCATACATTTTCTGTCATTATTTTATGTCATAGATAAAATTAATAGACAAAATATATACCATTAAACTTTCTATTTAAACTTGACTTTTTTTTAATGATGTCCACATTAGCAGAAAAGGCTAATGGAGAGACAACTACATACATTTGAACAAATAATATTAATGATAAAATATTATAATTTGTATACTTTTTATATAATTAATTTATATATATATATATATATATATATATATATATATATATATATATATTTTTTTTTTTTTTTTTTTTTGGGAAAATCATTAAAAATGTACAAATTAACCTGAAAATTTGTGGATTATTAAGATTTATTCAAAAAGTTTGAGAAGTAGGGTAATTGTTGGGTTTTTTATGATTCAGTGTATTTATTTTAATGTTTCATTGTTTGAAAGGTTTTTAAAAATTAGCTAATATGTTATCAATGTAATGTGTGTTAAACATACTGTAAGTGTGGAACCTGTACTGATAAAATCCTGCCATGACATGGAGCTGTTTAACAAGTCTGACAGAGGATCAGCTGTACAGGTGACAGATCAAGCACCTGATGGACCATCTGCAAATCAACGTTATTTTGCAGGTTTAAAAATGGCGTGAAACAGATTATAAAACAAAAATAATCAAATCATGACAAAATAACACTTATCAAGAAAGAATTTTAAAGATATTTAGACAGACGAAATGTTTTAACCACTGTGTTTGTTCAGGAGCTCCTTGAACAACTTTTTATATGTTCAGGAAGACTGTTAAAGTTGAGACACTTAAGAGGCTCAATTGTGGCTATAATAAGCATTTAACATACTGTCATGTTCATGCGGGTGGAAGGAGCGGACACAGATGCAGGAGTTCACTTTTCTTTTCTTTATTTGATGGGTCTTTCTTTTTTCTTGGTTCAAACGAAAAATATCGAGCATTACTTGAAACACACAACTCAAAAAGAACCAGTCACTGAAACACAAAAAACAAACCACACAAATGAAACGGATACTCGACTAGATTTCCTCAGCTCTGCTCAGCAGGCAGGCGCCTATGAATACAGCACTTATTCCATATACTTCCTGAAAAGTCCCGTACTTGTCCCGCGCTCGTGGGGAGGGCGCATCACCTTGAACTTGAACGATATTGGACTCAGTCTGCTTCTCAGTTTTTTCTCCTGTCCTGCTGTTAATTCTGAGGATGAAACGTGACACTTAATCCAGCACACAGTGAAAGACACACACCCACGAAAAACCCACGAAAAGAATGATAGTGAACGGACGAGACGCTACGGGTTCGGCCGGCTTAAATAGAGACACACAGGGGCGTGAAACAGGTGTACTAAATTTGTGATTATGTGGACATACCAACACTGACACACTAGGTGGGGACAAAGTAGCGGCTTAGTAGTCCGGAGACCCAGATCTTATTCCCCCGGGCCGTGGTGGTACAGATGTTATACATACCTTAGTCAGGGTTTTGTTGCTAGTAGTTACTCCAAAAGGATCTGGCATGAACGCATTCTGATTGCTGTTTTGTAACAGAAAAACACTTATTCTTTTCTCGTATCATCCCATATACTGCTTTATCCTGTGTACGGGGTAGCAGAGGCCTAGAAGCTATCCCAGAAGACTTGGGACACAAAGCGTGGTACACTCTGAACAGGGTACATCACAGGGCACACACATACAGTACTCACATTCACTAGCTCATTGTCACCATATGGGCAATTCAGGAAAGCCAATCAGCCTAATCTGAATGTCTTTGGACTGTGAGAGGAAACCAGAGCACTCGGAGGAAACTGGATGAACACAGCGAGAACATGTAAACTCCATGCACACAGACCCCAAGGTGGAAATCAAACTAGGAAACCTGGAGGTGCAAGACAGCGGTATGGTACTGTGCAGTAACCACTAGTAAGCACTAAGCCAACCAAACGTAACCACTAAGCCACCGTGCCATCTGCCTAAGATTTAGATTCTTTTTTTTTTCTTTTTCCAATGTAGGTAGTAAAAGGAGGTTACTATTTAGATACATTTGTACTAGAAAGTATGTTGGAGTTATGACATCATGTAGGTTCCAGTAGCATCATAAGCAAAAGTGGATTTTCATAATAAATATTATTGTTTTGAGATAATTATGCATAAAATATTTACATATGTATTTTGACTGATTTGCTTCCATGCATATCAATAAAACTATTATATACATGCCTGTAGTTCCAAAAGTAAAATTTTATTAAAATGTAACGTGAATTTAAGTGAATACAGATTTTCAAAGAAAAAAAAATCTCATGTTACATTTCACTCCTGAGTTCATGTAAATGTCTGTATAGGAAGATTCACAACACCTGGAGGTTGCCTTGCACCCAGAGACCTTATGTTCTGTTGGACTTTATTTCTCAGAATGCACCTAAGTCTCGTGTAGTGAATGTCGTCATCTACGGCTCGTTTAATCACGAGCATACTGGAATTAAGATGTGTTTCATTCTGAACACCCTGCAACAGTACAGATATCACTTCTCCAGTGCATTACCATGATAACATAAGCTCCTTGGTCACCGTTCCTGTGGAAATTTCACACTACGGACATTAAATATTAAAAATGTATTGAAACAAAATCTGATACCATTATAAAACATGTACTTATTGAAATGTGTATACCTAAATAAATAATTTTAATAATTTGCAAGATGTACAAAGTTTTTTTTTTTTTTCAGATTACTAGCCTATATATACTATATAATAGTAAGGTTCTCTTGTTTAAATAAAAATTTTAAATGATTAATATGATGTTGTATTATGTTTTTATCTGCCCTCTGGGGTTTGACTGGGGACGGTTCCACTTTACCAAGTTCCTTCCCTCGGCTGATGCTGACAGCTGTTCTCTTGTGACTATTGCTTGATAGTTCAGGACAAGAATTTACCTGAGTAAGTCTACCTGAGCCTCCAATAATGAACTGGACTCCATATTAACTTAAAGACATTGACTGTTTTAATGAACTTCCATCTGACTAACATACAGTATTTCAGCAGATCAATCCCTGCTATCCGTTATCACGCAAATGAGGATGGGTTCCCTGTTTAGTCTGGTTCCTCTCAAGATCTCAGGGAATTTTTTTCTTGTTGGGTACTACAAACCCAAACATAATTTATTTTGATTGTGTAAAGTTGCTTTGAGACAATGACAATTGTTAAAATCGCTATAAAATAAAATTAAGTTGAAAAGTGCAAACCCTGTCCAGGGTGTACCCCGCCTAGTGCCCGAAGTCTCCTGGTATAGGGTTAGGGTTAGCAGCTTTAGGCTAAACAGCTTTAGGCTAATGGGCTTAGACCACACAGACACAAACACATGCTTACACAAAAACTCAGCATTATAATCAGTCGAGAGAAACTCACACGTTTTTGGGCAAAGAACCTTCCTTCCCTGTATTAGTTTTGCTCCACCAGCCTCTTTCTCCTGAAAACACCCCCCCCCCCCCTTTACTGCCATGATATGAATTAACAAGCTAATTCAACCCAGTCATAGGCGTGTCCAACTATGAATCAGAAAACAGGAAGTCAAGTTCAACTCAGCATGCAAATAACCAGTCAAAATAAACCCCCCAAAACCACAACAAAAACACAAAACATGCAACAAAAATGCAGAGCCCACTCAAACTTTTAAAAATACACAGAAGTCATGATCTACCCTGTGACAAAATATAAACAAAAACTCAAACAGGAAGGCTGCGGCGAACAACCTGGGACGTTTGTACGATCATCCTCTTGAAACAATGGATGGAATTCTTAAAAGAACTGTACAACCATGAACCTCAAGAATCACTGGCAGACATGCCTCACATCGACCCACCAGAGAACAAAATGTCTCCTGATAAACCAACAATCAAAATGGCAAGGCACCAGTAGTGCCAGCGAACCATTCGATTTCAATTCAATTAAATTTTATTTGCATAGCGCTTTTAACAACTGTCATTGTCGCGTTTATTGATTTCAAGTTACTGCATCACTGAATGGTTACATGGCACAGGATTACCACCATGCCACGAGATATAATAATCAAAGTAAGTTCAAGTTCAAGTAGGCTTTATTGTCACTTCAACCATATACAGTTAGTACAGAGTGAAATGAAACAACGTTCCTACAGGACCAAGGTGCTACATGCAAGATAAATTTACAACATAAATTAACAGAAAAACTAAAACTAGCTAACTAAGAGGCCTAGTTAGCTGGCTAGCTGAGACAAGACAGATTGACCTGACAATATAAATTTAACACAACATAACATAATACTTTGTGGTGATGAGGTGATGAGTTGAGGTAGTGGAGAACCAGTAAACATTTCTTAGGGTAGCAGCAAGAATTAAGAAGTTAGTGCAAAAAGTAATCCAGTAATGAATATTGTGAAAAAAAGAGAATTTACAGGTTTTATAGTGTAGGTCAGTGTGTCTGCGCTTGTGTTGATTAGTCAGTCTAGTCTCAATGTTTTCAGGTAGTTGAGTTAAGCTGAGTGATAATGTTCCCGATGATCTTCTCTGCTGTCCTCACTATCCGCTGTAGGGTCTTGCGGTCCGATATGGCAAAATTCCCAAACCAGACAATGATGCAGCTGCTCAGGATGCTCTCGATAGTTCCTCTATAGTAGGTGGTCAGGATCGGTGGTGGAAGCTGGGCCTTCCTCAGTCTTCTCAGAAAGAAGAGACGCTGTTGGGCTTTCCTGTGCAGGGAGCTGGTGTTGAGGGACCAGCTGAGGTCTTTCCCCAGGAATTTGGTGCTTTTGACGATCTCCCCAGAGGAGCCGTTGATACTCAGTGGAAAATGGTCGCCTCGTGTCCTCCTAAAGTCAACAACCATCTCCTTTGTCTTGTCAACATTCAGAGACAGGTTGTTGTCTTTACACCAGTCCATTAGCCTCTGCACGTCCTCTCTGTACGCTGACTTGTCATTCTTGCTAATGAGACCCACCACGGTTGTGTCATAAGCAAACTTGATGATGTGATTAGAACTGTGTGTTGCTACACAGTTGTGAGTCAGCAGTGTGAACAGCAGGGGACTGAGCACACAGCCTTGTGGGGCCCCAGTGCTCAGTG
Source organism: Channallabes apus (assembly GCA_030522415.1). Lineage (NCBI taxonomy): Eukaryota > Metazoa > Chordata > Actinopteri > Siluriformes > Clariidae > Channallabes > Channallabes apus. The sequence continues at coordinate 20,987,428 of CM060131.1, forward strand.
TGGTGGTGCTGGAGGTGCAGTTCCCGATCTGTACTGACTGAGGCCTTCCGGTCAGAAAGTCCAGGATCCAGTTGCAGAGTTGTGTTCAGGCCCAACAGGCTCAGCTTCCTGATCAGTTGTTGGGGGATGATAGTGTTGAATGCTGAGTTGAAATCTATGTACAGCATTCGAACGTATGTGTCCTTCTTGTCCAAGTGTGTGATGGCAAGATGGAGTGTAGTGGAGATGGCATCGTCCGTTGAGCTTTTAGAACGGTACGCAAATTGCAGTGGGTCCAGTGAGGGGTGCAGCAGGGTCTTGATGTGTCTCATGATGAGCCGCTCGAAGCACTTCATGATGATGGGTGTAAGTGCAACGGGACGGTAGTCATTGAGACAGGACACAGAAGACTTCTTGGGCATGGGGACGATGGTGGTGTCCTTGAAGCACGTGGGAGAGAGATGTTTAAGATGTCGGTGAGAACATCTGCAAGCTGTCCCGCACATTCTCTGAGCACTCTGCCTGGGATGTTGTCTGGACCAGCAGCTTTACGTGGGTTGCGTAGAGTTTTCCTCACATTAGCTGTAGTGAGACACATCAGCTGCATAGAGCCCCTAGGGTTTTAGAGGGGGTCAGTGATATAGGAATGTGCAACAATGGTTTTGCACTGTCGAGAGGACCTTCCTCATCAAAGATAATGTGGGTTTATTAATGAAACTAAAAAACAAGGACTGAAATAAAACTAAAAACAAAAAAAATTAACACAAAGCTGGGCTTTGGAAACTGAAAATAAACACTCACGTCTTCTCAAGGCAAGGTTATCCCACAGTAGGTTTATCTCATATTTTCTTATTTTTATTTTACTTTCAGTTTCTCTTTAATTGGCTAAACTTTACCTTGGTGGGGGAGAATGATTATCACATGTCAGGCTGCTCTCTTTCACTCTAGATGGAGGCTCTTCTCATGGACTTGGCTTGGTCTTGCTCTTTGTCTCTGTCTTTGTCTCTACAAAATCTTTAAATCTTTGTGGCTGAGCATTTGCATTTATGAATATCTCAAATTCTATTTTTATTTGTCACATACACAGTCATACACAGTACGGTATGCAGTGAAATGCTTACAAGACCGCCAGTGACCTTAAAAATTATTTAAAATTTAATATCTAATTCAATGTACCCAAAATAGTTGGTGAAGTTGATGCAAATCGATTAACAAATCACATGCAGCTCAAACAGAAAATGAAGGTGTAAAAGTACACCAGAACAGCACAGTATTAGTAGAAGTTCTCGTTTTTGCCAGTTGAAGACAAAAATTGGTAATTTTCTTTTTTAATGAGAACATTTATTGTAATTTTTACATAAAGGTAAAAATGTAACCATACATTTAATCACATACATGATTATAGTATTAATAAACAGCCTATACTTCATGTTAACATTCCTTTTCTTTTGTGTTAATATTATATTTTTTAAACATGTTAATACATCTTTAGTAAATACTAGTTGTAACCAGGTATTTAACTACTGTATTCTGTGATCATAAGCCCAAACTCCTCCCAATAAATAACATCATGACTATAAATCCTGATACATCACATGACCACACACGGTTTCTCTTTTGCAGAAAATCAAATAAAAACAAGGACTAGCACATGAGCTGATTTTTCATATTTCATACAATGGACCAATCAGATTTCAGCACAAAGACTCACTGATGGATTTAATCATTTATTTAGCAGTTCTAATCAATCCCTGATGCTAATAAATGACACATTTCATTTAAACTTTCAGGAGCGAATGTTCATTCAACAGTCATCTTCTATCATCTCTTATTAACAGTGTGTACAGAAAAATCAAGTTTTTATTTTGAGTGTGTGTATCTGTGTGTCTGTGTGTGTAGTGCCTTTATTGCCCTTTTTACAGAGTAAAAACAGAGTGTGTTACAAGAATGTCTATATAAATCCACTTATACCTTTAGATTTATACCTTTATCCTTTATAGTACTCTCTCTCAATCTCTCTCTCACACACACACACACACACACACACAAACACACACACAATGTTCAATAAAACACAAAATGTTTTCAACATTTTGTAATCAAAAGAACTTTTGTAAAATGATGCATAGAAATTGGTGTGTATGTGTGAGTATTTGTGTGTTTGTTGTATTTCATTTATCCCAATGACTACACACGCCTCACACATGGAGAGCGGCAGCACGTTTCTACAGGATGAAACCCATATATTTTTTTAATCATAAACTCTATGTAGCACTGCCACATAAGGCCAATTGTATATAGTGTAAATAAGTCTGCTAAAAGTAAAGACAGCTGCAGCACTGTATTGATTGTGCCTGCAAAGGTTGTTTGTACCTATGTATTATGTGTATTGGTTCCTGCTCCTACTCTCGCGAGACTACGTTGCCGGTCGGCACGGGAAGATGGTGACGTACGTGGTCACATGAACCGGAAATAAAAGCCGGCCCGGCAAAGCACTCAGGCGGGAGTTAGGAGTCACAGCACGCTGTTTTCATGTTTGTTGTATCGGAGTGTTCAAAGAGACTGACGAGGACTGTTTCCTGCGGGTTTTCCGTTACATTGGAATTATCACCGACTGAACTGCTTCGCCACTGTTCTCACTCTCCGACATCGGCCTCCTGGGATTATACCACCATTTCCGGTGAGACCGATCCATCTCCTTCGCACACACTTACAATAACCTGGACATTGGACATTTTACACATTCACACATACTTAGTTTTTTATTGTATATATTTTGTAAATATTGTTTATTTTATTAGTTTGTTTGGTTGGTGCACCTTTTTGTTAAATTTTTTGTATAATACACTTTTGGTTGATTTGAATTGGTCTGGTTTGTGTCATTCTTGCTCACTGGTTTTTAAAGTGCACCGACACGGAGATAACGATCTCGGATTTTTTTGTAACATTAGTTAAATATATTTAGCTGAGCGTTACATATTGGTGGCCCATACAGGGATCTATTTTTCGTGTGTTGTGGGTGTTTTAGAACTAATGAGCAGGATGAGTGTCAATGCTAGTAGTGTAAATATGGCTGACTCAGGCAGATTAAAATCTGTACATGTAACTAAGGACGCAACTAACATTGTGCAGTTACATCTTAAAGTTCATTGTACATGATTAACAAACAGACTGATGCGTGTGTGAATCGTATGTCGGGTATGGGTGTAGTAGAATCTTTGCAGACTGAGGTTAATACATGTAAGGTGGATTTATTTGCTCTTGCCGTGAAGGTTAACACAGTAGAGCTAGCATTTAAAGAATCTGGTAATAGTGTTATTAACAGGGAAATTAGTTTTCGGCAGTCGGTGGATGCTAACTTGGCAGGGTTGGAGAACTACGTCCAGGAGGCCCTGGAAAAGCTGGAGTGAGCAGTCATTGACTGTTTTCTGCGGAGAGACGTGATGTGGGAGAAACAGCTGCAGAAGCTACGTCTCACTAGCTGTCTTACTCTCCGCCGCCCATCGGCCTGCTCCCCTACACCATCACACCCGTCTGCACAGCCTACTCCCAGCACTCCAGTCCTGGCACCGCAGAGAAAGGTACAACGCCCAGTAAGCCATTACACCTATGATGTTCTCCCATCTGGCAGCTGATACAGCCAAGCTGTTTACAAACAGCTAAAAACCCTTTTGGGGCTGTTAGATGACGTCTGGTGGCCCTCTGTGCTCAAGGACATATGGGAATTCATCAGGGTCTGTAAAGCCTGCCAACAATGGCAAAACGAGACCCACGGCACGACGCATTGACTATCCACCCATCCCAGACCAAGCATCAACTACTTTCTTTCAAAAACCACGATACCCAGCTGAGGAAGACTCACAACAGCAAAGACGTCAGCAAGACAAACAAACCGGCCAGCATTTCCCGGTGGTACAAAGCGCTGGTACTACCAGGCAAACTGGTTTGGCCATATGACACTCCCACTCTCCTCCGCCCCTCCAAATTTCTCTGTTAAGCTAGCACCCAAGTGGGGAGATCCAGGAACAATTACAAACCGGATTCCAAAAAAGTTGGGACACTAAACAAATTGTGAATAAAAACTGAATGCAATGATGTGGAGATGGCAAATGTCAATATTTTATTCAGAATAGAACATAAATCACGGAACAAAAGTTTAAACTGAGAAAATGTATAATTTTAAGGGAAAAATATGGTGAATCAAAATGTCATGTTGTCAACAAATCCCAAAAAAGTTGGGACAAGGCCATTTTCACCAGTGTGGCATCTCCCCTTCTTCTTACAACACTCAACAGACGTCTGGGGACCGAGGAGACCAGTTTCTCAAGTTTAGAAATAGGAATGCTCTCCCATTCTTGTCTAATACAGGCCTCTAACTGTTCAATCGTCTTGGGCCTTCTTTGTCGCACCTTCCTCTTTATGATGCGCCAAATGTTCTCTATAGGGGAAAGATCTGGACTGCAGACTGGCCATTTCAGTACCGGGATCCTTCTCCTACGCAGCCATGATGCTGTGATTGATGCAGAATGTGCTCTGGCATTATCTTGTTGAAAAATGCAGGGTCTTCCCTGAAAGAGATGACTAGATGTTGTTCTAGAACCTGAATATATTTTTCTGCATTGATGGTGCCTTTCCAGACATGCAAGCTGCCCATGCCACACGCACTCATGCAACCCCATACCATCAGAGATGCAGGCTTCTGAACTGAGAGTTGATAACAACTTGGGTTGTCCTTGTCCTCTTTGGTCCGGATGACATGGCGTCCCACATTTCCAACAAGAACTTTGAATCGTGACTCGTCTGACCACAGAACAGTCTTCCATTTTGCCACACTCCATTTTAAATGATCCCTGGCCCAATGAAAATGCCTGTGCTTGTGGATCTTGCTTAGAAATGGCTTCTTCTTTGCACTGTAGAGTTTCAGCTGGCAACGGCGGATGGCACGGTGGATTGTGTTCACTGACGATGGTTTCTGGAAGTATTCCTGAGCCCATTCTGTGATTTCCTTTACAGTAGCATTCCTGTTTGTGGTGCAGTGTCGTTTAAGGGCCCGGAGATCACGGGCATCCAGTATGGATTTACACCCTTGACCCTTACGCACAGAGATTGTTCCAGATTCTCTGAATCTTCGGATGATATTATGCACAGTTGATGATGATAACTGCAAAGTCTTTGCAATTTTTCGCTGGGTAACACCTTTCTGATATTGCTCCACTATCTTTCTGCGCAACATTGTGGGAATTGGTGATCCTCTACCCATCTTGGCTTCTGAGAGACACTGCCACTCTGAGAAGCTCTTTTTATACCCAATCATGTTGCCAATTAACCTTATTACTGTTAATTGGTCTTCCAGCTCTTCGTTATGCTCAAATTTACTTTTTTCAGCCTCTTATTGCTACTTGTCCCAACTTTTTTGACATTTGCCATCTCCACATCATTGCATTCAGTTTTTATTCACAATTTCTTTAGTGTCCCAACTTTTTTGGAATCCGGTTTGTATTTAAAGGGTTAGTCCAAATATGAAAATTCGTTCAATAATTACTCAGATTTATATATTCATTTGCATTTATATGCTTCTGTCCAATACAACAAACACTATATTCAAGGTATTAATAAATTGTATAATTAATAAGAAAACAATGCTTTACCAGGCAATCATCAAAGAGATCCTCTTCAGATTCATGTCTCATCTTTACGCTTTGTTTCTGTGAAAATATTTACATTGTATCATTACATAATCTTTTATTCGTAATTAAACTACTTTTAGGCATTTCTTCATCTTTTGTAAGTTTGCCTTTATCCAAAGCAAATTACAAAAGAGGAAGGCATCAAGCATGTCAAGCAGTGCTACTAACACAAAGTTTCTGACACCGTTAGAAAAATACAAGATAGATCAGCGAGGGATTAAGGAAAAAGTGAGAAGCACGAATCATGTGTTAAAAGATTAAGCATGCAAGGTCACAGGATGACTCGACTTCTTTTTATTGTCTGCAATGCTATTTAGACAAATTAGAGCTGCTGTCAATACTGTATGAACATATGTACAGGTTCTTTACTCGTAACTCATTAATAAAGTTCGGCTTCAGAAAAAAAAACGTTTATTGCTAGTGCTCTTTTACCATTTAATGCTTTAACACACACGACTCAGTTTGTTCAGAAATGGCATCTCACTGGCGAGCCTTTGTCTGAACACGCCGTTTTCACTCGGGGTGGGGGTAAGAAACACACATATCGGTTTATTAATCCGCGCGCTCGGTTCATTATTATTTTATTTATTTATTTATTTACCACAGGACCCCTGGGGGGCCCCGTAGGTTCAGGTTTTTACACGAAAACTGTGTTTTGTGAATCTCCACACCATTAAAAACTGAAATATTGCTAATTGTACGTCCTGAGATTAAGATGAACATTAATTGGGAGTCATGAAAGCGAGAATCACATCCAAAACAGAAAGCTAAACTTACCTTGAACACGACAAACTCCATCTCCAGCCACACCGTGTTGTACCTCCGTGATGATCCCCAACCGACTGATCCACAGCGTCTCCAAACACGCATGCGCGGTTTAATTTGCACACATTTTTGGCTTCAGTAGACACACAATACTTCAGACTGAAACACGACTGCCCCCTACAGGTAATGAAGGGCATGTTCACAGCTTCCCGCACGCAGCCGCGGAAAGCCGCGGCAAGTCACGGGATCCCTTTTCTCGAAATGTGCGTTTTTAATGGCGACATCTGTATGAGAAGTGAAACGGAAATCATACATGATTCCAAACACTTTTTATGTTTTATTACGTATGATAGAATTCTGAGGAATTTTTATTGGCCTAGACTTAAGAGAGATGTAGTTAATTTTATACGATCTTGCCACATTTGTCAAATGACTGGGAAACCAAATCAAAAGGTTCCACTGGCCCCTTTACAGCCTATTTCTGTAGTTGCCACTCCGTTTGAACATTTGATTGTCGACTGTGTTGGTCCTTTAGCACGATCAAAGGCGGGTCATGCCTTTTTGCTTACTGTAGTGTCAGTCTACACGTTATCCTGCAGCTTATCCGCTAAGATCGATCACCACTAAATCAATTTTAAAAGCTTTAACGAGTTTCATATCTGTTTTTGGCATTCCGAAAACGAATCTGATCAGGGCTCAAATTTTATGTCTCGTCAGTTTTCAAAAGTCATGCAACAACTCAAGGTTAAACACATCATCTCAGGTGCTTACCATCCTCAGAGCCAAGGAGGATTGGAAAGATTCCATCAGACTCTTAAGTAACTTTTGAGGTCATATTGTGTTGAACTTGATTGTGACTGGGAGGAGGGACTTCCTTGGATGCTGTTAGCTATTCGTGAGGTTGTGCAAGAGAGCACAGGTTTTAGTCCTAATGAGTTAGTATTTGGACATACTGTCAGAGGCCCTATTGCTGTTTTAGCAGATGAATGGAAAATGTCTGATCCACCTGAGAATGTCTTAGACTACGTTAGTAGTTTTCGTTATCGACTATATGAAGCCAGAGCTATTGCTCTACGAAAACTGGGTAAGTCTCAGGAAAAGATGCAGAGGTTGTTTGATCGTACGGTTGAGTCCAGAAGTTTTCAGATAGGTGATCAAGTTCTTGCCTTGTTACCTGTAGTAAGTAGTCCATTCCAGGCTAGGTTTACTGGACCTTATATGATAGCGAAGTGCTATCCTAATAACAACTACCTTTTAAATACGCCTGATAGTCGAAAGAAGGTACAGGTTAGTCATATTAATTTATTGAAGGCTTATGCAACTCCTGTACCATTTCTGCCTGTTAATGTAGCTGGTGACATGGCAGGCGAAACACCTACCACTGAGCCACCAGTGGCCAAGAAATTCTTAGTAATATATACTGTAGCATACATCTTATACATCAAACACAATAATAAAGCTTTATATCCTCAGGAGTGGTCATTACATTGTTTTAGCGATAATTTCAAGGAAGCGAGTTCCGAGAAGTTCAGAAGCTTCAAATAGATTGAATGAACTAATTAATTTTCTTAAAACGTCATAAAATTAAGTAAAGACTTAGTGACTCCCCTTAGGGACTCTGTAGTAGGTTTTTTTTGTTGAATATGGAAAAAAAATACAGCTGAATATCAACACGGGAATGAATGGCGCACTGCCTAAGTGCAAGTGGATCTTGGAGCTAAACTATTTGCTTTGGGTGAAAGCGCCATCTAGCGATCATTGTGTGTCAGCAAAAGCTTCCCATTCAAAACAATAGACGGTCAAATGACCAGTGAACTGCCTTATAAGTAGGTCACACTGGCGCGCCGCTTCTAGTGTAGTTCTAGTGTAGTAGAAGACTCCTAAGAAGACAGTTCGAGAAATACACTTAGAAAAGTTATCACTTAATGTAAGATATATCTTAAGAGTCTTCTTAGCGCGCGAATAGTGTGCGTTATCGAGAAACCGGCCCATGGTTCAAATGGTTGCAGACCATGCAAAATATAGATTAGCGGTTAAAAGTTTAAAAGTACCATATAAATATACAGTTTTTCTATTATATTTTTTATATTGTAGACAATACTGATATAAAACCTCACCACTTTATATCACCACCAATTATATAATTAAGTAAGTAGAAATGACCAGTCAACATCATCAAGGTCACGCCATCTGAACAAAATATAAGAACTTTGAAGAACAATATGTACAAGTGTAGTCACAAAAACCTACAGATGCTACAGTCCAATCAAATTAGCTCTCTTGAGGAATGGGGGTGCAAACGTTTGACTGGTACTGTAAAAGATGCTTAAAAAATGTATACAGCATTTTTTGCTCATATTTTTAATTAGTTACCTGGTTTTTAAAAAACATATTTTCATATTGTTAGGAGTTTGTTATTCTGCCCTCTGCTGTTCTTTCTGGGTACTTGCTTGCCTTTCAGGTGGGTGTTCCTCCAGGTAATTCACCGGATGTTGCGGTTGGCTCATCTCCTCAACCAACCAGAATAAAAGGACCACTCCAAACTCCTTTCAGATGCCTTTGGTGCCACTGTGTGTGTCTCTTTGTTCAATTTGATCTTTGTATATTCGAGTTTCTTACTAAAGAGAATTGTTAGTCTGACTGTTGATGTGACCTTAAGCCTGTTTTTTTGAATACGAGTTTGGATTCTGTTTTGGATTTGTTAGCCATTGATTTATATTGTAAATATTGTTGTAAATACTGTAAATACTTTCATCATATTAAGGGCAGTAGGAGGTTGATGCCATTTCTTTTGTTGTATATATTTTGGTACTCTGTTTTTGGTTAGGGAGTTAGGGAAGCCTTATGTATCTTGTTTTATTTGCTTTTGACTTAGGAATATAGTTCTTCTTAAAAGAAGACCATTTCGTTTATTATTTTGGCCTGGTCAACCTCTGAAGTTCGTAACCCTTATCTTTTTTTGCCTAGAAATAAAAAGAAAAGAAATTTCCTAATCTCTTTGGTAGTGAGACTCCTTCACTCACCTTTTTGCTACGACACAGTCCCCTAGACAGTCGTAACAAAATTGGGGGCTCGTCCTACTTCTTTTTTTCTAAAGGAAAAGAAAACTCATAAAATTCGATTTATATCTTTATATGTTTGCATTTGCCTAGTGGTTTTCATTTTAAGGAGGAGGGAATCGGAAATGACTTCGAAATTTGAATTAGATCAATTTGCGATCCAGCCATCAGCACAGCAATTGGATATTTGCCGCAAAGATGATTTGCTCGCTTTTGTATTTTTTTTGTAATTTGCTTTGTATCGGATTCAGGTTGCTCGTGGTGCGAGGAAAGCAGAAATAAAAGGAGTGATTCATGAGCATTTGATTGAGCAGGGGGTTTTACCTCAGGAACGCGAAGAAGCAGGTGTTGCATCTGAAATGTCGGCTTCCGCAGGTGAGGGGGAGGAGGACCCCAAACCCACGGAGCTGGCTAGCATAGATCCTGCTAATCTTCCATCTCCTAGTAACCCTTTGCTGGCAATCCAATTGAAAGAGCTGGAGTTAGAGCTGAGCAGACAGCAATACCAGAGTCAACTGTTGCAGGTGCAGGTGCCCGTCAATGCTTCCACTCCGAGTCCTGTTCCTGCACCACGATCGCCTTTCCAAGTAAGTAACTCAGAATTTGATATCAGTAGACAAATTGCTTTAGTTCCATTGTTCCGTGAGAGCGAGGTTGACACTTATTTTAATGTATTTGAGCGTATAGCAGCTACTTTGAAATTGTATTTCAAAATTGGACAAATTGGACTGTTTGGCCACTCTTGTTACAATGTAAACTCGTCGGAAAAGCGCAAGAAGTCTGTTCTGCTTTAACACTCGAACAAAGTTGCGCGCTTATGAGTTGGTGCCTGAAGCCTACCGGCAGAAATTTCGCAATCATGTGAAAACCACTAGACAAACGTTTGTAGAATTCGCACGTGATAAAGCCAATTTGTTTGAGAAGTGGTGCGCGGCGAGCAAAGTTATTACGTTTGAACAGTTAAAGGAGTTAATGCTGGTGGAGGAATTAAAAAATTGTCTTCCCAAAAAAATTGTGATTTACTTAAATGAGCAGAAAGTGTCTTCTGTCTGAAGCGGCGGTATTTGCCGATGAGTTTGTACTGACTCATAGAGTCGTGTATTCGTCACCCACGAAACGAAATGTTTCCGATCGTGTTCGTAACATTAGTCCTAATGATGCCACAACAGGATCAAAGAAGGCGCAAGGGGCTGTTAATGATGAAACGCGCGAGTGTTTTTACTGCCATGAAGTGGGACACCTCATCGCTGTCTGTCCCTCTCTCAAGCGTAAAACTATCAGAAAAACAAACGCGCCGAAAGGCGTTGCTTTGGTTGAACGTTCCCTGTTTACTGATGATGTGTTTGAGCCATTTATTGTGGACGGTGTTGTATCACTTAGTGAAGACTCTGAAATGAAAAATGTTCGTATCCTTCGTGATACTGGTGCGAGCCAGTCTTTAATTTTAGAAAGTGTGTTACCATTTTCAGAGCAGTCAAGCTGTGGTTCGAGTGTATTGTTGCAAGGTCTTGGTTTGACAGTTGTTAAAGTTCCTCTGCACAATGTACATTTGCGCTCTGGTATTGTGTCGGGGAGAGTTAAACTGGCTGTTTGTGTAGAGTTACCAGTTAAAGGGGTAACACTCATATTGGGAAATGACTTGGCTGGTGACAAAGTTTTTTGTTTACCAGAAGTGGGAGATGTTCCGGTTGCATACGATGGTCATGATGATTTGCAGGAAGAATTTCCAAACGTGTTTAGCACGTGTGTAGTAACTCGAGCACAAGCTCAAAAGTTTAAAGACACTGTTGACCTGTCACAAACCTTTTTAAATGAAGATAATTCAGAGAAATCTGATAGTAGAGCTAAAAATGTATGCACTACCTAATGTTGATTTACCGTGTGAGCGAGCTACGTTAATGGAGGCACAAAGTACCGATCAAACTCTCTCTCATTGTTTTGCAGCAGCTGTCGAGCAGACCGTTTTGCCAGGACACCCCGTTGCCTATTTTGTTGAAGAGGGCGTGCTGATGCGTAAGTGGTCGCCAAATCGTGTCAAAGATGACTGGGGCACTGTTTTTCAGGTAGTGGTTCCAAAACCTTTTAGAGAACAGGTGTTGAGTGTAGCGCATGACCATGAACTTTCTGGACATGTAGGTATTCGAAAGACATACGATTATTTATTGAAGTATTTCTTTTGGCCATCAATGAAATCTGATGTAGTAAAATTCTGTAAATCGTGCCATGCTTGTCAAATGTCTGGCAAACCCAATCAGGTGATTCCCCCAGCCCCATTGAAGCCAATACCAGTGATTGGTGAACCTTTCGAGCGGATTATAATTGACTGTGTTGGGCCATTGCCTAAAACAAAATCTGGAAATTTGTATCTGTTAACTTTAATGTGTGCATCAACTAGATATCCTGAAGCGATTCCTCTCCGTTCACTTAAAGCTCATGCGGTTGTGAAAGCGATCATTAAATTTTTTACGACTTTTGGAGTGCCTAAATGCATTCAGTCGGATCAAGGAACCAACTTCATGTCTAAAGTGTTCGCTAAGGCAATAAAAAAGTTAAACATCATGCATCAAGTATCAACTGCGTTTCATCCTCAGTCACAAGGTGCACTTGAACGGTTCCACCAAACACTCAAGTCTATGCTCTGAACTTTTTGCGTTGAACAACCGAAGGAATGGGATGAGGAAATTCCCCTTCTGTTGTTTGCCATTCGAAATACAACTCAAGCGTCGCTCGGATTCAGTCCGTCAGAGCTGATCTTCGGACACACAGTGCGCGGTCCTTTGAAAATTTTGCAGGAGCAAATGTTGTCCCTTACTCACCAAGCCCCCGTGAAAAACGTCCCAGAATATGTTAGTTCTTTCCGCGAAAAGCTACACGAAATGTGGAAACTGGCAAAACGATCGCTTGACTTGGCACAAGAACAAATGAAATGTCGTTATGATCAAAAAGCTGTCCAACGTTCATTTTGTGTCGGAGATAAAGTTTTAATCTTACTACCTGTGCCTGGTGCAGTACTGAAAGCTAAATTCACTGGTCCCTATGAAATTAGCGAAAAATTGAGTGATATTAATTATGTTGTTTCCACTCCTGAACGTAGGAAGAAGTCGCGTGTCTGTCATGTCAATATGCTCAAAGCATATGTGACCCGTCACGATTCGGTGGGGAAGCGTCCTGTTGTCACTGTTGCAGCAGCAGTGGTGTCCCTTGCCGAATACTCGCCAGAAAATGATGATTTGATGATGAATAGCGCCATGTTCACTACTGCCCGTTTGTCTAACTCAGAAACTTTGTTGAATCTTTCTTCCAAGTTATCTCATTTATCAATTTCCAACCAAGCTGATATTAGAAACTTGATTCAGAGTTATCCAACCTTGTTTGGTGATTTTCCTTCAATGACACAAGTGTTAATGCACGACATTGATGTCAGTTCACATGCGCCTATTAAGCAAAATGCTTATCGGGTAAATCCAGTTAAGAGAGAACTTATGAAACAAGAAACACAGTATTTACTTGAACATGAGTTGGCTGTCCCGAGTTCTAGTCCCTGGTGTTCTCCATGTCTTATCGTGCCCAAATCCGATGGGTCGTCACGATTTTGTACAGACTACAGGAAAGTAAATTCGGTTACAAAAGCTGATTCTTTTCCCATGCCACGCATGGAAGATTGTGTCGACCGGGTTGGGAACGCAAAGTTTTTAACGAAACTCGACTTGCTAAAAGGATATTGGCAGGTGCCCCTTTCGGCACGCGCATCTGAGATTTCTGCGTTTGCCACCCCTGATGTGTTCCTACAATATCGGGTTATGCCTTTCGGACTTCGAAATTCAGGTGCCACTTTTCAACGACTTGTGTCTATCGTGTTGTCTAACATGTCTAATTGTGAGGCTTACTTAGACGATGTTGTGTGTTATGATAATACATGGAAAGATCATCTTGAAACCTTGCGTGGAGTCTTTGAGCGACTTAAAGCTGCTAACCTTACTCTGAACTTGGCTAAGTGTGAATTTGGATGTGCTACTGTCACATATTTGGGTAAAGAGGTCGGAAGTGGTAAGGTTCGTCCTTTGAATTCGAAGGTTGACGCAATCCTTCATTTTCCAGTTCCACAGAATAAAAGAGAGCTGCGATGATTTCTTGGAATGATCGGGTATTACCGCTGTTTCTGTAGGAATTTCTCTGTAGTTGCCGGTCCTCTGACAGAACTGCTCCGAAAAGCAGTCACATTTAAATGGTCTGCTGAATGTGAATCTGCATTTAATGCTCTAAAATTGTTGCTGTGTACAAACCCTGTGCTTGTTGCCCCTGATTTTGAAAAGCCATTTTTATTGGAAGTTGATGCTAGTGGTAGCGGTGCTGGTGCTGTACTATTACAGGTCGGGAATGATGGTTTAAATCATCCTATCAGTTTTTTTTCAAAAAAGTTCCTGAAACATCAATTAAACTATAGTACCATCGAAAAGGAAACCCTTGCATTAATTTTTGCTTTGCAACATTTTGAAGTGTACATTGGTTCCACTGTACAACCTGTCAATGTTTACACCGACCATAATCCATTGATATTTCTCCAACGCATGTCCAATGCCAACCATCGTCTCATGCGCTGGTCATTAATTTGTCAAGGTTACAATTTGAACATTTTTCATAAAAAGGGTACAGACAATGTGATTGCTGATTCTCTGTCCCGTGTTAATTAGCATTTAAAACATAATATGTTTTATTTTATGGATGGGGGTGTTAGGAGTTTGTTATTCTGCCCTCTGCTGTTCTTTCTGGGTACTTGCTTGCCTTTCAGGTGGGTGTTCCTCCAGGTAATTCACCGGATGTTGCGGTTGGCTCATCTCCTCAACCAACCAGAATAAAAGGACCACCCCAAACTCCTTTCAGATGCCTTTGGTGCCACTGTGTGTCTCTTTGTTCAATTTGATCTTTGTATATTCGAGTTTCTTACTAAAGAGAATTGTTAGTCTGACTGTTGATGTGACCTTAAGCCTGTTTTTTTTTTAATACGAGTTTGGATTCTGTTTTGGATTTGTTAGCCATCGATTTATATTGTAAATATTGTTGTAAATACTGTAAATACGTTCATCATATTAAGGGCAGTAGGAGGTTGATGCCATTTCTTTTGTTGTACAGTATATATTTTGGTACTCTGTTTTTGGTTAGGGAGTTAGGGAAGCCTTATGTATCTTGTTTTATTTGCTTTTGACTTAGGAATATAGTTCTTCTTAAAAGACCATTTTGTTTATTATTTTGGCCTGGTCAACCTCTGAAGTTCATAACCCTTATCTTTTTTTGCCTAGAAATAAAAAGAAAAGAAATTTCCTAATCTCTTTGGTAGTGAGACTCCTTCACTCACCTTTTTGCTACGACACAGTCCCCTAGACAGTCGTAACAATATATAAAGCAGATGAACAACCAGAAAGACAAAATATATATATATATATATATAATTTATTATTATTTTTTTTTTTTACAAAATACAAATATTTGAAGTTTGCAGCAAAACAAAACTTTTATTTCTCCTGGCATATTCAAAGTTAAATAAAAATACTTTAAAGACTTTAAGATTCCACTATGTTTAATGCATTAACTACAATTTCTGTCCTTTAGTGTAACATAAAATAAGAAAAATTATATTTAAAGACTTGAAGATAATATATAACAGTTTAGTATTGCATTAGGTTAACTAAAGCATTACTCATCCTAATGTGGTATAATTTTCAATAGTTTAGAAAGATTGATAACAAAGTTTGAGTCCAAAAAGATCAATGGATCATGGGGGGAAATATTGTTATTAATAAATTAATTCTTATACTAAATGTAAATAAGTGTCTAAAAATGTTTAGTGTTACACCACAGCACACATTAATGGCACATTTCAGAAAAAATGTTAGTGAAACCGAACAAAGTTAGTGAAAATTACCCCTTTAATTTTCATAGATAGATAGATGTTAATGTTGTTTGATATTCTTCTTGAGGAAGATTTGTAAAATCACCTGTTCAGAAAAAAAATGAGAGAACTCAGTAAGACATCAGAAATTTTTATAAACTGACACTTTTCCAATCAGAAAATGTTTCTAAAATATACAATATTATTTATTTTTTACTTACATTCAGTAGCAAACAAAGTTCAGCCTGTCGTTGCAGTTTTGATTCTCCAAAGTTTTTGTCATTGTATTGAGAGATCCACAGCGATGAGATGGCGCTGGACATGAAGGCATCAGGACGAGGCTCCCCAACTTATCTCCGCTCACCCAGAACCATCTTCCATCCATGAAGTGCAGGCCAGTCCACACGCTCTCCGCCTCCATCTGCATCTGTGCCGCCTGTAGTTCCAGCTGCTGCAGGCTTGCATCAGAGGTCACAGATACCAAACCAGTGTAGTAAGTCCTGCAGTACTCCTGAGCATCATACCAGGTCATCTTCTCCTGTGGTGGGATGATGAAATGATAACAGAAGAAATTCCTGCTCCTTTCACATACATAGTTCGCTGAGAATCCTGGATGATTAAAAGACGTGATAGCACAGCTGGACTGAGTTGGTTGTAAAAAAGTTATGTCGCCAAACCAGTTTGGGAACGAAAGTGGTTCTCCATCAGACCATGTCCAGATACCTGATGTTCTGCTCAGCCCAGTCCAACTTCCAGAAGCACCGGGTCCTGATTGTAAAAGTTGATTATATTCCTCTAAAGAGGTGACGGTGGCCAAATCTTTGTAGTTTTTTCGGCAATATGTCTGAGCATCATTCCATGATGATTGATTGGTAATTAAAAAATATTCTCTTATCTGACCTACAGCCACACCACATCTCACCGCCAGCAGGAGAATAAAAACCAATGTTTTCATCTTTGCTCGGAAGCCTCTGAGCTTAGTATGTGTCTACACTAAGTCGTCTCTGTCTTTAGAAGTCTTTCTCAATGAGGTCATGGAAAACGTATTTAAAACATATGCAAAAAGAAAGTAAACAATTATCTTTACAAATGAAGAAGAAACATGCTTCTAAAACAACCAACACAACAGGGGCTTGTTAGTGTAGATTTTGGTGTTGCATGTAGACATTAAACACAACATAACCTCAAACAAAAAGATGTTATCTCACTTGACAACTGCAAAAGGTTACTATGTAGTGAATGTTTAGAGTAAGTCTGTAATCAAAATGTGAGAGTCGACAATATCCAGTCATCCAGTGTACAGTATAGCAGTGCAGGTTGTGCAGTTCTACATGTTACTGTGTTCCATAGAGTAGCTGAATGGAAAAATCATTCATTTCAATACATCAGCTGCACATAAAATTCAACTGAATTCAATATTATTTATATAACACTTTTAACAATTGTCATTGTTGCAAAGCAGCTTTACAGAATCAAAAGACAATTATGGAAATTAATATAAATGTTTAAGAAAACATTTATATGGGATAATTTTGATACAGCATATTAAAATTATCCCATTGTCCCTGATGAGCAAAAAGTGTGAAGGTGACACGGAAAAACTCCCTGAGATGGCAATAGGAATAATCCTTGAGAGGAACCAGACTATAAAAGGAACCCATGCTCATCTAATAATACTAATAATAATAATTTTTATTTATATAGCGCCTTTCCAGAGCTCAAGGACACTGTACAATGGGGGGGGGGGGACATGCAGAGGACAGGTTGATTCAAGTGTAACATTCAGAAAACAGTTTTGAGTAAAGAATTAAATATGGAGATGTTGTTAACAGAACGGAGAGAGTGTGGTAGAGAGTTCCAGAGTTTGGGAGCAATAACACTGAATGATCTGCCGCCCATTGCAGAGAGGCGGTACCGAGGGACAACAAAAAAAACAGAATCGGAGGAACGTAGTGAACGAGTCGGAATGTAGGGGGCAAGCAGATTAAAAAGGTAAGTGATAGGCTAAGCCGTTTATAGATTTGAAGATGAGGAGAAGAATTTTGAATTTGATACGGTCGACAACTGGGAGCCAATGGAGATCAAACAAGATTTGAGTTATATGAGCAGAGCGTTTGGTATGAGTGAGTATTCTAGCCGCAGAGTTTTGAATATATTGTAGTCTGGAGATGGAGCTGGCAGGTAGACCAATAAAAAGGACATTACAGAAATCAATGCATGATGAGACAAATGCATGGATGAGAGTTTCAGCATCTTTGGTACTGATGAAGGGACGCAGTTGGGCAATGCGGCGTAAATGAAAGAATGCAGATTTGGTGATAGATTTAATGTGAGGCTGAAAGGAGAGTGTGGAGTCAAAGATTACTCCTAAATTTTTGACAGAAGTGGATGTTTTGATGTGAGAGCCAGCAATCTTACAGGTGAAATTGGTGGAGATGTTGCTGGTGATTGCTGGGGTTCTGATGAAAATTATTTCAGTTTTGTCCATGTTAAGTTTGAGAAAGTTTAAGTTAAGCCAATCTCTAATCTCTAGAAGTGATATCCCCACTTGAAGTACATATTAGATCAAGGTATGACCACGTGTATGGGTAGGAACGCGAACATGCTGTGTCAGATCAAAACATTCGAAAACAGACAGTAATTGGGAAGTGTTGGGGCAGACTGTATCAACATGAATATTGAAGTCGCCAAGCAGAAGAATAGGAGATGATGATGAGCAGGCAAGGGTTAGCAGTTCACTGAGTTCAGAAAAAAAGCTGGACAAGGCTTTAGGAGTGTTTATAAGTAGAGTAAGATGATTGTGAGACAGTCAGCTTTCAAAACCATGTATTCAAATGAGTTGATATCGTGAAAATCAAGTTGTTTCAGATGAAGATTGTCCCGGTAAATAACAGCAAGACCACCCCCTTTGCCATGCAGTCGAGGTCGGGTGAAATATTTATATCCATTAAGTGCAAGAAGATTTAACTGAATAAAATCATCCGGTGCTTGCCAGGTTTCAGTGAGAAAAAAAATGTCGAGCTTATTGTCAGTGATAATTTCATTGAGATAAGAGGCTTTGTCCGATATTGACCGACAGTTCAGAAGTGCAAAGTGACAATGAACAGAATTCAGATTTGCAGTACGATGCTGAGTACCAGTGAGATAAATTAGAGAGCGATGAAGAGTACGAACAGCAGGAAGTTGTTTGGAAGCAGATAATCTATAGTTAGTCCAGATGCACGGAACAGATTTGGGCTTAGAGCAAAGGTACTCCTGAACACACGCCGTGAGCAGTGGATGTACCGTAGGTGCCGGAGAATCCCTAACCTCCGGCAGTGCTCATACGTCATAGGGTCAAGACGTGGATGGCAGTTCAAGGCCCTTAGCTGAGATGGTGACTATCCAATATCCATTACGGAAGTGAGATGCAAATTGAGGCAAAAAAAAAAAGAAAAACCTTTCCCAAAGTCATTATAGTACTGAGCAAGTGAGAGCCAGACACAGGCAGAAACTGCCTGCCACGGACAAAAACTGCGCTAGCCCGACCCTGAAACGCTGCTTCACCAAAAACAGCAGACTAAATAGGAGACAGTACCCCCAAATAGCAAGCAGTGAACAAACAGCGCAACCGACTGAGAGAGCGATAACTCACCCATCAGAGGAGCCGAGCGTGGTGGAGACGCTAACAGCGTGGCAAACTCACAACGGCCCGGTGGCAAACTCACAGATAGCAAAAAGTTGATAGTTATAGTCCAGTTTATTTCAAGCATCAGCGGTATGAAATGGAATAATCCAAGCAGAATGGCAGAGAGACATGCAGCAGGAACAAACAAACAATCCAGGTACAAAGCGGCAGCACAGACGCGCACAGCGTTCTCGTCCCGGAACCGGAAGTTGGCCACATATCTGGGTGATAACGGATAGCAGGGATTGACATTCATACTGTGTGTTAGGAGGTTGGAAGTTCAACATAACAGAGTAGGAAATCCCAGAAACACGCATCCCAAACAGACCACACGGGGCCTCTGTTACGTGCAGAGGAGTAGTGCACGTATGTGTGTGTGTAGCGCAGGTATTTGCGCATGCGCGACGGCGCGTGCGCGATCTCTTCCTCCTTTCTCTCTCTCCCGCTCTCCTTTTCGCAGGAAGCCCCGCCCCGATGGAACGTGCCGTAACGTGCGCCGCGATTGGCTGGCTGTGGATCTGCACGCCTTCTTAAGCTCCCGAGTGGAAGCAGGAAGTGCGCGACTTATGCCTTGTGTGTGACTTCCGTGCTCTATTGTTGATTGGTGAATTGTTGGATTGTGATTGTGTGGTTGTTGGATTGTGTGATTAATTGAGTGATTGATTGTATGTTGAAGTGTTGGTGTGTGCCTGTGTGACTGAGTATTTGTTTGTTATTTTGTATTTGTTTTGAGCGTGTGTGTGTTTTTGGTTTGTTTGGTTGGAGAGAGAGCCTGTGTGTCGCGCCTTGCCTTGCCCTTTTGTTGTTTTTTTGGTTTTCTTTCTTGTTCCTTTTGTGTTAGCGTGGATGGAAGTTTTCCTCCCGCTTTTGTATATAGTTTTCTTTATTGTAAATATTGTGTATATATATTGTTTTGTTCTTTTCTTTTTGTTTGTACATGGTTGCAAGGAAGCAGTAGGGGTTGGGTGCCATTTTTGTTGTCCCCTGTTTTCTCCTGTTTTTGTAAGTAGTTAGGAAGCTAGTTTAGTTTTTGTATTTTGATTTCAGTTTTCTTTTTGGTAGTTTAGCTAGTTTGAGGGGGGGTTTTGTTTATTGTTTTGGCCTTGGCCCAATCCTGAAGCCCAGAGCTTCCTGTATGTGTACTGTATGTGCGTGTGTGTTAAAATAAAAACCACGCACAAAATCTTGGTTGCAAGAATATTTATTTATAATCAATTTATTATTTTCTTTGTTGCGTCCCTTGACCCTAGACCGGGGGTCGTAACAGCCTCCACATGACGAGATCTTCAACCAGTTAAGAATGAGGTATTATAACGTGAGCAGCTGTGTTTTCAGGGTCATGGCACGCGGTGTGTCAGGCATTGTTGAAGTGCAGTGACTAGATGTTACAAGCTCCGTCATCTTTAACTCTTCATCATCACAGCAGTGTCACTCAGGCCAAAGAGGAGAGACGGTATTTTGGCCAATTTTCTTCATATTGAACTGGAGAGGAAAAAGCTGATGTGTCGTAATATCGGAGAGGAAACAGTGGGGGAACATAATCACTGGGAAAAATACCACAAACCTGAAGAGACGCATCAAGGCATCCAATAATAATCACATGTAATTTTGTTACATGTGATGTATTTTATTAAATTTTATTGTATAGCTAAACCATTGCCAAAACCATTAAGCAAATACCTGTAGGCTACCAAGTGATTGTGACTCAGAGGAGCTACAGCATCCCTACAACAGTCCAAGTGTGTAAATGTATAATTTTAAAAAAGTTTCAAAACACTGTATTGCTTCTGTTGTTTTGTAGTTTGATTAAAAAAAGAAAATGGTTTTGGCTGGACTAGACTGACTGTAACAAAAATAGGACAAAATTTACTAAATATGATAAAAACTAACAGGGACACTAAGACTAAAATTGAAAATAGCTGACAAAATTAACACTAAGGTAATGCAACCAGTCACTTCACTAATAAATAGGTTTTCAGTCTAGATTTAAACACTGTCACGAACATTATTTCAAAGCTCCGCACCGCCCTTTCATAATATGTGGTACCAAGAAGCAGCCTGCATCCTTTGACCGAAGTAGGCATGGCGGATCGTAAGACACTAGCAGTTCACGCAGATACTGCGCGTGAGACCATTTATTGCTTTATACGTCAAAGATAGTACTACATGAGCGCATGACCAGTCTGTGGGAACCAGAATTGTTGTTGTTTGGAGGGGGGGGGGACACAATTGTAACTCAATTCATAACATTTATATAATGTGTTTTTTTTTCTGTCTCTATTCTTTGACACAAACCTATGAAAAAAAATTATAGGCCCTTTATTTCTTCGTAAGCGGGCAAACTTATACAATCTGCAGGGGATCAAACAGGGGCTGTTTTTACCCGAGTGTTTGTAGCCAGGCCTCGTACCAATGGTTTGTTTGGTGACTGTGGTCCCAACTGCCTTGAGATCTTTCACAAGCCTTTGAAGATCTAGTCTGCTCCTTCACTGGCCTCGTATTTACATCCAGGTGTTAGCTTTGACACCTACAATGTAAACAAGTTTCAGTTGGGTGAGGTAAAGACTTAAGGAAAAGGTACAGAAGCAACATGGATGACCGTGTGTTTAAGTTCAAGTTCAAGTAGGCTTTATTGTCACTTCAACCATATACAGTTAGTACACAGTGAAACGAAACAACGTTCCTCCAGGACCAAGGTGCTACATGCAACATAAATTTACAACACTAAACTAGCTAACTAAGAGGCTTAGTTAGCTTGCTAGCAGAAACAAGACAGATAGATCTAACATAAGTTACAACATAAATTAACAAAAACTAACTAGCTAAGTAAGACTACAGGTTTTACAGGCAACATAAAGTGCACGTGCAAATGTGCGAACAAGAGCTACAACAAAGTGACAGCGACAAACACGACATAACATAACAGAATAATATGGTGTTGAGGTCGTGGAGAAACAGTAAACATTCCTTAACACAGCAGCAAGAATTGAGGAATTAGTACAAAAAGTAGTTCAGTAATGATTATTGTGCAAAAGAGATAAACAGTGAAGCATTTACAGATTGGTGTGTATAATAGTTTGGTGGTGTAGGTCAGTGTGTCTGCGCTTGTGTTGATTAGTCAGTCCAGTCCCAATATTTTGAGGTAGCTGAATTAAGCTGAGTGATAATATGTGTGTGTGTGTGTGTGTGTGTGTGTGTGTGTGTGTGTGTGTGTATGTGTGTGTGTGTGTGTGTGTGTGTGCGTATATCAGTCCAGTCCCTTTTTGTTGAGGAGACGGATGGCTTGTGGAAAAAAGATGTTGCACAGTCTGGATGTGTGTGCCAGAATGCTTCGGTACCTTTTTCCAGATGCTAGGAGTGTGAAGTGTGTATTAGAGGGGTGTGTCCGATAAGCCACAATGCTGGTGGCTTTTCGGATGCAGCGTGTGGTGTAGATGTTTTCAATAGAGGGGAGAGAGACCCCGATGATCTTCTCTACAGTCCTCAATATCCGCTGTAGGGCCTTGCGGTCTGATATGGCACAATTCCCAAACCAGACACTGATGCAGCCGCTCAAGATGCTCTCGATAGTTCCTCTATAGAAGGTGGTCAGGATCGGTGGTGGGAGCTGGGCCTTCCTCAGTCTTCTCAGAAAGAAGAGATGCTGTTGGTCTTTCTTGTGAAGGGAGCTGGTGTTGAGGGACTTCTCTCGGTGGAATTCTGGTGCTTTCGACGATTACCACAGAGGAGCTGATGATGCTCAGTGGAGAATGGTCGCCTCATGTCCTCCTAAAGTTAACAACCATCTCCTTTGTCTTGTCAACATTCAGAGACAGGTTGTTGTCTTTACACCAGTCCGTTAGCCTCTGCACTTCCTCTCTGTACACTGACTCGTCGTTCTTGCTAATGAGACCCACCACGGTTGTGTCATCAGCGAACTTAATGATGTGATTCGAACTGTGTGTTGCTACACAGTCATGAGTCAACAGTGTGAACAGCAGGGGACTGAGCACGTAGCCTTGTGGGGCCCCAGTGCTCAGTGTGGTGGTGCTGGAGGTGCAGTTCCCGATCCGTACTGACTTTCGGTCAGAAAGTCCAGGATCCAGTTGCAGAGGGAGGTGTTCAGGCCCAACAGTCTCAGCTTCCCGAGCAGTTGTTGGGGGATGATAGTGTTGAATGCTAAGCTGAAATCTATGTACAGCATTCAAACGTATGTGTCCTTCTTGTCCAAGTCTGTGAGGGCAAGATGGAGTATAGTGGAGATTGTGTCATCCGTTGAGCGGTTAGGACGGTATGCAAATTGCAGTGGGTCCAGTGAGGGGGCAGCAGGGTCTTGATGTGTCTCATGACGAGCCGCTCGAAGCACTTCATGATGGTGGATGTAAGTGCAACGGGACGGTAGTCATTGAGACAGGACACAGAAGACTTCTTGGACGATGGTGGTGGCCTTGAAGCACGTGGGAACAATGGCGCTGCTCAGAGAGATGTTGAAGATGTCGGTGAGAACATCTGCCAGCTGTTCAGCACATTCTCTGAGCACTCTGCCTGGGATGTTGTCTGGTCCAGCAGCTTTATGTGGATTGACTCTGTGTAGAGTTTTCCTCACCTCAGCTGTAGTGAGACACAACACGTGGTCGTTCAGAGGAGGGGTGGTCTTCCTCACCTCCACGTTGTTTAAGAAGACTGTCAAGCAAATCCAATTCAAGACCTTGGGAGAGCTTCACATGGATTTGAATGAGGCAAGTGTCTTCAGGAAATTCCTAGTGTCAAGTCGTTCTTGAAGCAGAGACAACTTGTAGTCTAATGTGAAGTGTAAAGTTCCACCGTCAGTGATTTGCAGTGCCATGTCATCTGCTGGTGTTGGTCCACTGTAGTTTATCAAGTACAAAGTCAAACACAGTGTGTGCCAGGAGATTCAAATTCAAATTTAAAAACATTTATTTGTCACATACACAGTCATACACAGTGTAGATGCGGTTGGCTTATTTCACTAGTTTTGACGCGTAGCTAATGTTTTAAAGTTTCACTCACATGACAGAAGTCCGATCTCTTTGTCTTTTGTCGTTTATTTGTCAGCATCAAAGAATCAACACTTCATACAGTCGTCTTGAGTAAATCCACTGTTATTACAGACACCAGTTGCTGCATCTTGCAAATCTCTGAGTTTTACAACAACCTATTTGCTGTATCTTGTAGATTACAATCTTGGCTTGGGTATCTAACAACACTCTTGTTGTTTCTTACATTCCCAGCTTACGTTAGCTTACGGTTACAACAACCTCGTTGCTGTATTTTACATTTCTAGCTTACCGGGAGCTCTCACTAGCTGACGGTCTAAAGCTTGTGTTTCCGTAGCCTTCCAAATCTATACTGAGCTTTCTAGCATATGACAGTCACACAAATGCATGTAATAGTAGAATGACATCACAGACCAACTTACGATTGTCAACTTATGATGCATAACTAAGAAATATAAAGCTTATGGCTTATGTAACGAACTTAATGCTTAATGCTTTACTAATAAATAGAACAAGGTAAAATAAATGAAATAACAGCAAATAAAATAAAATAAAATAAACACAACAACAAATTCATAACAAGTGCGATATGGCACTTACACACAGTACGATATGTAGTGAAATGCTTATACGACCACTTGTGACCTTAAAATTTGTAAAACAATTGACAAGAAATAAGAGAGAAATGGCAAAAGAAGCAAAAAATAAATAAATAGTTTATAAGAAGTTAGACCAAAATCTAAAAGTTTTCAAAATATATAGAAATATAAACTTTTCTGTACAAGACAAAATAAATTTAAAGTTAAATGCAAAAGAAAAATGGAATGAATGAAAAATGTCCAGAAGTGTGCAAATGTGGATAGTGAGTGCAAGTGTGCAATATGCAATATTGTGCAAATGTTGCAATGTGTGTGCAAATATGCAGTGTCCATGGTTGTCTGGTCTACAGTGTTTTGGGGTGTGTGCACAGATAAATATTGAACATGAGTGACCATTTCTGTGCAATGTGGCAAAAACACGGAGATGATTACCCACGGAGCCAGAGCACCGGACATAGCAGGTAATCTTAGGGCTCTAGGACAGCACAGGTTCTCTAAGATAGTGGTACATGCTGGAGCTAATGATAAACCGCCTTCGTCAGTCAGAGATTAATAAGAGTAACTTTACAGAGGTGTTTAAATTAGCGAAGGAGATGTCCGATGAAGTAATCTGCTCTGGTCCCATCCCAATGAGACATGGAGACATAGCTTACAGCAGGTTATGGTCGCTGAACCGCTGGATGTCCAGGTGGGGCTCCAAAAATAATGTGGGCTACATAGATAATTGGAAGACCTTTGAGGGCAAAGCTGGCCTGTTAGGGCGGGACGGTGTCCATCCCACTCGGGAAGGTGCTGCTCTCATTTCCTGTAGTATAGCTCATAGTCTCAGTAGAGCTCTAGTTAATCGGTGACAATCCAGAGCCCAGGCCAGGGAGCAGACAGACAGGCTAAACCAACCGTCTGCTAGCTGCATAGAGTCGTCACTCAGGGTTCACCATATTGAGACTGTGTCTGTTCCCCGATCTAAGCAAAAATGTAGAAAGACTCAAAGTCTGTTTCAATAATCTACTTAACATAAAGTCCACAAACTCTGATGATACTGAATGCGCAGCCGGCACCTCTAAGTGAAGCTAGGATTGTTAAATATTAGATCTCTCGCATCAAAAGCAGTTATTGTTAATGAAATTATCACAGATCAGGCGTTTGATATACTCTGTTTAACTGAAACATGGGTTAAACAGGACGAGTATGTAGCTCTAAATGAAGCTAGTCCTCCTGGATACAGCTACATACACCAGCCTCGGTTAACTGGTAGAGGAGGAGGCGTCGCAGTTATTCATAATGATAATCTGTCTATCGTACAAAAACACGGACACAAATTTAACTCATTTGAAATTCTTTATAGTAACATAAGTGTATTTATGTATATTAAATCAGCTCAGTCGATTCCACTAATTATAATTTACAGACCTCCAGGGCCGTATTTTAAATTTCTTAGTGAATTTGCAGATTTCATCTCAGACCTGGTCATTTCTGTAGACAAAGTGTTAATTGCTGGAGATTTTAACATTCATTTTGAGAATCCAGAAGACCCTCTGAGAACAGCATTTATGTCCATACTTGACTCCGTAGGCGTGAATCAGTGTGTAGTAGGACCCACTCATAAACCAGGTCACACTTTAGACTTAATAATATTTTTCAGATTAAGTATAAGAAATGTATTCACAATTCCACTGTCTGAAATTATCTCAGATCACTATCTTGTCTCCATTCAAGTGTGTCACAGTGATAATGTACGCACCGCGCTACCGTATTAACCGTATATTCACATCACCTACCACACAGAGTTTTATCAGTAATCTCCCAGAGTTACTAACTTCGATTAGGTCACCATCTGACCCCACAGGACTCGATCAGGCGACTGAATATTTAGAGTCGACATTTCATTGTACCTTAGATAATGTACAGTAGCTCCAGCTAAAAGAAAAATTATTAGAGATAAGAAACTCGCTCCCTGGTATAACGATCACATGCGCACTTTAAAACAGACCGCTCGGAAATTAGAGCGTAAATGGCATCAAACTAAATTGGTAGTATTTCAAATAGCATGGAAAGAGAGCATCCTGAACTATAGGAAAGCTCTTAGTGTAGCTAGATCAACGTGTCTCTCCACTCTTATAGAAGAAAATAAAAATAATCCTAGATTTTTATTTAATACCGTAGCCAAATTAACCAGAAATATGACCACTACAGAAATCTCCACAACAACATCATGCAATAGTGAGGACTTCATGAACTTTTTTAATAATAAAATTGTAAATATCAGGCATAAAATTGAGGCTTTGAAACCGAACAATGTAATTGATACAGATGTTAACCTAGCCATGTCAGATTCAAACCTAGAATACTTTACTCCCCTTGAAGAGAATGAACTAATTTCACTCATCTCTTCCGCCAATTCATCATCCTGTATATTAGATCCTATACCGACACATTTTCTTAAACAGATAGTACCAGTAATAACAGAACCGCTGTTGAGAATAATTAATTCCCCACTCAGCATTGGTTATGTTCCAAAATCTTTTAAATTACCAGTTATCAAACCAATAATTAAGAAACCTGACCTCTACCCCTGTCAGCTGTCCAATTACAGGCCAATATCAAACCTCCCCTTTATCTCTAAGATTCTGGAAAAGATAGTAGCGGAGCAGCTATGCTCATATCTACATAGAAATGGCATACATGAACTGTATCAGTCAGGATTTAGGCCTCATCACAGCACAGAAACAGCACTCGTTAAAGTAGTAAATGACCTCCTATTGGCCTCTGATAAGGCTTGTATTACTCGACCTGAGTGCAGCTTTTGTCACCATTGATCATGCTATTCTTCTTCACAGATTAGAAAATGTAGTAGGAATTAATGGTACAGCCCTCTCCTGGCTCAGATCCTATTTGACCGATCGTTATCAGTATGTAGACTTAAATGGTGATTATTCTGCATGTTCTCTAGTGGAGTTTGGCGTTCCGCAGGGTTCAGTTTTAGGCCCACTGCTTTTCTCCCTTTACATGCTTCCTCTGGGCAACATAGTCCATAAGCATGGTATTAGTTTTCATTGTTATCCTGACGACACACAGCTATACGTCTCAACAAAACCTGATGAGAAAAACCATCTTACTAAAGTTGAGCAATGTGTGCAGGACATAAGAAATTGGATGCTAATTAACTTCCTTCTGCTTAATCCGGATAAGACAGAAGTTCTAGTCATAGGACCGCATACAGCTAGAAGTAAAATCTAAGATCACACCATAACTTTAGATGGCCTTTCTGTTCCATCAAGTGCAACAGTAAAAGACCTCGGCCGTGATTATAGATTCCAGCCTTTCAGTTGAATCTCATGTAGATAATATCACCAGAATAGCATTCTTTCACCTCAGAAATATTGCCAAGATAAGAAATATATTGTCGCTAAATGATGCAGAAAAACTAGTTCATGCTTTTATCACTTCTAGGTTGGCCTATTGTAATGCCTTACTGTCTGATTGTTCTGTTAGGTGCATAATGCTTTGTAAGTCGCTCTGGATAAGAGCGTCTGCCAAATGCCTAAATGCAAATGTAAATGTAAACAAGCTTCAGCTAGTCCAGAATGCAGCAGCGAGAGTCCTCACTAGAACCAGAAGATATGAGCACATCACCCCTATCCTATCTTCACTTCACTGGCTCCCTGTGAAATTTCGCATTGATTTTAAAATCCTACTCTTGACATATAAAGCATTAAATGGTCTCGCGCTGCAGTATCTGAGCGAACTGCTAGTGTCTCACGATCCGCCACGCCTACTTCGGTCAAAGGATGCAGGCTGCTTGTCAGTACTGCGTATTATGAAAACTATAGCTGGGGGTAGAGCTTTTTCTTACAAAGCCCCAAAATTATGGAATAGTCTTCCAAATAGTGTTCGGGACTCAGACACAGTCTCAGTGTTTAAGTCTAGGCTAAAAACCTATTTATTTAGCCAAGCATTTTTATAAATAGATTTGCCATAAGGTAAAGGAGCAGATCTGGGGGACTCATGGACGTAGAGTATTATGGTGAACTGGTATGTTTAGATGCTGTTTTCCTCACTCTCATTTGATCACTCAGGTTTGTTGACGGTGAGGTGATCGTTTGCTTTACATCTCAGGGACCCCTCATGTTTGTGTTTCCTTCTGGCTCTCCCCTTTAGTTATGCTGTCATAGTTAGTCCTGCCGGAGTCCCTGCTTGCACTCTACAGTAAATATACATTCACATTATACATTATGTGACTGTGACCATACCTAATTGCCATCTCTCCTCGTCTTCTCTTTCTCCCCCTCTTTCTCTTTCCTCTCTCCCCCTGTCTCCCCCTTTCACTCTTTCTCTCTCTCTCTCTGTCGAGCTACACATGTCATTCCTGAGCTGCCAGTGATCCAGACTCCCTCTGCCCTCCGGACCTGTCTGATCCATCCTGGTGCCCCGTTTCTGGTTGGAGGTCTCGTTGCATGGATGCCCCGTGTGTCTCTTTGGGATGCGTCTGGTGTCTGGGGATGATTCTATCTACTTAGAAGATGGTTCTGGAATCGACGGCTGTTGTCAGCTGTTTCTCTGAGGACTTGACAATTTGATAGTTCAGGACTGGAACTTTCTACAAGTCTATCTGAGTCTCCAATAACTACTGGACTCCATTTTAACATCAATTAACATCAACTATTATAGCTGAACCTAACACTTAACACTGTATAAATGCAGATCATTTCCTGCTATCTGTGTCACCCAGATGAGGATGGGTTCCCTGTTGAGTCTGGTTCCTCTCAAGGTTTCTTCCTATTACCATCTCAGGGAGTTTTTCCTTGCCACTGTCGCCCTCAGGCTTGCTCACCAGGGACTATCTGAACATTTTTTATTCATACACATTCACATTCCATACAAACTTAAATAATTATTTTGATTGTGTAAAACAGTTTTGAGACAATGTCAATTGTTAAAAGCGCTATACAAATAAAACTGAATTGAATTTAATTGAATTAGTCCTGTGTGTTAACCTGGTTGAGTGACCGTATCGCCTGCAGGAAGAAGCTCCTCCTCAGTCTGTCTGTGTTGGCCTTCACGGAGCGGAAGCACTTTCCTGATCGTAACAGAGAGAAAAATTCCATTGTTGGGATGGGCTGAGGTCCTTCACGATCTTCCTGGCCTTGGTCCAGCACTGCTTGCTGTAGATTGAGTGCAGGTCAGGGAGCTCAGTGCGGATGGTGCGCTCAGCTGAACACACGACCCTCTGTAGAGCACTTTTGTCCTGCATGGTGCTGTTCCCAAACCAGGTTAAGATGTTTCCCATCACGATGCTCTCTATGGTGCAGGAGTAAAAGTTCCTGAGCACCTTGGAGGGCAGTCTAAAGTCTCTCAAGCGCCTGAGGTAGTAGAGACGCTGCCGCGTCTTTTTCACCACGTTGTTGATGTGACAGGACCATGACAGGTCCTGTGTGATGTGAACACCGAGCTGTCCACTCTTTCTACTGGGCTCCTGTTGATGACTGGGGTCTGGTAGTTCCTCTCCTGCTTTGTGCTAAAGTCCACTATCAACTCCTTTGTCTTGCTGACGTTCAGGAGGAGATTGTTCCTCTTGCACCAGTTCTCCAGATTTCCAACCTCCTCCAGGTAGGCTGTGTCGTCGTTGTCAGAGATCAGGCCCACCACGAGAGTGTCGTCAGCAAACTTAATGATGGTGGTGGAGTTCGTAGTGGCTGTGCAGTCATAGGTGTACAGTGGTAGCGGACACCACGGTATCATCCGCTAGTTTCCCAATGAATCCCACAACTGCTTCCATAAACACGCTGACGTCATCATCTGAGCTGTTTCTGAACATGTCGCAGTCTGCGTCATCAAGTAAGTCCTGTAATGTGGCCACCGATTGGTCTGTCCAGCGCGTGACCTCCCTCTGAACCAGACCTTCCTGTTTCAGCCTTTGTTTGTATTTTGGCATGAGGAAGATGGTGGCGTGGTCGGATTTACCAAATGGTGGACGAGATTGTGCCTTGTAGCCGTCTTTGATTGTCGTGTAACAGTGGTCCAGTGTCCTTTCGCCCCTGGTGGGGCAGGTGATATGCTGATAAAAGTTTGGCGCTGCGCGTTTGAGGTTGGCACTATTAAAGTCCCCCAGCACAATAAGCATCCCGGTGTTGTGTCTGGTACTGTGTGAGTGCCTCATGCAGCTCGCATAAGGCAGTGTCCGTGTCCGCTTGTGGTGGAATATAAACGCCGCTGACTATGACCGATGTGAACTCCCGAGGTAGATAAAAAGGACGACACACGATGGACAGTAGTTCCAGGTTTGGTGTGCAGGAGCGTGTAAATTTCCATTAAACACACTCCGCCTCCCCTTGACTTTCCCGAGTACCGTGTCCTGTCCATGCGGTGAACCGAGAAGAACTCGGCCGGCTGGATGGCGTTGTCCGGCACCGCTGGGTTCAGCCATGGCTCGGTGAAGCAGAGGAGATTGCAGTCCCGAATGTCTCTCTGGAACTTTATCTTGGCCCTGAGGTCATCGAGCACTGTTCTCCAGTGACTGGACATTGGCGAGCAGGATGCTAGGCAGGGGTGTGCGGTGTGCATGGGCTCTTAGCCTGTTCCTGACACCGGCTCGTTTCCCTCTGGGCCGCCGCGTCACGTCCTTTGTTTTCCCTCAGGATCTCACTTAGCCAGCTCGGACCCGGAGTTAAAAACATCAAATTGTGAGTACATTGTACACCAAGAGTGTCTTTATCATACTTAATGTACTCAATGGTGGTGATTTTGCCGGTTTAAAGTTACTGGAAATTACCTTAAAATACAAAAATAACAAAAAGGAGGTCAGAGCAGTCGTGACGGCAGCCAACCTCACCGGCGCCATCTTGATTCTTAGATACCCTTCATTTTAGAGCCTTTCATGCTTCCATCTGTTGCCAAGCTATAGAGATGTTGTTTTCTTTTCTTCAGAATCCTAGTAATATTTAATACCTGCCCACTGTGCCAAATCTACTAATTTGGTTTGCTGACCATAATATTACTGAACATTATTGGCCAGCTCACTCGCCTGACCGCATACTGAATCTATCAATCATTATTGTAAAGAGGAAGATGAGAAACAATGCTACAGTATCAAAGCAACCTTGATTTCAATAATGCCTCGGCAGTTACACAGTCTGATTGTTCTGTTATAGTGATAAAGTCATTTGTACAACATTCCAAGAATTGGGTGCATAAATGAACACATAATTGGGTGCATAAATGAATTTTAATTGATCTTATTAATATTTTGCGATATTGGATTTTTCATTTTCACAAGGTGTAACTTGTAATTAAAGACATTAAAACAAAAATAACTTGAATTATTTTTATTTTCGATGTAGTGAATCTATAATATATAAGAGTTAAGGTTTTTAAATGAACTTACAAGACAAGGGTACGAGCATAGTGTGACGTAGAAGATGAACTTTTTATCTTATTGGACAACATGATAGACGCATTGAGAAGCTGAAAGGGGCGTAGCTAGCATTGCTGCGCTCTTTAATATTATTAGGATGCCATGGGACCTTGCTTTACATCTCAGGGAGCCCTCATGTTTGTGTTTCCTTCTGGCTCTCCCTTTTAGTTATGCTGTCATAGTTAGTCCTGCCGGAGTCCCTGCTTGCACTCTACAGTAAATATACATTCACATTAGACATTGTGACTGTGACCATACCTAATTGCAATTTCTCCTCCTCTTCTCTTCCTCCCCCTCTTTCTCTTTCCTCTCTCCCCATCTCCCCCATTCACTCTTTCTCTCTCTCTCTCTGTCGAGCTACACATGTGGTTCCTGAGCTGCCAGTGATCCAGACTCCCTCTGCCCTCCGGACCTGTCTGATCCATCCTGGTTCATTCCTGAACTGTCGTGGTGAAGATTTAACTTACAGGTGAGAAATGATGTTGTGGTGTTCTGGGTGTCGAGAATTCTGCGTGAATTATGAATGTAGAGACAACTCCGTGACATCTTAAATTAGCTGAAACATGCAGAACGTGGCCTTCACCGTTTATTGCAGCACTTTAAAAAAATTAAGAAATACCTAAATTTAAACGCTTGACAATATCCTCATCGGTTTTCTGAAGGGCATAAATGGTAGCTTAAACAAAAAAGAATTTGTTTTCTGTGAGCTTGTCTCACTAGCGTCATCTTAGAGTTTATTTACATGTTTTGCATGCATGACTCAACAGCTGTTGTGGGACCCAAAACAAGTTAGACCTACAGTATGTGGAGACTATGTTCAGAAACATTACAGACAAAACTTTATACACAAAAATGCCCACCCCTTTAAGGAGAATAGTCTGTTTAATTTAAAACATAATGATCCTACGTTTAAACTACATATGATAGTAAATATTTTCATTTTCTTTCATGACGTTTTTTAAAATATATTCATGTCTTCCTATAAAATGTTTATATCATTGCTAAAAATTATCTGTTTAAGGAAAGACCATTTGGATAGATTCGTGCTAGAAAGCATGTTGGAAGCCAGGGTCATGACATCCTGTAGGTTTCAGTCACATCTTAAGCAAATAGTGGATTTTCATTTAAATTGGTAAAGATCAAAGGTTTTCAAATCTACAGGTACTAGTGTATTTTGACTGACTCACACGCACACCCAGTCCAACTACAGTACGAAGTAATGTTCTATTTCATCATTATATTTGACAATTACAGATTGTGTAATTATCAATAAGTTTCTGTGATTAATTGTTCTTGTCATTTAATCTTAATGATCTGAAAGAAAGAATGCTGGTTCATTGTGAGGGTGGGTAATGGCACTAATACTCTTAAGGAACGAGGAAGAGTTGTTGTTTTTCTGTGATGTAGTGGTTAGCACTGTCGCCTTGCTCCTCCAGAGTCTGGGTTTGATTCTCAGCCAGGCTAGATTCCCGTCTCTGTGTGCATGGAGTTTGTATGTTCTCTCCGTGCTTGGTGGGTTTCCTCCATCGTCGGGACTGGTGTCCGTACAACCGCCAGACACTTTTCTACTTAAATAACCCGGTTAACGACATCCATGATGAGCTGCGGGAAAAGCTACGCAACCTCGGCTTGCTGCGTGAACCAGGCCTCAAAGCCTCGGTGTTGCCTGATGCCGCCAGCCGGAGAAGGGGACATCAGAAGCGGTGGGCGAGGAAGCGGAAGCGCGGAAAGCAGGCGGGAACCTGTGCTAGGCTAAAAACAAACCATAATCTTATCCAACGTCTGCTCTCTGGACAATAAACTGGACTACATCCAACTCCAGCAGGCTACACAGCGTGAAGTTAGAGACGGCTGTGTCTTTATTTTCATGGAGACATGGCTCAGAGACAGAGTACCGGATGCCGCTATTCAGCTAGACAGGCTAGCCTCGTTTCGCGCCGACAGAAATGCAGCTCTGTGCGGTAAGATTCGCGGTGGCGGCTTGTGTGTTTACATCAACACAAAATGGTGCAAGAACTCTGTGCTACTTTCTAGTTATTGCTCATCGCTGGTGGAGTTTGTGACTGTTAGATGCAGACCTTTTTATTTAGCACGAGAATTCACCACTGTTTTCATTATCGGAGTGTACATTCCACCTAGCGCTAATGCTAAGGAAGCGCTATGGGAACTGCAAAATACACACCCGGATGGACTGTTTATTGTTGCTGGAGATTTCAACCATGCGAATCTCAAGTCAGTGCTTCCTAGATTCCATCAGTATGTGGACTTTGCAACGAGAGGGGAAAACATGCTGGATCTTGTTTACACAAACATCCCTGGCGCATATCAGGCAGAGCCCCGCCCCCACCTCGGCTACTCAGACCACATCTCTGTTATGCTAATTCAAATCAAATTCAAATTCAAACTCAAATTTTATTTGGCACATACACAGTCATACACAGTACGATATGCAGTGAAATGCTTACACGACCGCCAGTGACCATAAAAAGGGAATTAAATCTTATAGTAAGAAATAAATATGAATAAAAGAAATACGATAGGAAAATTAAAACTTGACTAGAATAGAAAATAGAAATAAAAATAGAAATATACTGTACAATAGAAATTTTCTTTTTTAAATTGAAATTTGGTGGAGGAAGTATGCTGTGCAAGTATGCATAGAAAAGTGTCTTATTAAGGTGCCTTATTAAAGTGTCTTTGTGCAAAGATCCAGAATGTAAACATAAACATGAGTTCTGATGTAAGTGTAGACATGCATGAAAGTGTCCATAGTGTCCATTGACGTTAAGAGGTTGTATTAGTTCTGTATTTGTGGTATGAATGTGGTATGGTTGAGAGACCTTATCGCCTGCGGGAAGAAGCTCCTCCTCATTCTCTCTGTGTTGGCCTTCAGGGAGTGGAAGCGCTTTCCTGACCGCAACAGAGAGAACAGTCCATTGTTGGGATGGCTGAGGTCCTTCACGATCTTCCTGGCTTTGGTCCAGCACCGCTTGGTGTAGATTGAGTGCAGGTCAGGGAGCTCGGTGCGGATGATGCGCTCAGCTGAATGCACCACCCTCTGTAGAGCTCGTCTGTCCTGCATGGTGCTGTTTCCAAACCAGGTCATGATGTTTCCCGTCAGGATGCTCTCTATGGTGCAGGAGAAGAAATTCCTGAGCACCTTGGAGGGCAGTCTGAAGTCTCTTGTGGTGGAAATTCTGAAACCTTCTTCTTCTTTGTCTTTCGGCTGTTCCCTTTCAGGGGTCGCCACAGCGAATCATCTGCCTCCATCTAACCCTATCCTCTGCATCCTCTTCTCTCACACCAACTAACTTCATGTCCTCTCTCATTGCATCCATAAATCTCCTCTTTGATCTTCCTCTAGACCTCCTGCCTGGAAGTTCCAACCTCAGCATCCTTCTACCGATATATTCACACTCTCTCCTCTGAACATGTCCAAACCACCTCAATCTGGCCTCTCTGACTTTATCTCCAAAACATCTAACATGGGTTGTCCCTCTGATGAACTCATTCTTGATCCTATCCATCCTTGTCACTCCCAAAGAGAACCTCAACATCTTCAGCTCTGCTACCTCTAGCTCTGCCTCCTGTCTTTTCTTCAGTGCCACTGTCTCTAAGCCGTAGAGCATTGCTGGTCTCACCACTGTCCTGTACACCTTTCCTTTCATTCTCGCTGATACTCTTTTATCGCACAACACACCTGACACTTTTCTCCACCCATTCCAACCTGCCTGTACTCGTCTCTTCACCTCCTTTGAACACTCTCCGTTGCTCTCGACCGTTGACCCTAAGTACTTAAAATCCTGCACCTTCTTTACCTCTGCTCCCTGTAGCCTCACTGTTCCTCTTGGGTCCCTCTCATTCACACACATGTATTCCATCTTGCTGCGGCTAACCTTCATTCCTCTGCTTTCCAGAGCGTACCTCCACCTCTCCAAATTTTCCTCCACCTGTTCCCTGCTCTCGCTACAAAGCACAATGTCATCTGCAAACATCATAGTCCATGGAGACTCCTGTCTAACTTCATCTGTCATCCTGTCCATCACTAGAGCAAACAAAAAGGGGCTTAGAGCCGATCCTTGATGCAGACCCACCTCCACCTTGAACTCTTCTGTCACACCTACAGCACATCTTACCACTGTCTTACAGCTCTCATACATGTCCTGCACCACTCTAACATACTTCTCTGCCACTCCAGACTTCCTCATACAACACCACAGCTCCTCTCTCGGCACCCTGTCATACGCTTTCTCTAAACCTACAAAGACACAATGCAACTCTTTATTACCTTCTCTGTACTTCTCCACCAGCATCCTCAAACCAAATACTGCATCTGATGTACTCTTTCTAGGCATAAAACCATATTGCTGCTCACAAATTCTCACCTCTGCCCTTAACCTAGCTTCCACTACTCTTTCCCACAGCTTCATTGTATGGCTCATTAGCTTTGTACCTCTGTAATTGCCACAGCTCTGCACATCTCCCTTGTTCTTAAAAATCGGCACCAATACACTTCTCCTCCATTCCTCTGGAATCCTCTCATTCTCCAAGATCTCATTAAACAAACTAGTCAGAAACTCTACTGCCACCTCTCCTAAGCACTTCCATACCTCCACAGGTATGTCATCAGGACCAACAGCCTTTCCACTCTTCATCCTCTTCAACGCCCTTCTCACCTCACTTTTACTAATATTTGCTACTTCCTGCTCCACAACAGTCACCTCTTCTACTCTTTGTTCTCTTTCGTTTTCCTCATTCATCAACTCCTCAAAGTACTCCTTCCATCGTCCCATCGCCCTCCTGGCATCTGTCAGTACATTTCCATCTCTATCTTTAATCACTCTAACCTGCTGCACATCCTTCCTATCTCTATCTCTCTGCCTCGCCAACCTGTACAGATCCACCTCTCCCTCCTTACTGTCCAGCCTAGCATACAAGTCCTCATATGCTCTTTGTTTGGCCTTTGCCACTTCTACCTTCACCTTACGGTGCATCTCCCTGTACTCCTGTCTACTCTCTTCAGTCCTCTCAGTGTCCCACTTCTTCTTGGCTAGCCTCTTTCCCTGTATACACTCCTGGACTTCCTCATTCCACCACCAAGTCTCTTTGTCCCCTTTTCCCTTACCTGATGATACACCAAGTACCCTCTTACCTGTCTCCCTGATCACATTGGCTGTAGTTGTCCAGTCAACTGAAAGCATCTCCTGACCACCCATAGCTTGTCTCAACTCCTCCCTAAAGACTACACAACATTCTTCCTTTCTCAGCTTCCACCACTTTGTCCTCTGCTCTGCCTTTGTCCTCTTCACCTTCCTCACCACCAGGGTTATTTTACACACCACCATTCTGTGTTGTCTGGCTACACTCTCCCCTACCAACACCTTGCAGTCACTGATCTCTTTCAGATTACAACGTCGACACAAGATGTAGTCCACCTGAGTGCTTCTGCCTCCGCTCTTATATGTCACCCTATGTTCCTGCCTCTTCTGGAAGAAAGTATTTACAACTGCCATTTCCATCCTCTTTGCAAAGTCCACCACCATCTGTCCTTCTACATTCCTGTCCTGAAGACCAAACCAGCCCATCACATTTTCATCCCCTCTGTTCCCTTCCCCAACATGTCCATTAAAGTCTGCACCAATCACAACTCTCTCATCTCTGGGGATGCTCTGCATCACTTCATCTAACTCACTCCAGAATTTCTCCTTCTCTTCTAACACACATCCTACCTGTGGAGCATAACCACTAACAACATTGAACATCACACCATCAATTTCCAGCTTCAGACTCATCACCCTATCTGATACTCTCTTCACCTCTAGAACATTCCTAACAAACTCCTCTTTCAGG
Organism: Channallabes apus; assembly: GCA_030522415.1. Classification (NCBI taxonomy): domain Eukaryota; kingdom Metazoa; phylum Chordata; class Actinopteri; order Siluriformes; family Clariidae; genus Channallabes; species Channallabes apus. The sequence goes on from CM060131.1 coordinate 21,025,329, forward strand.
ATAACTCCTACTCCATTTCTTTTCCTATCCACACCATAGTAAAACAACTTGAACCCTGATCCTAAGCTTCTAGCTTTGCTACCTTTCCACCTGGTCTCCTGGACACACAGTATATCCACCTTCCTTCTCTGCATCATATCAACCAACTCTCTTCCCTTCCCTGTCATGGTCCTAACATTCAAGGTCCCTACTTTCACTCCTAAACTCTTGCCTTTCCTCTTCTCTCTCTGCTTTCGAACACGCCTTCCTCCTCTCCTTCTTCGACCAACAGTAGCCCAATTTCCACCGGCACCCTGTAGGTCAACAGCATCAGTGGCGGTCGTTGTTAACCCGGGCCACGACCGATCTGGTATGGAAATTATATTTCTGATTCGCATCATTGATTTGGCAAATGTTTTACGTCGGATGCCCTTCCTGACACAACCCTCTGCATTTATCCAGACTTGGGACTGGCACAAGAAGACACTGGATTGCACCCCCCCATGGTTGCATTTGGTGGAAATTCTGAAACCAATGTAAAGAAAAGTAATTCAATCAAGAACAAAGTAACAAAGGTTTTATTTTAAACTTCTGCAGAAGGACCAGTCTCATACAGCAAACAGTTGCAGCATAGAGAAAGGTGATCTCTTTCTCTAGCTGACCTATTTTATACACAAACATCTCTGTTAACATAATCAACGCCCCGTACATGAAGTTCCTACATTCAAACTCATGACTCTTTATCTGCACCAGACCAGATGTCCATACCTTATCATTTATTCAGGGACAACTAGAAACAACCAGATTGTTGTCTCTAAGCTTCGACAACCAAGTTCAAACTTCTAACGTCTACGTGACACACTTACTTCAAGGATCAGAATTAATATATAATTAAAATACAAACCGGATTTCAAAAAAGTTGGGACACTAAACAAATTGTGAATAAAAACTGAATGCAATGATGTGGAGATGGCAAATGTCAATTTTTTATTCAGAATAGAACATAGATGACAGATCAAAAGTTTAATCCGAGAAAATGTATCATCTTAAAGGAAAAATATGTTGATTCCAAATTTCACGGTGTCAACAAATCCCAAAAAAGTTGGGACAAGGCCATTTTCACCACTTTGTGGCATCTCCCCTTTTTCTTACAACACTCAACAGACGTCTGGGGACCGAGGAGACCAGTTTCTCAAGTTTAGAAATAGGAATGCTATCCCATTCTTGTCTAATACAGGCCTCTAACTGTTCAATCGTCTTGGGCCTTCTTTGTCGCACCTTCCTCTTTATGATGCACCAAATGTTCTCTATAGGGGAAAGATCTGGACTGCAGACTGGCCATTTCAGTACCCGGATCCTTCTCCTACGCAGCCATGATGTTGTAATTGATGCAGAATGTGGTCTGGCATTATCTTGTTGAAAAATGCTGAAAGAGATGACTAGATGTTGTTCTAGAACCTGAATATATTTTTCTGCATTGATGGTGCCTTTCCAGACATGCAAGCTGCCCATGCCACACGCACTCATGCAACCCCATACCATCAGAGAAGCAGGCTTCTGAACTGAGCGTTGATAACAACTTGGGTTGTCCTTGTCCTCTTTGGTCCGGATGACATGGCGTCCCACATTTCCAACAAGAACTTCGAATCGTGACTCGTCTGACCACAGAACAGTCTTCCATTTTGCCACACTCCATTTTAAATGATCCCTGGCCCAATGAAAACGCCTGTGCTTGTGGATCTTGCTTAGAAATTGTCAAGATGGACTAACCTGAGGTGACCAGAAGACGTAGCTTTAGCGGTTAGCCCAATGTAGCGTGGAGGATAAACCCAAACGCGGAAAGAAGCGAGCAGGCAGGATAACCACGCGATTTAGTTTAAGGACTCTCACAAAAGCGGAGCAAGGGAAAAACACAAATTTAACCCGCGTCCTAAAATACACACACAATAGCAAAGACAAACGGAACCAACATGTGAGTACTCACGGTTTGCTGAAACGACAGCTGGAGCTGACATGGGCCGAACTCAATGACTGAGCGGTAAGCCATCGTTTGTTTACCTCTTTTATACTTCCTGGTTTTGCGCCCGTCTTACTTCCGGGTCCTAGTGCCGGGCGCAGATTGAGTGTGTATGACAGTACCCCCCTGTCCAGGACTGGCTCCTGACGGTCCTGGGATGGAGGATACCCTGTGACGGTAGTCCCGAATTAGCTGGGGGTCGAGAATGAACCGGGCCGGGATCCAAGATCGCTCCTCGGGGCCATAGCCCTCCCAGTCCACCAGGTATTGTGTACCTTTGCCCCGAGGGCGCGAGTCAAGGATTCGGCGCACGGTGTAGGCGGGACCGCCGTCGATGATCCGGGGAGGAGGAGCTGGGGGGGTGGGTGGAATCATGGGTGAGGTGATGAAGGGCTTGAACTGGGATAGGTGGAAGACTGGATGGATCCGGAGCGCCGCAGGCAGCTGGAGCCGGTAGGTGACAGGGTTAATTCTGTGAGTGATGTGGTATGGTCCGATGAATCTGGGGGAAAGCTTCTTTGACTCGGTGCGGAGGTGGAGGTTTTTTGTGGACAGCCATACCTTGTCACCTACGTGGTATAGTCGTCCCGGAGGATGTCGGCGGCGATGTTGGTGGATGTAGCGGGCATTGGCACGTTGGATGGCCTGGTTGGTCGTAGTCCAGAGCCGCCGACATCTGCGGACCAACTGTTGGGCTGACGGTACATCAACCTCCGGCTCTGGGTGGTTGAACACGGTGGGTTGGAAACCGTGGCATACCTCAAATGGGCTTAGGTTAGTGGCAGAGGAGATGTGGAGGTTGTGTGATAGTTCTGCCCAAATGAGGTAGCGTGCCCAGGAGCGCTGACGGTCCGCTACGAAACATCTCAGGTAGCGCTCCAGTTGTTGGTTGGTCCGCTCCGTCTGACCGTTAGTCTGTGGGTGGTATCCGGAGGACAGACTGCAGGTGGAATCGATCAGACGGCAGAAGGCCTTCCAGAACCGGGCTGTGAACTGGGGCCCTCTGTCCGAGACGATATCCTTGGGGAACCCATGCAGACGGACTACGTGCTCTAAAATCAGCTCTGCTGTTTCCTTTGCTGACGGGAGTCCGGCGAGAGCCACCAGATGCACGGTCTTAGAGAACCGATCCACGATCGTGAGGATGGTGTCCTTTCCTTCGGAGGCCGGCAGGCCCGTGATGAAGTCCACGGCAATGTGCGTCCAGGGCCGTCGAGGGACTGGAAGGGGTTGCAGTTCTCCTGGAGAGGGTCGGTTGGTGGTCTTCGCCCTGGCACACACTGGGCATGCCTGAACGAACTCTTGGACGTCCCTCCTCATGGATGGCCACCAGAAGTCGCGCTGGATAAATTGGAGGGATCGTCGGGTGCCTGGATGGCCCGAAATTGGGGAGGAGTGTCCCCAGTGGAGAACCTCGGGTCTCATCCCTTCAGGCACGAAGAGTCGTCCAGGTGGCACACCTGCCGGTTCGGTCTCTGTACCTCGTGCCTGGCGCACTCTCGTTTCCAGGTCCAGTTGCAGGGGTGCGATGATCTTGGAAGAGGGGAGGACAGGCGCGGGGTCCGCCCGGGGGGGGTCCACCTCTAGTTGTCGGGAGAGGGCGTCAGCTTTGGTGTTCTTGGGCCCCGGGCGGTATGAGAGGTGGAAGTTGTAATTCTCAAAGAATAATGCCCACCGCGCCTGTCGTGGATTTAACTGTTTAATGTTTCGGATGGTGATTAGATTTTGATGGTCCGTCCAGACTATGAATGGCTCACTGACGCCCTGGAGCCAGTGACGCCACTCCTCCAGAGCCCACTTTATGGCCAGCAGTTCGCGGTCCCCTACCCCGTATCGCTGCTGAGTGGAGTCAAATTTTCTGGAGAAAAAACCACAAGGGTGTAGTTTTTGGTCTGGACCTTGCTGTGAGAGGATAGCTCCAGCGCCCACATCTGAAGCATCCACCTCCACAACGAATGATTTATTGACATCTGGGTGGTGGAGAATCGGTGCAGTGGTGAAGCGGTGACACAGTGATCGAAAAGCGGAGACAGCTGCCGGGTTGAGGTGAAAAGGGAGAGAGGAGGGACGGGTCAGAGCGGTTAGGGGGGCGGCAACTGTACTGTAGTCCCGGATAAAGCGACGATAGAAGTTCGCAAACCCGAGAAACCGTTGAAGCTGTTTGAGGGTCTTGGGTAGGGGCCAATGACGCACAACCTCTAGCTTCTGCGGGTCCATGGCCACACCCTGGGGCGAGATGACAAAACCCAGGAACGTGGTGGAGCGCTCGTGAAAAGCGCACTTTTCCAACTTACAGTACAGTTGGTGGGCGAGTAATCTCTTTAGAACCGCCCTGACGTGCTGGGTGTGTTCTTCCATGGTGCGTGAATAAATTAAAATATCGTCCAGGTATGCGAATGCCCACCGACCGAGCATGTCCCGAAGGACGTCGTTAATGAAGTGTTGGAATGCGGCGGGGGCATTGCACAGTCCGAATGGGATGACAAGGGTTTCATAATGTCCGGTGGGGGTGATGAACGCCGTCTTCCACTCATCGCCCTCTCTGATGCGCACCAAGTTGTAGGCGCTCCGGAGGTCCAACTTCGTAAAGATGGTGGCACCAGAGAGGGCGTCCAGGGCTGAGTTGGTAAGAGGCAGAGGATGTCGGTTTTTGATGGTGAGATGGTTGAGCCCCCGATAGTCGACACAAGGGCGAAGTTCACCGCCTCTCTTCTTCACGAAGAAGAACCCCGCGGCGGCAGGTGAGGAGGAGGGTCTGATGGTGCCTTGGCGCAGGGCGTTGTTTACATATTCCTCCATCACCTGGGTCTCGGTGGGTGTGAGTGAGTAGAGATGGCCGCGGGGGGGGATCGTACCGGGTTGGAGGTCTATGGCGAGGTCGTATGGACGATGAGGAGGAAGATGGGTGGCTCGTCGCCTGCAGAAAACCTCCGATAGGTCTCGGTATGGTTCGGGGATGGAGTTGGTGTCGACGTCGGGGGCCTCGGACTCCCTAGAGCACGTCCCAGCCGCTGCCCGTAGGCATAGTTCGTTACAGGTCGCGCCCCACTGAAGGATCCGATTCTGGGTCCAGGAGATTAGAGGGTCATGTTGGAGCAGCCAGGGATGACCAAGGATGATGGGTGGAGATGAGATGGAGGTGACGAAGAATTTTAACTGTTCATGGTGTTGGTTGATGGAGATGGTGATGGGTTCTGTTCGGGTGCTGATTGGGCTGGTGGAGAGGGGGCGACCGTCGACAGAGGTGATGCGAACGGGCTGGGATAACGCCTCGAGTTTTACCCCCAGGGTTTTGGCATATGCAGAGTCAATGAAGTTACCTGCTGCCCCGGAGTCGATGAACGCAGCACTTCGGACCCGTTTGTGGCCAACCTGGAGGTGTACCTGAACCGTGAGACGGGAGGAGTTGGTGGTGATGGCGGAGAGACGAAGGTGACCCGGCGAGTATCTCTCTCCTCTCACCGGGCCTGGGCGTTTCCCGGTCTGAGCGGACAGGTCGCCCTGTGATGTGTAGCTGACCCGCAATAGGCACAGAGCCCTTCACGAAAGCGTCTCTCCCGTTCTGCAGCGGTCAAGGAGGCGCGTCCTAGTTGCATGGGTTCCCCGGCTCCGGTGTCAACCACGGCAGGAGGTGGAGAACCGACATGTCCCGGGGTGGCGTAGGTGGCGGAGTCTGCGGGGCGTGGAGTGGTGACAGTGAAGGCGGGTGCTGGTCGTGAAGTGGTGACGGCGAAGGTGGGTGCAGGTGGCAGGGTGCGAGGGGCTGGCCTCGGACGAGAGAGGAGGCGCTGGTCGATCCGGAGAGCGAGTTGGATCAGGCCCTCCAGGGTCGCAGGAAGCTCTCGCCCGGCTAGTTCGTCCTTAATTCGAGAAGCCAGTCCCTCGTAGTAGGATGTCCGGAGTGCTGCATCGCCCCACGTTGTTTGGACGGCGAGAGTGCGAAACTCGGCCGTATAGCGGCTCACGGGCAATCCTCCCTGCCTCAGGTGATAAAGTCTGGTGTCGGTCTCCACCTCGCCCGCTGGATGTTCAAAAGTGAGTTTGAGTTGGTGGATGAACTCATTGTAAGAGTGAGCGGTATCTGTATCTGCCTGTAAAACTGCCGTGGCCCACTCTGCTGCCTGCCCTTTTAGCAACGAGACGAGAAGAGCAATGCGAAGGCGATCGGTGGAGTATTTGGTGGCATTAAACTCAAACACCAGATCGAGAGCTGTCAGAAAAACGCTGCACTTCCCGTCCGTGCCGTTCCACTTCTCTGGTAGAGAAAGAAAAACATCAGAAGGAGGGGGGGGGGGGATGCGGCGCCGCGGCCTCCGCGGCGTGCGATCGAGCAGTGACGCCATCAACAGCTGCGCGGAGATCCGTATTCTCCCGCCGGAGCTCAGCGACCTCGCGGCGGAGAGAAGCGAGATCCCCGGTTAGCTGATTGATTAGCGCCGCATGCTGATCTACAACGTCGCAGAGACTCGCATAATCCGCTGGGTTTACCGCGGAGGGCTCAGTCATTCTGTCAAGATGGACTAACCTGAGGTGACCAGAAGACGTAGCTTTAGCGGTTAGCCCAATGTAGCGTGGAGGATAAACCCAAACGCGGAAAGAAGCGAGCAGGCAGGATAACCACGCGATTTAGTTTAAGGACTCTCACAAAAGCGGAGCAAGGGAAAAACACAAATTTAACCCGCGTCCTAAAATACACACACAATAGCAAAGACAAACGGAACCAACATGTGAGTACTCACGGTTTGCTGAAACGACAGCTGGAGCTGACATGGGCCGAACTCAATGACTGAGCGGTAAGCCATCGTTTGTTTACCTCTTTTATACTTCCTGGTTTTGCACCCGTCTTACTTCCGGGTCCTAGTGCCGGGCGCAGATTGAGTGTGTATGACAGAAATGGCTTCTTCTTTGCACTGTAGAGTTTCAGCTGGCAACGGCGGATGGCACGGTGGATTGTGTTCACTGACAATGGTTTCTGGAAGTATTCCAGAGCCCATTCTGTGATTTCCTTTACAGTAGCATTCCTGTTTGTGGTGCAGTGTCGTTTAAGGGCCCAGAGATCACGGGCATCCAGTATGGTTTTACGCCCTTGACCCTTATGCACAGAGATTGTTCCAGATTCTCTGAATCTTCGGATGATATTATGCACAGTTGATGATCATAACTGCAAAGTCTTTGCAATTTTTCGTTGGGTAACACCTTTCTGATATTGCTCCACTATCTTTCTGCGCAACATTGTGGGAATTGGTGATCCTCCACCCATCTTGGCTTCTGAGAGACACTGCCACTCTGAGAAGCTCTTTTTATACCCAATCATGTTGCCAATTAACCTAATTACTGTTAATTGGTCTTCCAGCTCTTCGTTATGCTCAAATTTACTTTTTCCATTCTCTTATTGCTACTTGTCCCAACTTTTTTGGGATTTGTTGACACCGTGAAATTTGGAATCAACATATTTTTCCTTGTGGCGGCACGGTGGTGTAGTGGTTAGCACTGTCGCCTTGCACCGCCAGGGTCCGGGTTCGATTCCCCCGGCCAGGCTCGATTCCCGTCTCTGTGTGCATGGAGTTTGCATGTTCTCCCCGTGCTTGGTGGGTTTCCTCCGGGCACTCCAGTTTCCTCCCACAGTCCAAAGACATGTATGGGAGAAATTTTCATTTTATTTCATTTGATTTTACTTACTTTTGGAGGGTTAGAAGATACCTTATCAGTATAAAATCGTGGATGTGTGTGCAAGCTGGGACATAGGCTTCTTTTTGTGCATTGCATATAGGAAACCCATGCTTTACATTGGGGGGGGCTAAAGACGGCCCTTTAATGAAACCCAGATGTTGGAGAGAGGAGGGGCAGGCACTGCATATGTACTATAATGCACATCAACAGAATTCAGTTGCTCCACGGACACAGCTCTGGCCTTGTTGTTTGAGAATAAAGGTCGTAATCTTCTGTAAGCAAAGCCCGACTCTGAGTATTTTTCCACAACATAATGGCGCTGCGAGCAGGGTGGAAAAAGGGCAAAGGTGACTGGCCGACGTGGGCTTCCTTGGTCGGCAACACAACCAGGTGGCCACTTACAAAGGTAAGCAACTTTTGCTTATATACTTAGGTTGTGTTGTTGGCTGAGGATCACCCATGGTGGTAAGGACACCTAATAAAGGCCTCTCCAACTCAAGTAATTTAAAATGGGCTTTGTTTCCAGAAGAGAATGCATGCATCAGATTACTAACAGTTGTACTGATAGTGAATTGAGAAGATAAGCATTGCATTGGTCTGGGTGTTGTCAAGTGGGCATTGATTGATGGCAACAATAACAGACGGTATGAGGAAGCGCATTTGGGTGTCTATTTGTTTTGTCAAGTGGGCTTTGACAGATGACAGGACAGGAAAAAGGTAGATAATCTCGATATTAATTTGTACTCATTGTCAAGTGGGCCTTGATTGGATGGCATGAGTAGTGCAGCAAGTTAATAAGGAATTGCGCTTAATTAGTTATATTGCTTGTGTAAGGTTACCCAGCAATTAATAAAAAATACCCTTTGTATGAGGAACATACTGTTGTATGTCATAAGAGAGAGAAATGCAGGGCAGCTTCTGTCAAAAGTAATTAAAATTTTGATGGATTGATTAAAGGTCAAAGGTCAAGGTAATCATATTAAATAATATGGTGACATGTGTAGGTCAAAGGTCACGATAATTCGTGGGAAAGAATGCATAGGAGTAAATATATAATGATTTAATTGTATTTATGGTGTCATTTTCCAAACGGTTGTATGATTAAAGATAGTATTAATGTTAAATGATCCCCGTGTGTCCCTGACACACAGACACACACACGCACCTTAAACCATCCTAATCAACGTCTGGATATCCCCCACCCTCTCTCACACACAAGCACTTATTTTTATTATATTAACAATTAGCCGGTATGTTCAGTCCACCACCCTCACCCCCAAATGTAAAAGCACACATTAGTCCCAAAATCCTCTGTTGATAATTGGTAATGATTATGCGTGGGGACAATATCCCCCACCCGCTCTCACACTCATAAGCACTTATTTTTATTATATTAACAATTAGCCGGTATGTTCAGTCCACCACCCTCACCCCCCAAATGTAAAAGCACACATTAGTCCCAAAATCCTCTGTTGATAATTGGTAGAGTGATATCCTGGAGAGTGATATCTGCACCCGCTCTCACACTCATAAGCACTTATTTTTATTATATTAACAATTAGCCAGTATGTTCAGTCCACCACCCTCACCCCCCAAATGTAAAAGCACACATTAGTCCCAAAATCCTCTTTTGATAATTGGTAGAGTGATATCCTCACCCGCTCTCACACACATAAGCACTTATTTTATTATATTAACAATCAGCTGATATGGTCAGTCCATATGATCAGGTATTCCCCCCCCCTACCCAAACCCCCGCCCAGCCACCCCACCACCACCCCCCGCACGCTGATTCGTTACAAACTCACACAGACCTTCTTCAAATACTTTGCTCTATCGTCTTGGAAAATGTAAAATATTGAGAAGAATATCTTTGCGTGCGCAACAATGGCTGTTTGTCCTAACGCCCCAAAAAAATCTACAACTACTCTGCCAAGATGTTCAAACAGTTTAGAGTGCGCAAATATTCAGTATTGGTCATTATCAAAGGGGTGTACAGCCGGCTTTTTTTTCAATGCGGATTCAGCCGTCGTACAGCTGTTCAGGTTATCAGGACCTGGTCACATCCACTGGAGCAGCGCTACTGAGACCGTATCTTTTGATCAGTGTGGTTGGAAAAAGTTTCGCAAATGGAAATGAGAAATACATTTTCTCCCTGACACCCTCCAGCAGACACACACACAAGCACTTATTTGTGCTATGTTAACACAATTAGGTGGATGGTCAGTCCATATGGTGGCCGAACAAATGCTTTACACTTACATTACATAGCTAACCCCGGTGAGAGAATCGATTATTTAGATTTTACCTCTCTTTACCCGTATGTAAACAAGACAAAGACATACCCGATCGGTCACCCCATCATCATTTATCAGGACTTTGAGCCTCTTGACAATTATTTTGGTATAATCAGAGCTAAAGTATTACCGCCTAGGGGTTTGTGGGCACCCGTTCTCCCATATCGCATGAAAAGCAAACTCCTCTTTCCTCTATGTAGAACATGTTGCGAACAGCAACAACAACAGCGATGCAACCACGCAGATCGGGATAGAGCCCTTATTGGGACATGGGCCTCTATCGAAATAGCTAAAGCCATCGAAAAAGGCTACAAAATATTAAAAGTCTTTGAAGTCTGGCACTTTCCTCAAAAGTCCGACAATCTTTTTACAGAGTACATTAAAATGTTTCTCAAGACCAAACAGGAAAGTTCAGGATATCCGACCTGGGTAGTGGATGAAACCGCTAAACATGAATATATTCAAAAATACAAAGAAAACGAGGGAATCGAGCTCGATCCAAAATGTATTGACATTAATCCGGCTAAAAGATCTGTGGCTAAACTAGCACTAAATTCACTGTGGGGAAAGATGTGTCAAAAACCAAACAGATCAAACACATCTCTGATCAGTGATCCAGCCGAGTTTTTACATTTCATGTTCTCTGATATGTACAATGTTAGCCAGTTCTCCTTTTTGAATGATGAAGTCGCACTCACACAGTGGCGTTATGCCGATGATCGAATGATTAAACCAGGGAATGCTAATGTATTCATCGGTATTTTCACTACATCATATGCTAGACTTGAACTGTATAATTTGATAGACCGATTGAATCAACGTTGTTTGTACACAGACACAGACAGCGTCATTTTTAAAAGTAAAGAAGGTGATTGGATGCCTCCTTTAAGCGATTATTTAGGAGGGCTTACCAGCGAGCTAGATGACGGTGATCAAATTGTAAGTGAGTTCGTAAGTGCTGGCCCTAAAACCTACGGTTACAAAACTCTGAAAGGAAAAACAACATTGAAAGCTAAAGGTATTACGCTAAATTATACCAACTCTGAAATTATCAATCTGAAATCTCTGACAGAGCTGGTGGTCAATCGAGTTAAAAATCCCAAACAACACGACCAACTTATAACTTCGTACAATCAAATCACGCGAGATAAAAGAGGGTTTCATTTGAGGAACCGTTCACAGATAAAAAGATTCAGGGTTGTGTACGATAAACGTGTTTTATTGTCTGATTTCACTACTCTTCCTTATGGTTATTAAGTTTGTTCATGTTTATATGTATGTGTGTATCTATGTATCTAGTTCATTTGTTTGTTTCTGTTGATTTGTTCATTAGTCATGGAAAATCTAAATGTGACTACGTTTGACACGAGGATGCAACTACCATTTTCATGCATCGTGTGTGGACCTAGTAATAGCGGTAAATCGTATTTTATCAAACTTTTGCTGGAAAACTGTGATGCGGTAATGTCGAAAGCCCCCGAAAACATTGTGTGGATTTTTTCTAGTTGGCAACCTCTGTATGATGAAATGTTGACGAGAATAAATATAAATTTTATTCAAGGAATCCCCGATTCTTTGTGTGATGATGAACTGTTTCCACCCAGCAAAACAAACTTATTGGTAATAGATGACTTAATGGAATCCGCAAGTAAGAACGACGAAGTAGAAAAGGCTTTTACAAAATACACCCACCACAGAAATCTGAGCGTTATCTATCTTGTTCAAAATTTGTTTTTTCAAGGTAAGACTAGTAGAACAATCAACCTCAACAGCAACTACATGATTCTTTTTAAAAATCCTAGAGATAAATTACAGATCAGCGTACTGGCGCGTCAGATGTATCCGAGTAACAGCAAGTATTTTTTAGAAAGTTTTCAAGATGCCACCGCCAGACCATACGGATATTTATTGGTTGATCTAAAAGCTGGAACGCCAGAAGAACTACGTCTCCGGTCAGGGGTGTTTCCACAAGAAAATCAGGTTGTTTACATCCCCAAGAAGAAGAAAAAACTTTAACAATGTCTAATCGATTAAAAAATTCCCTGCCCTTGTTGAAAACATTACACAGATCTACACCACAGCGGAGAAAGGATATATTACGTGATGCACACAAAGATCTCATTTTGAGCATATGTGAACTTGCCTTAAACGTGCTCAGAGGGAACGTACCGCTGACGTCGAAACAGTACAGAGCTTTTAAAAAACAGAAAAAATTCATCAAACTTTTTACTGATAAGAGAGCATCTATAGAAACAAAAAGGAAAGTTATTAATCAATCTGGAGGATTTCTTCTTCCGTTGCTCAGTGTAGCCGTTCCGTTTATAACCAGCTTAATTGCATCTCGTAACAGTTAACATGGAGACAGCCGAGAAACTGTATTTAGTCCCTCAACATCAACTTGATAAACTGAGAAACTCCACCACGGAGAAAGAGAGTTTAAGAAAAACTGTTGAAAACAACTTAGACGAGGCAATTCGTCACATTTTGGTAAGGTCAGATCTGAATGAATACGAGAAGGCTAAACACATCGACCCTGCAAAGGTTTTTAAACTTGGTTAAACTAGGAGAGCAGGAAACCACTGAACTCACTCTAAGCCTACCTAAAATACCGGAAAGCAAAACAGAAGCAGCCGTCACTGAACGTTCACAAACTCCCGGAGATGAAATTCTACAAGAGGTGATTGCCAACGTTTCTGCAAGAAACAAAAGAAATGCTTCATACATTATGGAAAAAATTCTTAAATCCGACAATGTCGGTTCATGGAACGATGATGGTGAATTTATTTTTAAAGGAAACACTATTAAAGGGTCTCACATGGTTGATCTGCTGAAGAATCTCACAGCCCCTTATAAAGTATCTGAAGATCGGAGACCTTTAGGTTGGAGGGAATTGTTACACACTGTAGCGAACCTAAACATACCCTATTCAACTATACCTAGCGGGGATGTTAGACGCAAAATAACAGACATAAAAAGATCTAAAGATCCATACTCCCCCAGTCTAGTTTCCTCATCATCAGCTAAAAAGAAAGACTCTTTGACCCACGAACGTGTATTTAAATCACCCGATCTTAGCACATCTGTCTGGTTGGATTTTTAAATGACTGACAAGGAACTACGATTGTTGCTTTGTATTTTGCTACCATTTATTTCAATAAAACTCTTTGCATCAAGAATTTTGTGAAGCATCATCATCATTTGATAGTCCACTACACACATTAATGAAACATGTTCATAGAGCTAGCACATTGTACACAACTAAATGAGTGCATTTTTTTATTTACTCTAGGGTACAATTTTTTAACAAAACCCACAACTGCATTATCATTTCTACTTAAATCGTTGCTATACATAGACATTATATGATTAAACGAGTAACCTTTAGCTCTATGACACAGAAAAAATACACAGTGTTGTCCGCAACAAACTGAATTAAAATTTTGAACTTGAACAGGGTTATATTTAATTTTGCTACAGTTCATTCTTAAAAAATTATTAATAGAATCAGGAAATAGTTCGTAGTCCGGGGGGTTTCCGTACGAGTCAAAAAATTCTCCAGAGGTTTCATCATTAAGACATAAAGCTAGCCAGTGTTCACCCGGCATGTGTCTCTGGTGCGTATTCACGATGAATAAGGCTGGATAATGTCTCAGTGTATTCGTAGGTAACTCGTCGCTAGCCATCACTCCGCAGAATATTTTATCTATTTCAGAGCAGCTTCTCATAACGACGGTTAGTTCTCTGGTATCCATGCGTTACTGGTAATCGATGAGCACGTTCCTCCGGTTGTTTATTTCTAGAATACTGTCAGAACTCGCGTACACTATTAGATTCACGGTTCTTGGGAGAGGCTGTCGAAATCTGAGTTCCAGACGCATATTCCCCGACCTTATTAATGACAAATGCTTGCCACAATCGTCGTCAGGATTCAGGTTGAATGCGAATAAAGTATAACCGTTGGCATACTCTTCTCTGTTGATCGCCATCGACTGATCCTTTAGCTGCTTTCCAGATGCTAAAATTAAAGAATGGAATTCACGAACCGCGTTCCCGGTCTGAAAAACCGGTTGAAATGGTTTTGCAGGATACTGAGCACCATCTACATAGAGTGCTACAAATTCTGTATCGTAATGTTGAAAATTAAATGGGTTCTTATTGTATGCTCCGCTGAAGGCATCGTTGTCTACCATTCCAAAGATCACGGTTTTAGGTAATGGGCCTATGAAAAGATTCTCTTGTGAGCAAATGCGGCTCCCCGCAGCTAGGCTGAAGGTCTTCATGCAGACTCTTTCGATAGGATACTTGGCGGTTGCGCTAAGTAGCGCTTGTGCATGACCCAGTTTTACAGGTGGTGAGACGGTTACTTTCTTCACAAAAAGAGAGGCGTTGAGTATTTTAAGTGCGAAATTGGCATTTCCTTCTTTCATTAAACAAAATTCATCTTTACTACGAACCATTTTAATCCTCAAATCGACGCCATTGAGTAAAAGTTTATCTTGAAAAAATATATCAGAGTGAATATGTCCAATTAGGTCAAAGGTGTTGCTTTCAGCACTGAATCGAGCCCTTTTTTTAAGTCCATCGTTTCGACCATCCGGATCAGTGACATCCATATGCCCTGCGGTGTCTTTGTAAAATAATCCGGTGCAAAATTGTGTTTCCAGGGTATCTTTTCCATAGTTGAGAAGACATTCAAAAGCAGCACGGTATGGGTAGGTACTGCTGGACTGAGAAATAAGGCGATCCCCTAAGACAACATCCACTTGTGAGAAAAGTGATGCTATAGGATAGTTAACAACTCCCACCTTTGCATCATTAGCAATGTTGGAACCATCTGCATTCACAATTTTACATGATAGTTGTAAAAAAGTGTTTGGTAAATCATAATAAAATTCCCCGCTCGATGCGATAAAAAACTCAATCGGCGAGTTGTCCGTTAGAGCGGAAAGGGGCGGTATTTCAACGTAAGTGTATTTTTCGATGCTCGTTTGGGTATACGGTACCGTGAAAATGTCCAATTCTGACTTTGTACACTCTGAGGATAGATTGTGTAAGAAAGCCATGATGTTAAAAAATGCTCAGCAGCTTCCTTTTGCGAGAGACGGGCTGACGCTTGTTGCCTCTCTGCTTGCTCTTTTTCACACTGCTCTTGATTTTAGTTAGCTTACGGTACGTCTTTTATTCGGAACCGTGTGTCGATCTCCCGGGGGTTTCTTAGATTTTTTACGCGCAATCAATGCTAGACCCGACCCATCCTGATTTCCAGTTTGAGCTTTGCTTATAATGTTACTCACTACATCACTCACAATACCCTTAGCTGCGGTTTTTAAATGAGGTTTCGCGATAGCAAACCCCCTTTTTATGAACGGAACCCCCATTCGAAAAAGACCTTTGAACAGACCACCTAGACCCGCCCCATACATGGTGAGGCTTCCGGAAAATCCTGGCAAGCCATTTCCCGCTTGCGTCATATAGTATTCGATATAGGCTTGCGGATCTATATATCCTCTATCCATCATTTTACAGACGGAACGTATGCTTAGCCGGTCTGAAGTGTAGTTTAGCTATAAACTTCCCGTACCTGAAAGGTATAATCTTGTTCTGATCAGACTTGACTTCAATTACAATATCGGTAATGTGGTTCTTGGTGAGCGGTACGTAATGCGGCTTATCATAAGTAATAGTGACGACTTTGTTGTTTTCACCCGATATATGTACACATCTCAGTAATGGGACGAAGCTGTCACCGACTCGTTGATACTCAATAATGTCCGTATATACGTACATTGTGTAAAACCCTGCATGAATATCCGCGGGATTTGGGGCTTCTTGATGTCGGAATGTCAGCGGTATGTCGGGTATCAAACCGAGCATATAGGCTAAGCTTCCATTGGCTTTGAAAGTATATGGTTTTAAGCTCTCCACACTTATTTTATTTTTCACTGGGTTAAAGGACATCTCCATGTCAAGTTTCAATGCTTTTATAGGTTTGTTAATTTCATTAACCAGTTCTATGATACTTTTATAAAACCCAGGACTGATATTAAAAAAATGGTTGTGGATTTGATTTCCCTCCTTCACACTAATGTTACATAGAGTGTCTTGCTGTGATAATGAGTACCAGCTATGGATATATTGAACCTCTGAAAGCGCTACCTCCCAGTCACCTTTGAGATCTATTGGCTTGGCGAATTTAGTAGTATAGTGAGAAATCTTGTTATTCGGATAAATATCCCTCGATGCGTTGCTTGGAAGGGTCACAAAGAATCCGCACTCATCCATGGCTTAGTGATTAAAGGTACAGATGTCGCCATTAAAAACCTGCGTTTCGAGAAAAGGGATCCCGTGACTTGCCGCGGCTTTGCGCGGCTGCGTGCGGGAAGCTGTGAACATGCCCTTCATTACCTGTAGGGGGCAGTCGTGTTTCAGTCTGAAGTATTGTGTGTCTACTGAAGCCGAAAATGTGTGCAAATTAAACTGCGCATGCGTGTTTGGAGTCGCTGTGTATCAGTCGGTTGGGAATCATCACGGAGGTTACAACACGGTGTGGCTGCAGCTGGAGTTTGTCGTGTTCGAGGTAAGTTTAGCTTTCTTTTTTGGATGTGATTCTCGCTTTCATGACTCCCAATTAATGTTCATCTTAATCTCAGGACGTACAATTAGCAATTTCAGTTTTTAATAGTGTGGAGATTCACAAAACACCGTTTTCGTGTAAAAACCTGAACCTACGGAGCCCCCATGGGTCCTGTGGTAAATAAATAAATAAATAAAATAATAACGAACCGAGCGCGCGGATTAATACACCGAGATGTGTGTTTCTTACCCCCAACCCGAGTGAAAACGGCGTCTTCAGACAAAGCCTCGCCAGTTAGATGCCATTTCTGAACAAACTGAGTCGTGTGTGTTAAAGCATTAAATGGTAAAAGAGCACTAGCAATAAACGTTTTTTTTTCTGAAGCCGAACTTTATTAATGAGTTACGAGTAAAGAACCTGTACATATGTTCATACAGTATTGACAGCAGCTCTAATTTACTGCGGTAAAGCCAGCCGCGGTTCAGAAAAACACGGTCAAGCCAGCCGCGATTGATTTTAGTGCGCGCGCATATTACAGCGATTACGGTAGTTTCATGAACAACACAGAGAGAATGCCCCATATCTGAAAAATCCTGCAGTAAAATAGTTTCATATGTGGTGTGTATATAGTATGGGACGTCCTGAATAAGAACTGATCATTGTTTTTTTTTCTGTTTCAGTCTGAAGTATTGTGTGTCTACTGAAGCCGAAAATGTGTGCACATTAAACTGCGCATGCGTGTTTGGAGTCGCTGTGTGTGCCCGCGCTGTGTACAGTATCAGTCGGTTGGGAATCATCACGGAGGTTACAACACGGCGTGGCTGCGGCTGGAGTTTGTCGTGTTCGAGGTAAGTTTAGCTTTTACACTTATTAGAAATGGGGTCTTTATACCCCTTTGAAATGTAATAATGCCCCATATCTGAAAAATGCTGCAGTAAAATAGTTTCATATGTGGTGTGTATATAGTATGGGACGTCCTGAATAAGAACTGATCATTGTTTTTTTCTACTTTTTTTTTAATCATATAATGTGTGTACATTATATGGGATAAAAACTGACCATGGCGTTTTATACTTACTAGAATTAATTTTTTCATAGGTCTCTGAAGTGAAATAAAGGCATTTTATTTAACTTTTTTTCCCCATTGTGAACATTTGTTTATTTGACCTCTCTTCCAAAGCAGACGTTAATCCTCATTATAGAAAACATTCATTGAAGAATAACTGCTACTTTTGAACAGTAAAACGAAATAAAAATCAATTCTGGTATTTAGAAAGACTAAATACATTATTTTGTCTGTTTTCTACGAATTCTGCTGTAACTTATCTACATAAAACAATTATTTAAATGGTGAATATTTAAGAAAAATATTGTAACAGACAACCGTCAAAGTCACCAATAAATAACACGGATATTAAAGCAGAAATGCAAATATCTGTTTCTAACGGTGTCAGAAACTTTGTGTTAGTAGCACTGCTTGACATGCTTGATGCCTTCCTCTTTTGTAATTTGCTTTGGATAAAGGCCTAAATGTAGTTGTACGAATAAAAGATTATGTAATGATACAATGTAAATATTTTCACAGAAACAAAGCGTAAAGATGAGACGTGAATCTGAAGAGGATCTCTTTGATGATTGCCTGGTAAAGCATTGTTTTCTTATTAATTATACAATTTATTAATACCTTGAATATAGTGTTTGTTGTATTGGACAGAAGCATATAAATGCAAATGAATATATAAATATGAGTAATTATTGAACGAATTTTCATGTTTGGACTAACCCTTTTAAATACAAACTCAGCATTCATCATAGGATTTCCTGACACTGTAAAGCCATCTCATGCCATGTTTTACTGATGCAAGATAAAGCAATTTAACCCAAGTTTAACAATATGAAGTATATGAAGTGATGGTCATTTTTTTATTATCATTTATTTTTATTATTATTTTTTTCTCAATGAAGTCAGCACAGGTTGAAGCAATTCAGATTTTTTTTGCTTCTCAAAATAAATGATTTATTTTCTTGTACATTTTATGCAGGGGGACAGACGAAGTGACACCTTCTTAAAATCCTTGTCGTCCGTGCTGTTGAAGGGGAAGAACCGGTTGGTGTATCCATAATCCTTGAAGGAGAGGCTATTTTCAGAAAGTTCTTCTAGAACTTGATGGGATTAAGCTATCACCAAAAGTGCAAGCTTTAAAGATGAAGTTATCATCTTAAAACATTTGATTTGGCTTGACTACAAGTGTTTACATGTTTAGCTTAAAATGTTTTCATGCATTAAGGTTTCAATGGCATACTTTTAAGTGCACTAGTCCAGAGTGCTGATTTGAAAGTTGCAACTTCACTGCTTCAGAGGGCTATTACGTTTTAACGTTTATTCTACAGTTTGTTTAAAGTATTTTCTGCTGCATTTTATTTCTAAATGAATGCTGTATTTTATTTATTTATTATTTTACACAATTTTGTTTAAAACAAGTATTTCAGGCCCTGGTGCCGTGCAGTTTTTTTCTATGGATGCAAAATTTAGCTGAATGCACTTTTATTAAAAAGACAACTTGGATCTAGACTGTGAATGTCACAAATATTTGGTAATGTTGGTGAATAAACTGTTTAATTATATTTTAGTTGTGTGATTTATGAAAGATATAGATGAAATAATTACTTAAGTTTCTTTCCAAAACATAAATTAGCAATGTTTACATTATTATAGGGAGTAATATAAACTGATAAAACCAAGTAAGGGAAAATCTCACAAAACATGTGTGTATATATATATATATATATATATATATATATATATAGTTAATTCAGGGCTATTTATGATGGAGACACCTTTTTACATTTTAAATATGTAAAACCTCCGCTGCGTGTATTCATTCACAGGCTGCTGCGCGCGCACAGAGAAATAGGAGACTGTGGTGTATGAGTGGATTGGAGAGAATAGAGCTGTTCAGTTACTATAATATATATATATATATATATATATATATATATATATATATATATATAACATATGATCTTTTTGAGTTATAATGTTTTTTTTTATTATTCATAAGAAAACCTTTCAGTTTTGTAAATATTCTAGTTATAGTGTGTTATGTTTTTCTTTAGGTTAAACGGTTTTGAGAATTAGACCATCCAGCTAAGATAAATATTATGTCGTTGATTGATAAAATCTGGATTAAGGATAATTTATTTTATTTAATTTGTATTTTTCACCTCCCCCCCTGAGGGATTGCCACCTTATTGTGGTCAAGGGGGTTTGCGTGCCACAGTGACCTTAAGAGCTATACCAACAGGTAATATATAATATTTGTAATATTGTGCAATATGTGCTATCCGCTAGCAAACTTTAGCGATTTTTTTTGCAAACGTTTCTTTACAGAACATCACCATAAACACAGACACAAGACTAAAGGTAATATACATACAATGAAAACTTGTCATAAAAATCTTTATTAATGGCAAAAATGACTTAACATTTATGGGTCTGTTTGCTCGAGTGAGCAGCCATGTTGAAAACTTCGCTTAGCCCTTCGTTTGAAGTGAGGTCCTGAAAAATCTTCGTTTGGAGGGCTATCTGGCCCTTCCCCCCTCCACCTCCAACCAAAAGAGAAATGAGACACCACTACCCCTGCACGTGAACGCGTGAAATGGAAGGGTAGGGGGAAGGGTTGGGATTCAGCCTTAATATTGGAGCAATAAAATTTACTTAAAATCTGTGTCCAAATTGTTATGAGGATTTTATCAAGTAAATCTTACAAGTTCTTTTTTTCAGTGCATGGGTGAACACGATGTTTTAAGAATTTAATTATATATATATATATATATATATATATATATATATATATATATTTATTGTGTGTGTGTGTGTGAGACCGGTGCAACTCACACGTCCTATTCCATTGTCATTCAGACACATTCAGCGTGTTCAGACACAAGCAGCGACAAATGCAGTGGACTCACATTCAGTACAGCAGGCCAGGATATAGTCTGTGAATACGGACGTAAAACTAACAGCAGATTAAACAGCTAAATGTAAAAGTATAAATATGATCCCTGTCAGTCTCCTAATCTAGTGACTGTTTGTCAGAAATCAGTATTGTGAAAGTATTGTAACAAAATTCTAGCCATATGGCAATATTAGTATATTAGTTTGACACCAATGGACAATCCACTTCAGAAAAATAGTTTTTAAAATGCATTCACTTACTTGGCGAACATTAATGATTTGATTCGAGGTTTGCACACTAAGACTCAGAAAAAGTGAAATAAAATGATTGCTGTTTAAATGGCATGTGTTTATCCTGTTTTGTCAGGTAACAGAACCTAAACACCTGTGCTGTATATCAGACAGCGATGGAGAGAGTGTAGATTACACACAGGTGCTCTCTAGTCATTAGCACTCATCAGGCAATGTCTATGGCCAACTGACTGCACTCAGACCAAAGGGGGCTGAATAATTACACACACCTCACTTTTCAGTTTTTTATTTGTAAAAAAAAAAAAAAATGTTTGAAATCATGTATGATTTTCGTTCCACTTCTCGCGTGTACACCACTTTGTATTGGTCTTTCACGTGGAATTCCAATAAAATTGATTCATGTTTGTGGCTGTAATGTGACAAAATGTGGAAAAGTTCACGGGGGGCGAATACTTTTGCAAGCCACTGTAGTTGTCCTGAGATTTAACATTGTTACCAATAATAGGCTGAGGCATTCTCTGTCCATGCTCATAAGGAATCCCTCAATGTTTTTCAATTAGGGGACAGAAGCAGATCAGCCATGTTGTAGTTCAGGTGAAGAGGCGAGGTCACAGGAGGTCAATCTGAATGTTGATTATACAGTATATAACATATAATATGTGTGCGTGTATTATACATGTTGATTATACTAATATTTAGCATTATGAGGAGTGATAGGCTGAGGATGTAAGTGATTCATTAGTGTTTTTGGCAAAAGTTTTGAACTGACATTTCACTTTTTTGTCACGCTATTTCATCAGGTGGCAATGCTGTCCGGTCCTAGTGCAGTCAGAGGGGAAGAGTTAGGGTCAAAGCCATTGTTCACCCCCAAAAAAACTTTACTCACTATTTACTCCTTAAGTGGTTCCAAACTTTAATGATTTTCTTTATTTTGTTGAATACAAAATAAGATATTGGGGAAAAAAGGGGATTGGGGGATGGGGTATTAGTTGGAGTCATAGGTAGCAAACCTACGCCCTTGTGTGTGTGTGTGTGTGTGTGTGTGTGTGTATGTATATATATGGAAATATAATTAATATTTTCGTGTTTAATTACAAAAAAAAAAACATTTTAATGGTTAGTGATTGTTGCAGACATTTACACTATTTTTGAGAACTATTAAGTTCTCCTTCAACGTGTCATAGCCGATAACTGCCCCTTTGAAGCCTTTGAATGGTGTTAAAAATACTTGCAAAACAAGTATTGCAGCCATACATTGGAGGGAACTTCTGAGGTGGTCAGTGATTGATGGCACGGTCGGTCGGAGGGGGTTGTGATCACACCTATAGATCTTTTGTTCTAGGCTATCGGTCAAATATCTCTCCACTTGGAAGCAAAAACATGCAAGGGATTTCAGCATCTCGACGCACATACTAAGCTGTTTATAAAGTAGACACTGTTTGTTTTTTCATTTTGTAATCTTTCCCGTGTTTACCGTGTACTGTACAATGTATATTCATTTTTTAATGAATCACTGTAAATAAACTACACATTCCGTTGATTTACCAGAAATGACTTTTCTGTTTTTTTGTGTGTGCTAAACTAAACTTCAGGGTCAAAGTAATAGCGATTTTATTTGAAAAGTATTATATATTTACAATGCTGATAAGTTCAAGCTTAGATTCATATATAAACTGCTTCAAAGTCTTTCCGTGACCGCTGAAATCCGACAGACGCAGGGCTCAAGGGAGGTGTGTCTGTGTGTGTGTGTGTGCGCGCGCGTGTGTATGTGTGTGTGTGCGGGTTAGTGTGCCTGTCCTATTTCAGCGGATTTTTCCGCTACCGCAGATCAGGTTATCAACTTGTAATATATACATTTTAGGAATATATTAACATGTGCAGACATTTAAGGGTGCGCTGCCCTCTCTTGCCCCTGCGTAGAGCCTACACACACACACACACACACACACACATCTATCTATCTATCTATCTATCTATCTATTATATAAATACACATTT
Source organism: Channallabes apus (assembly GCA_030522415.1). Classification (NCBI taxonomy): domain Eukaryota; kingdom Metazoa; phylum Chordata; class Actinopteri; order Siluriformes; family Clariidae; genus Channallabes; species Channallabes apus. Next base: position 21,048,074 of record CM060131.1, read on the forward strand.
GGAATCTGCATCTACATTTTCTGTTACAAGTATAGAATTAGGTTCAGCTGAGACTCATGATCAATGGTGTTAGGGTACTTGTGTAGTGATAATTAGTTTCAGCCAGATCATTAAAACTAACAATGGACTATGACACTCTTGAGAGGGGATATGAAGGTGTTATTCATTTATTTATTCTCTACAAGGGTGCGAACAACAGTACAGACCAAACTATAACTCTCTCTTACTACTATAAAAATTCTAGATATAAACAAAAAAAATACAGCTTTTTTTCCTCAGAGGTAAACGGAAAAGTGAAGTTGTTCAGCTGTTTACTGTCACTGCAGCTTCTTCAAAGTCTTCCCACTCCGTGACCACTGAAATCCGACACGACACCACGTTAGGCTACGTCTTGACTCATTTGTATACCGACGGTGATTGGATGTTTCCCGAGGGCTCAGGGGAGTGTGTGTGTCTGTGTGTGTGTGTGTGTGTGTGTGTCTATGTGTGTGTGTCTGTGTGTGTGTGTCTATGTGTGTGCGTACTTGTTCTACTGTTATAAAAACTCTAAATATAAACAAACAAAATACAGCTTTTTTTTCAGAGGTAAACGGAAAAGTGAAGATGTTCAGTGTCACTATGCAGATGTTACACTCAGTGGAGTTACCGAAATCATTGGTTTAGTCCTCATTGAGCTTTTGTTCCTCTTATGTGAGCATAAACAGTGAAACATTCCACAGGTTTATAATACACCGCGGCCAAGTGAACCACGTTCCTGTCGAACGAAACGAGGCATAATCGTGGTGTTTGCTTCGCTTATGACACACCATAGTTTATTACCTGCTGTGGTAGATCTGATTATTTATCCAAACACAATAATAAAGCTTTATATCCTCAGGAGGGCTCAGTACATTGTTTTAGCGATAGTTTCACGGAAGCGAGTTCAGAACTAATCTAACCAAACCAAAAAAAAAAAAACATCCGAAGCTTCAAATAGAATGAACGAACTAATGAAATTGATATATATGTAATTGATATACTGTATATACAGACGTGTGTGTGTCATTTTAATTCAAATGAACATTTTAATGCTTTCTGATACACTTATCAACTTATCCACATAAACTTATCAACACATACTCTCCGTGCACGCACATACAATCTCTAAAAAAGTAAAATTAATAACTTACATATACAAATAAACAAAAATATTCATTCATATTCAAAAAGATTCAGCCATAAGCATAAATTAGACACTTCAGTTAAAAAGAGCAAATTATTTTTTTTACTAATGGAATGAGAAAAAAAAACACATTAAACTAGGTTTACTTTTTTCAGTGGATCCCTCAATAATTTCTGTCTCCTTTGCCTGTGTTTGATAATGTGAAGCACATATACACTCATTCATCATGAAAGATCTATTATAAAACAAAATAAAATTCATGTTCGCTTCAGCACTGTTCATCCGCGTCCTTACATTCATTGTTGTACTTGGTCCGGCTTTTAGATAAAGTCCTTCCATGCGCCATCTGGCGGATATTCAGTGAAGCGCAACACATTTATTTAAAATTCCCGAATGTTGCCTCCGGCAAGACGCGGCACGCCGCGCGCTAAATTGCGGCATCCCGCGGGAAAACACGCAGGGTTTTAAGGGCGACATCTGTAACAGTTATGTTTGTGACGTTTGCTTTTAAATTCTAATGCTCGATGTTAACCACGTCTTTGGCAGGGACCCAGGAATTGAATTTTTCAGGCCACCCCACCCACTTCACCAGACAGACTTTTTTCCGATTTTGGATCTTGACGGACAAGATTTTCTCTATTTTGAACGCTCTGTCTTTTCCAATGATAATCTTTTGTAACTCAGGTTCATAAAACGCACCTTCAATTTCTTGATTATCATAATCACACAGTTTATATACCGGAGGATCTCTCGGAATCCGCTCAGAAATTGTAAAATATTCATCAGTAAAGTTTTGCTCATAGCCTTTTTCAAACTGTCTTTTTAAACGAGAAATCCTAACAGTATCACCGGCTTTAAACTTAAATTTTAGTTTCTTTACTTTCGGTGACCATAGTCCATAAAGGGTTTTAAATACTCTAAAAGAATTGGCTTCATTTACCTCGATAGGTTTCATTTTAATGCTGGAATGGTGACTGTTATTGTAGGCGTGAATCAAATCCTGCACAATGTCGTTGTATTTTCTTGTGTTAAAAGCTGTAAAATATCTCCACATCCTAGTCTTTAGGGTTCTGTTGAATCTTTCACACACCGAAGCCTTTTGCCCCGTACCAGTGGCAAAGTGAGCAATGTTGTGTTTCTCCATTAAGGTTTGAAACTGTTTGTTGAAAAACTCCTTCCCTTGATTGGTTTGTAATTTTTGGGGGATTCTTCCTTGCTTCAGAATAGAATCAAAAGCTTTAGTGACCTCGGATCCAGACTTGTTTCGTAACACTCGCACCCAAGCATATTTGGATAAAATATCTATACACGTTATCAAAAATTTTGCGTTATCATTACTGTCTGACAAGTTGCTCATATCAACTAAATCAGCTTGCCATTGTTCATCAATGTTTTTTACAAAAACTTTGTTTTTTTTAAACTTGGTAGATATCGGTTTATGTAGAGTGTATGCGTCCTGCTCCGCTAACCAGTTTTTTATCTCAGAATCATTAACTCTTTTTCCTATTTTCTCTACGATGGCTCTTTGGAGACTTTCAACACCGCCGTACGACCCAGGGTCTGACGGTGTATAATATATATTCTTTAACAAACGCTCAGTCATTTCGGGATAACGAGACAAGAATGACCAAACATCGGTGTAGAGTATACATTTATTCTCAGGCAGCTCGTAATGTGGGTGAGATTTAAATTTTTTCATGGAATATTCAAACAGATAATCAAAAATATGAAAGACATTTACCTTTCTAAGTAATTTAGAAACACACATATCGGTTACATAGGTTAAGATACATATTACATGACTAGTTTTACAGTCAAAAGGTTCAACAATCATAGCAGATAAAACTCGGTGAACATAAGTGTGGAAAGGATATTGGATATTTAGCTTACACAAAGAGCACCAATTTCGTGCATAGCTCATGAGTATTTCTATTTGATAAACAAGTTCTTCATCAACACGAAGTTGATTAGAAAAATACTAGGGTCGCCAACTCTCAGTTCAACGATTTGTTGGAGTGCAGATGTGAATTCGGTCTTCAGATCTTTCTCGGAGTCAGAATTGATGTAGCATGTTTTGAAGTTTCCCATGTATGTGGCTGATCAGGGGGCTCCAGAGATGAGTGAAAGGTCCAATAGTCCACGATGTCTTCATAAACTTGTTCTCCACAAATCTCTTTCGTTTTCTCTTTGAGATCGCTCACCACAGTTTTGAGGTTGGGTTCATCTCGCCAATCGCACACAACAGCTTCAGCGATGCCTTGAAGTTTTTCCAGGGGTGGCACGTGGTTGATTCCACACAATTTCAAAGCTCTTGCTAAAGTGTATTTCATCCACGGTTTAAACAGTTTTTTCAGCAATCTGAAGGTGTTCATGTGTAGATAGTAGTTGTCAGGATCGAACAAACACGCGTGCTGGAGTTGACTCGGGTGATCAATAGCACATCCGTGGCAATTGTCTTTAAGATCTTGAACAATAATTCTGTCCAACAGCTCCCCTGTCACAGCACGGATGATGGCTAAAGTGGTGGTGGAGAGACAGCTGTCATGCTCATCACCATCACAGGATGCCAGATAGGTAAGATTTCTTTTTCCCAATCTTTCGCCGGTGCTATCACCTTCTTCAAATCCTGAACAGGCCGCATCGGTAGCCAGCGAGCCGTAAAAAATGGGTTTGTATTCACAAGACATATTGTTTGCTGATGCTCCAAAAAGGTTTAACTCGAATTATGTACACAGGCTCATTTATACATTGCTAGGGCGGAGTCCTTGTGGGGGGGGGGGGGGTTTCCGCTCAGAAGAAATCATCTAATTTTACCCTTATTTCATCCGCTTCTTTGTTTTTTACCACATTGTCGAATAATTCGTCGATTTGATTGAAGTAGCATTGTAGAACGCGCCAACTGGTTCTGTCATACCTCACTTCACAGTTCTCTTTGTTATCAGAAGCGCTGTCATCGACAGTAATACCAGAAAAGTGCAGTGAAACCAGGTCCTCGGAGAAAAATGTGGCTTTGATGCGATATATCTGCTGCGGAGATGTACTGTTTTTCCATTTTCGCGTGTAGGCCTTTGATGAAAAGATACCGATTCGAACAATGTAGTCAAACTCCTTGCACCATTTGCGAAACTTTTTCCAACCACACTGATCAAAAGATACGGTCTCAGTAGCGCTGCTCCAGTGGATGTGACCAGGTCCTGATAACCTGAACAGCTGTACGACGGCTGAATCCGCATTGAAAAAAAAGCCGGCTGTACACCCCTTTGATAATGACCAATACTGAATATTTGCGCGCTCTAAACTGTTTGAACATCTTGGCGGAGTAGTTGTAGATTTTTTTGGGGGCGTTAGGACAAACAGCCATTGTTGCGCACGCAAAGATATTCTTCTCACATTTTCCAAGACGATAGAGCAAAGTATTTGAAGAAGGTCTGTGTGAGTTTGTAACGAATCAGCGTGTGGGGGGGCGGTGGTGGGGTGGCTGGGCGGGGGTTTGGGTAGGGGGGGGGGGAATACCTGATCATATGGACTGACCATATCAGCTGATTGTTAATATAATAAAAATAAGTGCTTATGTGTGTGAGAGCGGGTGAGGATATCACTCTCCAGGATATCACTCTACCAATTATCAACAGAGGATTTTGGGACTAATGTGTGCTTTTACATTTGGGGGTGAGGGTGGTGGACTGAACATACCGGCTAATTGTTAATATAATAAAAATAAGTGCTTATGAGTGTGAGAGCGGGTGAGGATATCACTCTCCAGGATATCACTCTACCAATTATCAACAGAGGATTTTGGGACTAATGTGTGCTTTTACATTTGGGGGGTGAGGGTGGTGGACTGAACATACCGGCTAATTGTTAATATAATAAAAATAAGTGGTTATGAGTGTGAGAGCGGGTGGGGGATATTGTCCCCACGCATAATCATTACCAATTATCAACAGAGGATTTTGGGACTAATGTGTGCTTTTACATTTGGGGGTGAGGGTGGTGGACTGAACATACCGGCTAATTGTTAATATAATAAAAATAAGTGCTTATGAGTGTGAGAGCGGGTGGGGGATATCCAGACGTTGATTAGGATGGTTTAAGGTGCGTGTGTGTGTCTGTGTGTCAGAGACACACGGGGATCATTTAACATTAATACTATCTTTAATCATACAACCGTTTGGAAAATGACACCATAAATACAATTAAATCATTATATATTTACTCCTATGCATTCTTTCCCACGAATTATCGTGACCTTTGACCTACACATGTCACCATATTATTTAATATGATTACCTTGACCTTTGACCTTTAATCAATCCATCAAAATTTTAATTACTTTTGACAGAAGCTGCCCTGCATTTCTCTCTCATAAGCATTTTTGTAGCCACCGTAAATGTTATATGGTATGAGGTTTGGTGGTAATTAATTAATACCCTTCGTATGTGGAATGTACACTTGTACATCATAAGAAATCACCCCTTATGTTTTATTAGTATGAGTTACAGGGGTAATTAATATACCCATCGTATGAGGAATGTACAATTGTACATCATAAGAAATCACCCCTTATGTTTTATTGATATGAGTGACAGGGGTAATTAATATCTTTTTCGTATGAGGAGCACGATTTGTGCCATTAAGTTGAATGCAATTGCAATTGTTTGTGTCTAATTGATGTTGTGTCTATCTGTTTCTGTCTGAGTGTATGAGAGCTCTATGTTCGCCTAGTGTGTGTGTGAGAGAGAGAGAGAGAGAGAGAGAGAGAGAGAGAGAGAGAGAGAAAATGGTTGAATGAGAACCATAAGCTCTGTGTTCTGTGAACAGGGCCGGACCTCCCGAGGGAATTGTGTGTGCAACCCTCAGAGGGGGGGGCAGCTTGCTGCCAGACCAGAGACATGTGTGTGTGAATGAGCCCTATTTAAGTAATAGCTAGCCTAATAATTAAATAGATAAATATTAATCAATAAAGTTACACGTGTGAGTGGAAAAATGAGCCCTTTTAGCAGGGGGACAAGTATGAAAAGAATAAGCCCAATTTTCTAGGAAAAGAGGGATAAAGTCTGAATGCATAGGCCTCTGAATAAATAAATAAATAAATAGTGTGGAGTGGTGAATGTGTATGAACCCCATATTAATATTGTGGCATTACACACTTACTGATAAAAGTGTTCACGGTGCATTAAAGCACTATGCTTTTTGGCAAGTGTTAATTTGAAAATAGGGAAGTGGTGTAGATTAAGGAGTGATTATCATTGATGAGCCTTGGTAAGTGGAGGTGGATACTTCTGTGATTCTAAAAGAGTGTATATTGTTGTAAGTAAATTTAGCCATTAAGTAAGTGCATAGGCATGAAATAAAAAAATAAAACATTAAATAAATAAATATCTAAGTGGTGACATAGGCTAAAGCATAATGGCAGCCTCTCCGGTGGAGACTTTAGTGCCGAAGCATCCTTTGTGTGAAGATATCATCACTAAGACCTCCAATAAGTAGCAAAAAGAGGACCAAAGATATGATTACAAGATGGCCGAAGGAGGGGACATTTGATTCAGCACTGTGTTCTGAGATGGACACCTTGATAAGAAAATTACAAAGCGGCGACAAGAGAGAGAAAGCATGTCTGGAGAAGTTGAAAAGACAGCAGGAAAGAGTGGTCCTAGCTTTGTTTAAGAAAGAATAAGTGAAGTTGGTACGAAAGAAACAGGAAGTGATGGAAAAAGTTAAGAAAGTCAGGATAGTGAGACCCAAGTAGCGAGAGAGAAGTTAGTTACACCTCTCCCATACAGTAGGTACAGGAAGACAGTCGAATTCCTAAGCGTAAGGGAATGGGGGAAGTTTCTGGTGAGATGGAGAAGGAATGTTATGCAGAGAGGTATAAGAAAGTGGGGGTAGATTTACAGAGAGTGGAAAAGCTATGTGGAGAGAAGGATGTAGAGGAACAGGAGGGGGTGCAGACATGTGGAGAGAGGTCAGACAGAAGCACTAAAACACCAGTAAAAAGTCAGATAGCTACACCATTAAAGACTGGACATAGATCTTTGTACAGTAGAGAGGATGGGGGTGAAGAGGATTTGTTATTTAATATGGGCAGCTCAACAATCCCCAATTTTAATTAAAGGTGGGGCATGGGCAACTCAAGGTCTAGAGGGTGTTGTCAACCGCCTCCTCAGCGTTCAACGAGGGTGCAGGGACATGGTCTTAGACGAGCAGACCTCAGGCAAGCTTTTATCGGTGATTGATATAAAAACTCTATTGGTGAAGACTTTGTGGAGAGGAAAAAACGTGCTTCTGACTCGAGTGAGGCTGTAAATGCATACCACATGGATGGACTGTCTTTGAGGCTTTGAGGCTGTTGTATGGCAGGCCTTGCATGCAGAGTGTTGACCCAAGGACATTAAAGGGTGACCTGGAGGCAGTTACAGCTTGAAAACCTTACAGAGCGAACCAAGGAAAAAAGCTCAAGCTACTCTGATTACCAGAAAAAACAGAGAGGGCCACAAGCAATCCTTCACCAAAAATCCAGCCAGCTTCAGTCAGTGATGACATCACCAGCAGCATTTTCTCCAAACTCAAGCCAGATGCCTGCGTCTGTCACCAACGTTTTCACTCCAAAGCCAGGGAAGAGAGAGTGAATGGATTAAATTGCCTCGCATAGCCATTGCCCGGCCCCGAGGGATGAGAGGGGGGGGGAGACAACATCCCAGGTCCGATAAGTCATTCCTCTCACATCTGGAAAAGTTTGCCAGAACCGTAGGATTCTCGGGAAGAAAAAAGTAGTTACTACAACCCAACAATAAGAGTGTGACCATACCTGTATTAGTCTCAAGTCATACACAAGTTAATTTTAAGGAAAGTTAAGGAAGAGAATCATTAGGTGAATTAGGACTGCAAATATGGTGTTCTCCAGAAGGGGTGTATGTTGAACATAAATTCCTGAAGCACAATTACCCTGTCAGACTTTCACTGTACAATGATGTATGACCCATCACAACACATCATCATAGGCCGGCCAGGAGCAGCTATCAGTGTAGAGGAGTGTGATTTTGTAAAAAGGTGGTTCAATGTAACTGATTCTGTTCTTTAGGTGACATTGTATGTACTGTAGTATAGAATTGCAGCTCATAGGATTTATGTTGATTTTCATTCTGCAGATAAAACCTGTGTATAAATCTTGTGTGGTAATAAATTGATTCGTACTTCTTAAAGAAGTTGTAGTTAGCCACAAGTCACAAACACAAATGGCATCAGCATCTGAAATCGACAGTGGGAAATTAGCTATGTAGGCAAATGGATAGTCAAGTCCCATCTGAATTATGGTCTAAACATGATACAGATGTAGGCCTACTTAAATCAGCCAGCCAACTATAAGTACAATGTAAACCAGATGTAGAACCGCCCAGAGTAAGACAATATGCTTTACGACCTGAGGCAAAAGCGGGTATATAGAACACTATTGAAGGCCTTGTAAAAGCATCTGTGCTAAAAGAGACCAGTTGTTGCAATACTCCTATTTTTCCCAGTGATTAAGCCAGGTACAAATAAAGGGCATCATGTGCATGATTTACATGCAGTTACTAGTAAAACAGGAAAGTATCCAGCAGAAGTTCCAAATCCACACACACTGCTAACTAATGTCCCTCCCTAAGCCAAATATTTTATTGTAATTGATCTTTGTTCAAGCCTTCTTCAGTGTTTGAATGGCAGAAAAGAGTAACTACTGCATTTATTTGCATTTACAAGTGCCAGTTGACAAAATAGATACCAAAAATGCCACGGTGGTTCAACATTCACTGTATATATTCAATCAGAGGTGGAAACTGGTTTGGGAGGTTAAAGGATAGAAGATAGCCTGGGTCAGCATGTGGGTGACGATTTAATATGATTATCATCATTAGAAACATGCCAGAATGATTCCATTAAGGTACACCGTAAGCTAGTAAGGAGGTCATAAAGTGTCATAACCTAAAGTACAATACTGTAAGCCTGAAGTTAAATTGTTACGGTGACTAATTTCACATGATACGACAGCCGTAGTACATACATAATTAGAAGGCATAAGTAAGGCACCAGTGTCACAGCCTGATAAACAGTGATGGCTTTCTAGGGTTAACAGGTTTTATGCTGACTAGAGTGAGGAATATGCAGGAAAAACAGCTCCACTATGGGAGATAATAATGAGAAAAGAAGAACTGCAAGATCTAAGTGCTACTTTAAAATAGAACACAGATATACTGTTAGCATTTGAATCCATCAAAAAGAAATTCAGACTGCACCTACTTTAGGTATACAGTACCTGATTATAGAAATCCGTTCTATCGGTATGTAGTGAACCAAGCTGATGGATCTACCTCAGCTATACTGATGCAGGAAACTTGCAGTGATAGGAAAAACCAGTCCCTAGCTTACTACAGCACTAAGCTAGATAATATAACTCAAGGTGACCCAACATGCTACCAATAGGGTTTTGTAGTTGTACATTATGCATATAGAACAGCATCTTCATTGACAACAGGTTACCGATAGATTGTATAAATTGATAAAAACAAGGGGAAGGTGTTCTAACCCAAGCTCGCCTCCAAGCATATTCTTCACTGCTCACATATCCCGACATTAATATAAAGCGATGTGACACAGTTAATCCAGCTAAATCACTCACTTAAACCTATAAAGGAGTGACTCATGGTTTTGTGGCGAACTCATTGGCATTTACTAGGTTACGACCTGATCTTGAATCTAAGCCTATAGCTGGAGCGGAAGTGACTTATTTTGTTGATGGATCTAGTTTAGAGACCAGGTAGAAAGACACACAGGGTATTCAGTAGTGATGAAGGATGGAGAAGATTTTAAACCTATCCTATCTCAGCATTGTACACAACCGTGTTCTGCTCAGTTAGCTGAGTTGAAATCGCTCACCGTTGCTTGTCAATTAGCCAAAGGTCTAGTGGCAAATATTCTTACAGATTCAGCCTATTCCATGGTGTATGTCATCTGGTTGGAACCGTATGGAAGCAAAGGTTTAAAAAGCATGAAGGAACTCCCATTCAAAGTGCTGAATGGATAAGTAAACTAATGTCTGCTCTGATGCTACCAAGATGATTGACTTTCATTAAATGTCAGACCCGTAAAAAAGGGAAATGACTGTGTTGCTAAAGGTAACAACATGGCAGATTTAGAAATGAAGCGTGCATCAAAATGGCAACTAGCTGTGCAAGCGCCCATAGTCCTTATAGAACCACAGCCTCAGTGAGAGGATATCATTTGTACTCAACATCAAGCAGGTCCGTACGAGCACTCGATGTGGGTCCATATGGGAGCGCAGGAGGACGCACAGGGTATTTGGTGTCCACATGAAGGTCTGATTATAGCACCCATAGCACTGGTGAATATTTCTGGTTTAAATGCTCATGGACTGGGCCATTGTGTAAGAAGACAGGTTGTGAGAAAAATCAGGCAACATGGGTATTGGACTTCATATCTGCATGCTATGGTTGAAGAGTTCCTAGCTTCATGGGAGATATGTGCTAAGCATAATGTCAGGAAGGAAACAGCGACACCTATAGGCTATACACCGGTACCAGAACGACCATTTAATCACTTAGTGGTGAACTATGTGGGTAGGATAAAGGAGTGTTCTGGGCGAAAGATACATGCTTGTAATAACTGACATATTTAGTAGATGAGTAAAAGCAATAATATCTGCAGATGAAGAGTACGGAACAGTTATCAAATCGTAAGGGAAGTGATATCTAGATTTGAAATTCCATCAGAGATGAGTTCCGACAGTGGATCAATATTCATTCAGAAAATGTAAGACAGGTGCTGCAACGGTTGGGAAAAAGCTAGGATTTGGGTACGTCCACAGTCCCAGGGGAAGGTAGAGAGTGTAAATAGTAATCTCAAAGACAAGGTTAATAATAATTATAGTAGTACAATGCTACACTAGGTTTTAACTGATGCTGTACCAATGAGCTAACAAGCATGCAACCTAATACAAATACATATCTAACCCCGCATGGAATGCTTACGGGTCGACCCATGCCTGTGCCATTCTGTAGAGGCCATATAAAGGCCACCGCTTAAACAATTTTGAAAATCTTATATGAAGAAACTAACTGCCGTACATGAAGTAATCTATGTGCAGGAAAAGAACAAGGAGGAAGAGACGCTCCGTGTCCCATCACTCCAGGAGACCAGGTCTATCTGCGAGTGTTCAGGAGGAAGTGGCACAAGCCCAGGAGGGAGGGGCACCCGCAAAGTGTGGCAGCCACTCCAACAGTGATTCAAGTGAAAGACAAGACCGTGTGGTATCACTTGAACCATTACACGAGAGTCACAAAAAGCTATGAGTACCGAAAACGAAGGAAGAAAGAAAGAAGAACCTAACATCAGAAAAAATACAAAGAAATTAAATCATTATTGGAAAATAACCAACTATTGGCACAAGTTGGATACCAAATTGCGCAGCGTTGAACACTCCGCTGCTCCAAATTAAGAATGAGAATCTGCTTGAGAGCAGCATCCACTTCTGATACAAACAAGACTGACTGACTGACTGACTTCGACCAGGTTTCTCCTGACACAATTAACAGGACAAACAATTGTACAGATTATGTGTGACAACTATCTGTGTCCTTTACATTGTATAAATGCATTTCTGTTTTTAACACTATATTGCTTTTACAGATAAAACAGCAGCAGCGACAACTAATTTTAATTTCCTCCACAGGAAAAATGCACAAGAAGGAAGCAAGCCTTAACCAGATTATGACAATATGTAATGCCACTAAACACCGTTCTCTTTTATTCCAGGTGCAGAAATTTAATTAAAGCAGCTAATGGGTGACTTTACTGTGTCTAAGTAAATTTATGAATGTGATTTATGAATTTATTAATCAAAGGTTTTCTAAAATTAACAGCATTTCCTAGCAACAACAGACAAGGATGAATTTTTTGGACACAGTCATCGAGGATATCCCGAACTCAGCCATATATATCTCTAACAAGAGACTTTACTGGTTCATATATTGAAGTGTACAGTATCTTCCACGGCATGAGCCCACAATGACGTGCTGGCAACCTCTCTTGTGGGCTCCAACTGACTCCCTGCGGTGCGCAAAGCACCTGAGTTGAAGACTATTATATTACAACAAGGCTGTTTAAATGTATATCCATTCTTACAAATTGTATTGTGTTATTGTGTAATTGTATGTTCCATTGTAGGTTATATGATTTATCCAATTGATGTAATCCTAGAAAATCACTGTATTAAGTACATGTTCATGCCATGTTATTGAGTAATGGGAAGTACGATGTCATGGAGGTCGAGTCTTTTACTCCTATTCCTAGTCAAGGGTGGAAGGAGAGGTTTGGCCGAATCTCCACTAGAGGGCGAGTCCATGGGTCAGTCATTGATAAAAGTCCAGTGATTTAATTTAATCACCAGTTAGTATAAGGAAGACTGACTCATGGAGTCGCACTCTAGATTAACCAATTAGTGTGGGACTTATAAGTCCCAGAGGGGGGATATATGGGAGAAATTTTTATTTGATTTCATTTGATTTTACTTACTTTTGGGGGGTTAGAAGATACCTTATCAGTATAAAATCGTGGATGTGTGTGTAAGCTGGGACATAGGCTTCTTTGTGTGCATTGCATATAGGAAACCCAAGCTTTACATTGGGGGGGCTAAAGACGGCCCTTTAATGAAACCCAGATGTTGCAGAGAGGAGGGGCAGGCACTGCATATGTACTATAACGCACATCAACAGAATTCAGTTGCTCCACGGACACAGCTCCGGCCTTGTTGTTTGATAATAAAGGTCGTAATCTTCTGTAAGCAAAGCCCGACTCTGAGTATTTTTCCACAACACATGTAGGTTAGGTTAATTGACATTCCAAATTGCCCGTAGTGTGTGAATGAATGCGAGTATGTGTGTGTGCCCTGCGATGGATTGGCACCCTGTCCAGGGTGTACCCCCCGCCTTGTGCCCTAAGTTTCCTGGGATAGGCTCCAGGCCCCTGCGACCCTGTATATAAGGATAAAGTGGTACAGAAAATGAATGAATGAATGAATATTTTTCCTTTAAAATTATACATTTTCTTGGATTAAACTTTTGATCTGTAATCTATGTTCTATTCTGAATAAAATATTGACATTTGCCATCTCCACATCATTGCATTCAGTTTTTATTCACAATTTGTTTAGTGTTCCAACTTTTTTGGAATCCGGTTTGTATGATTTTTCCATTACAATTTCCCCCTTTTGTCATTCTATGACAATCTAAATATTTTAATTCTACAATTCAAAACAATACTAATAAGTTATGTATTAGGTAAATTTCATCAGATATTGTCTCTCCCACCTGGGTTTTTAAACATCACCACTAGCACTCTAATGCACACAGAGGACACTACAGCTGTTTTTATGGGGACAGACCCCTGACACAAAAGCATTAAAAAATTTGCAACCTACTTAAATATACATGCTTTATATTTCTCTATAGATTTACATTATGTCTTCTTCCATATCATGATCTAAACATTCAAAATTATAGTCACCAGAATTTTGAACTCTGTCAGAAGTCGGGTCGTCCCAGTCCGTTTTCCGTTCTATGTTGTCAGTCTGTCTTAACATTTGATAATTTACTGTGTTCAGAACTAGTCCCTGTATACATCTGCAAATACAGGGTGTTATATAGAGGCCTAACAAGATTATAATCCCAATTGGTAAAACACTATAAACCAGCCAATAACCCCAGCCTCCCCATAATTGCGTTAACCACGAGATCCAAGACTCTACTTGGGGAGGTGGTTGCAAAGCCTTCTTCATGTGGTTTATGATGTTGCTGATATTCTGATTATTGTCAGGTACATAGAAACAACAAGAGGTGTTTAGAACTTTACACACTCCACCTCTCTCGGCCAGTAAAATATCCAGAGCCATTCTATTTTGAATTGTGATCTCTCTAACCTGCTTAAGTTCATCATTTATTAGCTGCAAGGCATTTACGGTGTCATTTTTTAGTATCAGTAACATGTATGCTAAACCATTTACCTTGTTTAGGGCTACAGCTGTTCCTCCGCCGAGGAAGAGTGACCAGCCTACATTTGCTCCTGGGCTAGTCCACGGGTTTCCTAAAGTGTATCCATGAAATTTAATAGGGACATCTCTTTTTCTTCTATTCTCTGACATCCGTGGCCCCCACGGATTTTCTGTGAGTACTGACACACTAGGGGTTACATATGCAGGATAACATGAGCCTGTCCAATTGAAATACCTAGGTTACGGTCACATATGCGTCTGACCCACACACCCACATTACTGTGTTTGTTGACGATAGTTCTATGAACGGACAACTACCATAATTTGGAAAATAATTACCATCTATACTACATTTAGGTGACCTACCTTTTGAACGATTGGTTATACGAACGTAAGTGGTGCACTCAGACCATCCTAAGTCAGATTCCCCATTTTCCCTTTTGATCTTGCACAACGCAAGTGTCTCCTTTTTGCCATGGGACCATATAAGTATAATTGTCTTCATATTTCTTAACAGGCAATGGGGAGCAATAGCTCCCTGTTTGTTTGTAGTATGCAGATATCTGTAAGATGGCCATGGTGGTTATCGGTATAATACAAGACGTGTTGTCTGCATTTGCTTCTGCTGCTGTGACATTATTTAGGGGCAGTGATACCCAGCTCAAGGACATGACATGGCATACACAACACAAGAGGTTATGTATGTCAGCAATGTCTAATGATAGGGCACATTCCCTTTATTCTAGTTAAATGCATGTGACTTGAGTTTGTTGAATAGACTTTACCATGGCCGTTTCTCTCCGAATTCTCAATAAGTGGGCACATCAGGGTAACCATAACTATTATTATTCCTAAAATTACCCAAATTGCTTTGGGGTATTGTTTTCTCATTTGTAACCAAGGGTCCAGTCCAGCTAATTCAATGTCTGTAGTGTGAATAATCTCAGTCACTAATATTCTCCGTCCTCTAAAACAGTCTTCTATCCTGTCAGTAGTTACAACACTTACTTTTAACTCTAATTACTTTTATATGTCACCAATGTTACTCCGTGCTACTGCTACTTTGACACCTTACAATTTCTTCATGTGTTGTCCTCAAATGTAGTGTACTTATTGTTGTGATGAATTTGAGTGGAGAGTTGTGGTTCTGCGTTGTTCCTGTCACTCTAGTTGGTTCTTCTGACCCATGCACTTTGCGTGCAGGTGAGGGTCTGTTGGGGTTTACAGGAGAGGTTACTAGCACATCACTGTTCACCCTTGTTGACCTCTGTGTTGTTTTCTCTTAGGTTCTGGAACATGTTTGGGTTTGCTGGCGTGTACCCCATCTGTTTCCACTACTTTAACTTCTTTTTGTGGTGTTAGGAGCACTGTCAGTGGGCCTGTATTAAAAATAAATCCTCAAAGAGTTTTGCACAATAACATAACATTTCATCTTCACAATGTCTTTTTACTTTTTATGTGCTCTGGCTTCATCTTAATTCCTTTATCTACAGTACAGTATGTTATTAGTAACACAAATGCATATACTATAGCTTATTCCCCCTTTTTACACATGGTCCTTACACGTGTGTCAACTTAGCATAAAAAGAAATAGCTTTATAGGTAGACATGGCTTGTGATTGGGGTTGTACCAAACCCCTTCTGTCAAAACACATCCCGCTCTTCTCCAGAGTGTTTCCTCTCCTGGAGTGACTGTAGCTCTGAAGCTCTTCAAGGTTAGCTGTGGGGGTGAGAGCATTAGACACACACATGTTATGGTTATAGGAAAGGGGAAGTTTGGCCACGGCCTTCACTGCTGCATCTGCTTTTCTGAAATAGAATCTAATTTGTTAGTTTGAGCATTACATTTACACTATTTAAATTTAATGTGCTATAACTATGACAAACTCCTGTTAGCACCTATTTCTCTATCACAAAATGTTGTTCCATCCACGTTCATTTTATATCCGGATTCTGTAGTGGCGCTTACTGTGGATCAATCCTAGTGGAACAAAGTTGTTTAACAGTGAAAGAAAAGAGTTAGAGGGTTAGAACTATACATCTTTCCACATTGATATTTATAATTTAGTATTGTACTTTAACCACTCTGTTGTAAGTAAGTGTGATTCTTCTCTGTATAAAAGATACTGAAACTTCATGAACTAGAAATGTCAAATTACTGTAGCCCACTATATATCTTTATTCTATACCTGCCTTCTCAGCTTCTGGTACTGGACATAAACACATGGGTGATGCTGCTGCTACAGGATCTGATTTGGCTGAGAAGTGAGATAAAGATCTCATTGTTTCTCTCTCTCTCTTTTTTTTTTTTTTGCTTCTGCAGCCAGTCTGAAATCATGCAACAATTCTTTTCATCAACAGTTTTTGTAAAAGGCCTTTTAGAATTTGAAATGTCCAATATTAAAGTAGTTTATACTGCCAAATTTGATTCAATTAAAGATTTTTCTTGCGTCCGGAGTTCAGCTAAGTGCACTGTGGGCCAGTAGACCCTTCCCATGAGTGTGTAGCTCACTGGGGCCTCGAGGATTGTATACTGCAGATCAAAATAACTTTTCTGCAATAAAACACTTTTACTTTTTACATTTCTACTTTAGCGTCAATTTTCTTATTTGTTTTAGAATATTTTGGACTACTACTGTACTTGGATCCAAAGTTTTATCTTGTCCCAAAACAATTTGACCTAAGATATGACTTATGTGCGGATTGTAGCTTTTATACGGTTTGCTTTATGACCTTGTTCTGCTGGACAATAAGAAGTTGCTGATGTTTACCATGACAACAGCTTTAAAATAAAGAATTAAACCCTGGAATTATTTCAGCTAAAGACTCGGGTAGATACAGTATGAAGTTTGTAGGGCCTAAATTTTACTTTGGGGTGATCACCGCCAGTTCACTTCCCTTAATTAAACCTACATCGTGCTTGCCATTAGCCCATACATTTTAGTGAGTAATGATAAACATAAATTCTCTTTAAAAAAGAAAAGAAAAGGTTCCACATGCTGATAACTTAATTTTTTCTGCCTGGCCAGGTCTTGTGACTGTAGATACTGTAATATATACAGTTCTTTTATACTTTAACACATGATTTTTCAGCATTGCATCAGCATTTGTTTCTCTGTGGCTGTAATGTAATGTCAGATAAGAGGTTCATTCTCAATCACTCTCATTCATACCACATGTCACTCAAAGGCCCAATATTTTTTTTTTCCTTATCCTTATTACTTTTATCCAATAACACATTAGGGGTGTCGCTACTGTGATTAAGGGACATTACTGTGACACTTTACTGTACTACATTTTCTCATGTGCACACTCCTTATATCCACATTAACTACACATCTGAGCTTATCTTTAAAAAAATTAGATATGTGACACATATCTAATATCATGATGTGTTTACTGGGATATATTTGTCTATCACCGTAGCATTTACTGAACTCACAGTTGAAGTGCAGAGCTTCCATTCATACACATACAACAGGGGCAACAGATCACATTTCACAAGAAAACCAAGTTCAAACTTCTAACGTCTACGTGACACACTTACTTCAAGGATCAGAATTAATACATAATTAAAATATGATTTTTCCATTACACTCTCAAACGTCTGAGGTGGTACAGACGCTGCCGGGCCTTTTTCACCACGGTGTTGATGTGACAGGACCATGCCAGGTCCTGCGTGACGTGAACACGTGAAGTAATGTCAAGTAATATGCTCTGGTCCCATCTCAATGAGACGTGGTGACATAGCTTACAGCAGGTTATGGTCGCTGAACCGCTGGATGTCCAGGTGGTGCTCCGAAAATAATGTGGGCTTCATAGACAATTGGAAGACCTTTGAGGGCAAAGCTGGCCTGTTAGGGCGGGACGGTGTCCATCCCACTCGGGAAGGTGCTGCTCTCATTTCCTGTAGTATAGCTCTTAGTCTCAGTAGAGGTCTAGTTAATCGGTGACAATCCAGAGCCCAGGCCAGGGAGCAGACAGACAGGCTAAACCAACCGTCTGCTAGCTGCATAGAGTCGTCACTCAGGGTTCACCATATTGAGACTGTGTCTGTTCCCCGATCTAAGCAAAAATATAGAAAGACTCAGAAAGTCTGTTTCAATAATTTAATTAACATAAAGACCACAAACTCGGATCATACTGAATGCGCAGCCGGCACCTCTGATCTGAAGATAGGATTGTTAAATATTAGATCTCTCGCATCAAAAGCAGTTATTGTTAATGAAATTATCACAGATCAGGCGTTTGATATACTCTGTTTAACTGAAACATGGGTTAAACAGGACGAGTATGTAGCTCTAAATGAAGCTAGTCCTCCTGGATACAGCTACATACACCAGCCTCGGTTAACTGGTAGAGGAGGAGGCGTCGCAGTTATTCATAATGATAATCTGTCTATCGTACAAAAACACGGACACACATTTAACTCATTTGAAATTCTGTATAGTAACATAAGTGTACTTAAATATATTAAATCAGCTCAGTTGATTCCACTAATTATAATTTACAGACCTCCAGGGCCGTATTCTGAATTTCTTAGTGAAATTGAAGATTTCATCTCAGACCTGGTCGTTTCTGTAGACAAAGTGTTAATTGCTGGAGATTTTAACATTCATTTTGAGAATCCAGAAGACCCTCTGAGAACAGCATTTATGTCCATACTGGACTCCGTAGGCGTAAATCAGTGAGTAGTAGGACCCACTCATAAAGCAGGTCACACTTTAGACTTAAAGTGGACATACAGTCTCAATTTTTGCATAGGTTAATATGATTCTTTAGGGTCCTAATGAAAAGTTTGTAATATACTTTAATAAAAAAATCTCAATTGTTGTGTAAAAAAAACATTACTTTTACCTGGTAAAAAGTAGCTCTGTTCTCAGCAACCTGTTTCAGTACATGCTCCTTTAAATGTTAATGACCTCTACTGAACCCGCCCCCCAGTTCTGTGGGGCGTGTCTTCACAATACAAGTGGGGTATAGCTTTGACAACAGTTAAGGGTATTAGTGATGGGTTTTATGGCTCTTTGAGGGGATCCGGGTCTTGGTGATCCGTTCCTTTCAAAGATCCCTTCAAAAGAATGGCTCTTTTGGCTCTTTTTTAAATATTTAGTCAGTTTTAAGAAGCCAGCTTGGGGGCATCTCAGTTTATCCTGGAAATAATCACTGAGAGGAATGATGAGGTGAGATTTGCAGTCAAATAATTAAAATAAGATATCACACACTAATATCTCAGTTTGAATTATTCTAAAATATTGATTATTACCTCATTTGTCATGTGTGTACTATATTCCATAGGGTTGCACAACATCCCTCTGCTTAGACAGTGACATCACTATTTTAGATTTACCTTTAGTACAAAGTGTGTGTATGTGTAAAGTTACGTTGACTTAAGTTATTCATACAATACTTACTCACAAATAAACATCAAAAACAAAGTGGGCTGCAATGATTTTCTGTGCAAAACAGCTTTTTACTACAAACCCTTCCACACAAGAACATTTTCACACAAGATCATTTTGATAGAAAACAAAAAATATTTAAAGTATTAGACATATACTGTAGAGTTAAATTAGAATTACTGACGTTGGCACTGAGACAGAGAGGCATTCTCCGTTGTTTTCTTTTTCTTGTTTTTTTTAACTGGAGTAAACATGTGACGGCAGCGTGCACAAGTCATGTGAGGCAGACAGGGTTTTTTTTTTCTATGGAAAGTATCATCATGCTGTAGGCAGTAGCACCCCTGCGCTGCGTGCGCCCATCCCCCTATAACTGTTCTGTCTCGCGGAGGAGCTCATTTGTTTGCAGAAAGAACACCCCCCCCCCTCTCCCAGCCGCGACTCGGCTCCCATCGGTCATGTGTATGAGCCTTTCCAAAGAATTGGTTCGTTCGCAACTGTCACAACTCTAAAGGGTATCGTTTGATGAAAGTATGGCAGCGGAAGGCTTTGAAGACACATCTGTGCAACCATATCAATTTGAACCTGAGTCGGACCAGGAACAAGATGATGCCCCCGAAGAAGTTCGGCAATTACGGCTTGGACAGAACGTATCTGAATGGTTAGTTTACTTCATGTCACTTTGATTTATCTTTGTATATAATGGCAGGGTAAGTAGTGTACTGAGAGAGATACGAACGCGATGTGTTTACTGAGGTATAGTTGATTGACAACTATGTCTATATGTTACAGTTAATGGTCATGATAAACTTTTTTTTTCTCTGTAAATTTTCGCTTGTGAGTTATGCGTGTTAACTATGCAGTGCTACTTAAACAGTAATCTATTGACCGTAGGTCATGACAAGACTAATGTGTCTCACAGGGGTAGAAGGACACCTACGAATTTGTTGTAGTGTATGTTAGTAAATAATTTTTGTTTAAATTCGGCGACCAGTGCATGAATTACTAACAAAACATTGAAAGTACATCTGCGGTGCTGTCACTACAGTGTCATTCCTGTTACAGGTGTCTTTGTGTAAAGTGTGACCAAATGCCTACAGAGCCCGAAAATATATGCTGCAGGGAGATAGCACAGGTACAGTACAAAGTTGTATTGCTATCATGCAGTCATCATCTAAATATCTCATAGGTCACTTACTTTTTTCATCTTTCAAAGGTTGTAAGAAGATTACAACAACTGGACAATCCACCACAATGTATGGTAGATCATCCTGGCCTAGAACCTGTTTGTTTAAATGTATTCTCCCTCCAGAATGCATTAAACATCTACAGGGCAGACTATGGCCCTTTAGGTCTATGGGGAATAGAAACGTAAGTTGTTTTTTGAAACATTTCAGTCAATTGTTTTTATTGTAACATGACTATGGAGTGAAGCACGAAGTTCCCTTTGGGACCACTGTTCGTCTATAGTGTAATTTTTATAATATCACATACCTACATACCATTTTATGTCAAATACCAAGTACTGAACAGACTAGGGTAACACAGAATATCATATAGTTTTTTAATCAGGTATTATACAGAACAGCAGGAAGTTTTAAAATTATTTATACACAAACACCAAATAGAAAATGAATAAAACAATGAATGTAATAAACTAAACATTATTTTTACAATAAAATATTGTCTTCTTTTTATGTCTCAGACGTTACAGGTTTTTGGCCTACAGGAGCTTCGTCAGCTGGTGTTGGGGCTTTCTGGGCCGAAGGATCAGGGTGGTGCTGCCCTCCTGTGTGGTGCGACGCATAAGAGCAGAGTTCCCTGATTCTCAGGGAAGATACGTGGGCTTTAGACCTGCCCTTGATTAAATCTATTGATGTGACTAGCTATCACTGAAAGTCTGTCTGGTTTGTGAAACTGGGCTGTGAGATCCTCAGGTATGGAGATCTTCAGGATGTCATCCACAAATGGGGTTGGGTCCACCAGAACTTTCTCAAAGGTTAGCTCCAACAGCTTGGCCACATAGTCTTAAAAAAATATATATTGTAAAAAGATTTTATTTTCAAATGACTCTGAAGCAGTGTTGCACACTTGTCACTTTATGGTTTTATATGCAACATTGTTTATAAGGTTTATTTATGTAACTGTACTTTAATAATACAAAAGTTATTTCTCTTCTGCTGGTGATATTATGTATGTACATACAATGTTTACTCTGCAATTTAAAAAAATCTTGTTGAACTCACTGAAGGTTGGATCTGCTTTCACTGGCTTTGCATAGCATTCTCCTTTCTTGTACTTGGGAAAAACCACCTTAAATAGTGGCTCACCAGCTGCTGTTGTGGCTTGGGGACGCCCAACATTCTCATTGAAATGTAGAGCTGCCAGGTAAAGTCTTTAGAGGAAAAGTAATGGTTAAACATATGTTTGGTGACACTTGCAAGTTAATTTACGTTTTTGAAAATATGTATACATTCCTTTCCAAATGAATAACATTGAGTTACCTGCATAACATTCCAAGAAAAGAGAAGACAACACTCTTGGGTGCAAAACGCAGAATTACACTGTGGAACGCTTCGAGGGATGAGGTCTGATGGTGGGGGCTCAGCTTCTCAACATCCTTCAGAAACCTCTTGTTTGTGAGGACCTTCTCTAATCGACAGAAGGAAGGTGTCCCTGGTGGGTACAGTAGAACTTATTAAACTTTATAGTTAAAAAGAAGTAATCAAACAAAACAATCATAATTAAGATAAAAATTAAGATAACATGAAAAGGTAATGTCTGTCATATGCACAGAGACACATGATTTACATTGACTGTGCAAATATGGTCAACATACCAGCTCTCAGCCACTTGCTCTTGTCCCTTGAAGTGCGTTGCGGATGCAAACACTGTGGGAAAACAGGTCCTTCATGTGTGTGTATATCTTGGATATGATTAAGAATTGAAGTCCACTTGGCGACTCGCTCTTGACATGAGGAAGAAGAAGCTGCTGTCCAATAAAGGTGTTTTTTTTATGCTGCGTAGCCACTTATGCAGTTTTTGGCAGTCTTTGCTCTGAGCAATCTTCAGCAGTTTCTTGGAGACTCCTAATGATACAAACAAACAGACTGTATTTCAGAGATTCACAGAGATACATTATATATTGAACTTAATATTTGTGTTCATGTATTGAAATTAATATTTTAAAAAATGACATTGCCAAAGGTATGAGTTTAATTCATAATGTTTAGTTATGTGTTATAATATAAGTTATAAGTTATAGTTATAAATAACCAGTCTGTGACATTATGAAGTTACAAAAACCCCACCTACACACACAGGAGCTAATACCTTTTTCTATGTGCCATACATCGAAATACTGCATGATGTTGGCCTCCCGCAGGAATTTTTGTACTTGAGGGTGCCGGTCTGTAACTATACTGTCGAAAGTCACACCGTGTGCTCTCAAGAGATCAAGGCTCCTCTTCAGACCCTCTTTCTCCATGTTGTTGCTCCCTCCGACTTCATTACTCTTATTAAAAAAGAAAGGGCAGAAATAAGCATGATAGACAGTGCCTGTCCAGTTACATTGTTATATGGTATATTCTCAACATTTTGCAACAGTCTGTATTTTTTGACTCACCTGAACTAGCTGCACATCAATAATCCTCCTGGTCCTTAGGTCCATCACAGAGTAACTGCCATACTTGGCTGAATGACCTTTACAGAGAAATTTATTGTGTTTACTTTTTATCACATTCTGTATATCCTTTTTTAATTATTATTTTGTATGCTTCACTTTCACAGTAATCTCTAAACTGAGACAATCATTTTTACTGTTTTTACTCATGTACTACCTGGTGAATCAGCCCTCAAGTCACCGCCTAGGACAATGTTCTGTTGCTGACTGAGCTGCTGCAACATGCCCTCCTGTGCTGTGTTCCAGCTATATACAATTGCAGGCTCTATGTACCTCTGGGCATGAATTCTAAAGGTGTTATAATGGATCATTTTCAGCTGCATTGCCCTGAATATCTAAAGTCAGACAAAGAGGGGTCTTTTTTTAGTTTGGCTTTAGGGATAGTAAGTTAAATGCTTTATGTAGTTATTTGTGATATTAAATGCTACAGGAAATTCTAAACTAGACAGGGTAATTCTTACAAACCTACCTTTTGAAGTTTGAAGAAAGAGGCACCACTGGCATATACTGCAACAGAAAGTTGGAAGTTCCCTGCAGGAGTGCTTCCTAAAATTGGCTGACTATTCCATTTTCTAAAAAAATAACAGTGTGGGCACCGTTGTTCCACCGTGAGGAATGTGCCAGTCGTTCTTCTCTGCACATTGGTAACACGGTGACACATAGGACATTGCTCAAAGAGCTGCAGCAGGCAGTTTTCATAAACAATGTATGTTGGTGTCTTATAAGCTGGTTGTGAAGATTCCATTCTATTAGAATAATAAACACCACATAAAAAATTTACAACATTCACATATCATACGTTAAAATATTTTGATGAATGCAATACACCTGAATACAACATATTTACAAAATCTTGTCACTCACGTCGCATCTGTTGGCTCAGTCAAAGTTGTGACAGAGTCAGCTGGATCATATGTAGAATCCATAGGTGCTTCCACATTTACACTTGAGCTGTCTCCAAAAGGGTCCTCCTCTTCCTCCTCCTGTTCCAAGCGAGGTCTCTTATTTGGCCTCTTCATTGGTGTTGATGATAGCAGTGGTTGTGAGGAGACAACCCCAATATCTGGCCATAACATAGTTGTCTGTGTGGCTACAGTGAACGAATATTAACTTTTAATAATTACATAATCATTATTGACAAGTACCACAGAAACTGAATAAATTACTTAACACTATGCAAGATCTGGATCTGCAAACCTGTGCTTTTGCGGTGTGGACGTAAAGTTGTTATTGACAGCTGGGAGCCAACTGTGCACAGTTGTGGTGTGTCTGTCTGGCAGGCCACATGTTGCACCTTGGCCAGTACTTCAGATGTGCTCGCCTAAACAAAAGCAAATAAGTGATTGGTTAACATAACTAACCCCGTCGTAATATTGAAATACATAAATGAGAGTAGTTATGGTATTCACTCAAATGCAGTTGCGGGCTGTAAATTTTGCAGGTATTGCGTTAAAGTTTCCATTCTTAATGCAATTATAACTGATCCAAAACGATTTAAAATTATTTTACAGAATGTTATAATTATTTTATATATAAAGGAGTTATTTCTACTCTCTTGCTCTCGTCCTCATGGAGCTGATATTAACGTGGTAAATCTTCCCTGCTGCTATCTTCCTGTCTCCTCTTGCATCTGTTCGTAAAGGTGTGAACGCTCCCACGCTCACCTTCACATACTCTAATGTCTCTCTCTCTCCCCCTCTGTCTCCTTCCCCCTCCCCCCCTTACTCAAGCCAACAACTTGTGATCTGTCTCTTGACAGACACCTCTGTATCTACACTGAATTGCTCCCTGGGCGAGACCCCCTCCCGGTGCCACCAGCCCCATCCCCCACCCCCCCTCATCGCCTCACTCCCCCCCCCCCCCCCTCATCCACTCTCTGCTCCGCTTGCTCAGCTTCTGTGCTGCTCCTTCGGTAGGGGCATTATTTTCTAGATAACAGAAAAACGGCACAGATTATTGTTTTTTCTCCAGGTTTGTTTGCCGCCCCCCAGTTCGCCCATGCCTAAAACCGCCACTGTAAATATGGCACACGCGTTTGGTCAAACATATATATAGCCATGTTTTGCTGTTAATAAACAGAGACCTTTCTGACAGACAATGTGTGTGTGCTTGACTGAATCTCTCCTGGCGCCAGAAAAGCTTACCGAAGCACAGCGCACAGACCGAGTAACTCGCCTCTTCTACCACAAGACTTTAGAAAAACTTTACACATGACTGCTTAATCATTGATTGACACCGTTATAAACCATCTAGCGTTACAAAGGTAAGCATAATATAGTTTTCCAACTACATATACAGTTTGCAACTAGACAATCACCGTAATGCATTGTTTCGCGCGATGGCCGTAAATACGGTGCATTATGATTCGAGTTTTTAGTGCTATGAGTACGTTTCAATCATGCGCTAAAAATTAAACATGTTTATTTATTTTTTTGCCGGTCCTCGCAGAAGCTTGCGGGCCTTACAGAACTTCGCGGAGCGCCAGCGGACCCTCCGCGGGAAATCGAGGCGACTCACGGTGCCTAACTCCGCATCAGACTGTAAGTCAAACCGGGGTATTACACTCCGCATTCACCGTGATTATTAGAAAAGGCAATCTGCAAACATTCATAGAAAAAGTAATTACACTCACCGAGCCTGGTGAAGATGAAGCAGCAACACGAAGCGTTGGTACAGATCCCTTTTTCAGGAGAAGTTTCCTAGCAAAGCCTGCTTTATATTGCCCCTCGTTTATAAAGCAGTCCGGTGAAAAATGATTAGCACAAACATGGATGCATTTAGGTAGATCCGCGGGGACGTTAGCTTCAAAAACAAAATTCAGCCACTGCGTCCTCAGCGGCTCAGATGTCGGTAGTGCATGACGACTGCTGTGTTCGCTATTACATCCAACAACTGTACACCACACTCGTGTAGGCGCCATTTTGCTCCAGCGTAGAAAAACAATGGCCGACGGCTTTCTTTTCGGGGCGGGTGTCGGGGCGGGTCTCGGGGCGGGTCTTTGCTAAAACACCAGTGTCAATCAACTATAGTAGGAGCGGCCTCTGTCGGTGTGAGTTCACACCGACAGGCTTTTGAAAACGGCCTGATTTCAGAAGGGGCATCTTATATTATTAAATTAAAATAAAATCGCTGGGCGGCTCTTTATCATTGTAGAGTGGTTGTGTACACCCTCTCCTAACACACAATGCAGTCCAAACAGCTTGAAAAAGTCCATGTAGCACTGTAGGTGCCCTTTAATAATATTTTTCGGATTAAGTATAAGAAATGTATTCACAATTCCACTGTCTGAAATTATCTCAGATCACTATCTTGTCTCCATTCAAGTGGGTCACAGTGATAATGTACGCACAGCACCGCGCTACCGTATTAAACGTACATTCACATCAACTACCACACAGAATTTCATCAGTAATCTCCCAGAGTTAGCAACTTCAATTAGGCCACCATCTGACCCCACAGAACTCGATCAGACGACTGAATATTTAGAGTCGACATTTCGTTGTACCTTAGATAATGTAGCTCCAGCTAAAAGAAAAATTATTAGAGATAAGAAACTCGCTCCCTGGTATAACGATCACACGCGCACTTTAAAACAGACCGCTCGGAAATTAGAGCGTAAATGGCGTCAAACTAAATTGTTGGTATTTCAAATAGCATGGAAAGAGAGCATCCTGAACTATAGGAAAGCTCTTAGTGTAGCTAGATCAACGTATCTCTCCACTCTTATAGAAGAAAATAAAAATAATCCTAGATTTTTATTTAATACCGTAGCCAAATTAACCAGAAATAAGACCACTACAGAAATCTCCACAACAACATGATGCAATAGTGAGGACTTCATGAACTTTTTTAATAATAAATTTGTAAATATCAGGCATAAAATTGAGGCTTTGAAACCGAACAATGTAATTGATACTGATGTTAACCTAGCCATGTCAGATTCAAACCTAGAATACTTTACTCCTCTTGAAGAGAATGAACTAATTTCACTCGTCTCTTCTGCAAATTCATCAACCTGTATATTAGATCCTATACCGACACATTTTCTTAAACAGATAGTACCAGTAATAACAGAACCGCTGTTGAGAATAATTAATTCCTCACTCAGCATTGGTTATGCTCCAAAATCTTTTAAATTACCAGTTATCAAACCAATAATTAAGAAACCTGACCTCGACCCCTGTCAGCTGTCCAATTACAGGCCAATATCAAACCTCCCCTTTATCTCTAAGATTCTGGAAAAGATAGTAGCGGAGCAGCTATGCTCATATCTACATAGAAATGGCATACATGAACTGTATCAGTCAGGATTTAGGCCTCATCACAGCACAGAAACAGCACTCGTTAAAGTAGTAACTGACCTCCTATTGGCCTCTGATCAGGGTTGTGTAACTATGCTTGTATTCCTCGACCTCAGCGCAGCTTTTGACACCATTGATCATGCTATTCTTCTTCACAGATTAGAAAATGTCGTAGGAATTAAGGGTACAGCCCTCTCCTGGCTCAGATCCTATTTGACCGATCGTTATCAGTATGTAGACTTAAATGGTGATTATTCTGCATGTTCTCTAGTGGAGTTTGGCGTTCCGCAGGGTTCAGTTTTAGGCCCACTGCTTTTTTCCCTTTACATGCTTCCTCTGGGCAACATAATCCATAAGCATGGTATTGGTTTTCATTGTTATGCTGACGACACACAGCTATACGTCTCAACAAAACCTGATGAGAAAAACCATCTTACTAAAGTTGAGCAATGTGTGCAGGACATAAGAAATTGGATGCTAATTAACTTCCTTCTGCTTAATCCGGATAAGACAGAAGTTCTAGTCATAGACCGCATACAGCTAGAAGTAAAATCTTAGATCACACCGTAACTTTAGATGGCCTTTCTGTTCCGTCAAGTGCAACAGTAAAAGACCTCGGCGTGATTATAGATTCCAGCCTTTCATTTGAAGCTCATGTAGATAATATCACCAGGATAGCATTCTTTCACCTCAGAAATATTACCAAGATAAGAAATATATTGTCGCTAAACGATGCAGAAAAACTAGTGCATGCTTTTATCACTTCTAGGTTGGACTATTGTAATGCCTTACTGTCTGGTTGTTCTGTTAGGTGCATAAACAAGCTTCAGCTAGTCCAGAATGCAGCAGCGAGAGTCCTCACTAGAACCAGAAGATATGAGCACATCATCCCTATCCTATCTTCGCTACATTGGCTCCCTGTGAAATTTCGCATTGATTTTAAAATACTACTCTTGACATATAAAGCATTAAATGGTCTCGCGCCGCAGTATCTGAGCGAACCGCTAGTGTCTTACGATCCGCCACGCCTACTTCGGTCAAAGGATGCAGGCTGCTTGTCAGTACCGCGTATTATGAAAACTACAGCTGGGGGCAGAGCTTTTTCTTACAAAGCCCCAAAATTATGGAATAGTCTTCCAAATAGTGTTCGGGACTCAGACACAGTCTCAGTGTTTAAGTCTAGGCTAAAAACCTATTTATTTAGCCAAGCATTTTTATAAATAGATTTGCCATAAGGTAAAGGAGCAGATCTGGGGGACTCATGGACGTAGAGTATTATGGTGAACTGGTATGTTTAGATGCTGTCTTCCTCAGTCTCATTTGATCACTCAGGTTTGTTGATGGTGAGGTGATTGTTTGCTTTACATCTCAGGGAGCCCTCATGTTTGTGTTTCCTTCTGGCTCTCCCTTTTAGTTATGATGTCATAGTTAGTCCTGCCGGAGTCCCTGCTTGCACTCTACAGTAAATATACATTCACATTAGACATTGTGACTGTGACCATACCTAATTGCAATCTCTCCTCCTCTTCTCTTCCTCCCCCTCTTTCTCTTTCCTCTCTCCCCCTGTCTCCCCCTTTCACTCTTTCTCTCTCTCTCTCTGTCGAGCTACACATGTGGTTCCTGAGCTGCCAGTGATCCAGACTCCCTCTGCCCTCTGGACCTGTCTGATCCATCCTGGTGCCCCGTTTCTGGTTGGAGGTCTCGTCGCATGGATGCCCCGTGTGTCTCTTTGGGATGCGTCTGGTGTCTGGGGATGATTCTCTATACTTAGAAGATGGTTCTGGCCTCGACTGGTGTCAGCTGTTTCTCTGAACTCCACTGAATCATGTTCAACCAAAGTGCTATTTTTTGAGTATGGAGCATGGCCAGGCATCTGAAGTTAAATCACCCTGGTGTGCCGTCAGGATGGAAACTGCTCACAACTGAATATAAACATCCCTGTGCACCAGAATCAGAACAGGCTAAAGCGAGTCCCAAATCTATCGGGTGTTTATCGCAGCAGACACGAGGCCTTACTCTGTAAGGAAAACAAAGGATTCAAAAACATGTTGAAAGTGCTCGAGCCGCGCTACGAAATAGCCACTTCAGCATGAACTTTACAAACAGGATAAAATCTAAATCAGCAAGGAGTGATGCTCTATTGTGATCATCACAGACAGGTGGACATCAAGGTCACTGCATCACAGCGGAGTGGGAGACACGCCCTACACGCGCTACAGACACGCCCCCTCTGCAAGAGTCACACAGATATCATGCTTTGCACATGTGATAAATTTAGCATGCCAGTGTAAATACCCTCACGTTGCAAAGATGACAAGACTGCACATTGCTGTGCCTGCCACTTCAGTTCCTAGTGAGAGGGTGTTCTCCATCGTGTTCTCCATCGTGTTCTCCACTGCAAGTGACATAGTGACTGCTAAGAGGTCTACTCTCTCCCCAGGGAATGTAGACATCAATGTCTTTAGAACGAAAAATAATAAGAAATTCTCATTCTAATATTTGGTCTGTTTTCAGATGCATTTTAACAACTGCTTATTGAATATTTTATGTTTTATGTTTCTAAATTTTATTTATACAGGTGATTATGCCTTTTTTTTGTTGTTGTTAAAACCATAGGGTCCATAGGTTATTTTTGTTAAAACCAAAAGTTGCTTGCCTTTTTTTTTTTTTTTTTGCTCTCCCCTGCTGGGTCTTAGTGCTCGTCTCTTACTGGTATAATCAACATCCGTGCACGCGTGTACTGTTTACTATAACACTGTGACCACGTGTGTGTGTAAAACATGTTTTATTTTGTGTTCGGAAGCAGGTGTGTACAGCGTGTGTACCGTTTCTTATAACACACATGTGTGCGCATGAGTAAAGCAAAAGAAATTCTCAATACAGAGGTTAAAAAAACCTTCCTCAGCTCATCACTGTGTGTGTGTGTGTGTGTGTGTGTGTGTGTGTTTGTGTGTGTGTGTGAGCACGCGCAAGCATAATTTGATACTGTGCCAGCTATGTGTGTGTGTGTGCGTGTTTGTTTCACACACACACATACACACATAGCCAATACAGTGTCAAATTACACTCGCGCATGCGCACACAGCCTTGCTATTTTTTCAGGTAAAACAGTGTAGCGGAAGAGAGACGTTGATTTATGACCGCTGTTTATGGAAGTGTAATCCAGTGCGGGAGATGCATTGTTGGTAATGCAGTCCAGTGTGTGAACGCGAATGCGAGATGTAAACTAGGATATAGAGCCTGAGTTTTGTTCTTCAGTAGTTTTTTAGTTGGATTTAAGTGCAGGATCCACCCGAAAGTTTGTAGAATGCAGAAAAAAAAAAAAAACGGACATTGAGCAGTTCGTCCATCTCATCATTACACCAGCATGAATTAACGGAAAAAGCGGAGAAGCTTTAATAATTTGGAAGAGAACAACAGTCTTTCCGTTAATGTGTGTGTGTGTGTTTTCAGACGAGAGGAGAAAGTTTTACTGTGTAAGATGAGAAGGGGGAGACAGGAGGGGCTGAAAGCAAGAGTCTTCACTTACTCTAGCCCCTCTCTCACACACACACACACACACAGCGCCTGCGCGCACAAATGGAAACACTTATCTGTCTGGATTTAATTTAACTTTTTTTAAAGGTAAAGTGCAGGTTATTTTGTTTTATTTTTACTTTATATTTTGTATTAATTATTTTTATGTATTTATTTTTGGGGGGCTGTAGAACGAATAATTTAAGTTTCCATTATTTGTTATCGGAAAATAAAATTTGGTTTACGAGTGTTTTGGAATACGAGCCCAGTTCCGGAACAAATTATGCTCGTAATCCGAGGTTCCACTGTATATTTTGGAAAACTACCTATTAAGAAAGATGAGAAACACCTCCCCCTGGTGGATGGAAAATTAAGAAAGATTTCCCACCTTGACCGTCCTGGCAATGTCTGTACTGGTCTGTCAGCGCAACATCTGCCCCGTCTGAACGTGTCTTCTCTGCTGGAGGGAACATCAAGAAAAGGCAGAGTCTGCCAGAAGAGCTTGTAAACATGCTATCAGTCCAGAAATTAATGTTAATTCATTATTTTAGTCTAGTTTTAGTCAATGAAAACGTAACATTTTAGCAGTAAGATTATTATTACCACAGCCGATCTACAGTATGTAGTCTAGCCAAAATTTTTTTTTAGTTTTTCATAAAATAATTCAATACATTTAAAATGTATCTTTTCAGTTGATGTTTTCAGCTAATTATATTTATTGTTAACCATCACAACAACTGCTGCACGTCCAATAAATTTTTTAATATGAAATGAAAAATGGGCTGTTGTAGGGATCCTGTAGCTCCTCTGGGTCACAATCATTTGTTAATCTATTAATTTAAATAAAATACATCACATGTAACAAAACATAATCACCACAAAGAGGCTGTAAAACTGACTGGTTATTATGGGATGCCTTGATGCGTCTCTTCAGGTTTGTGGTATTTTCTGCGACCCGGGAAATCAACACCGTATCACTGCGGAATGTGACCAAAATTATATGTGGACAAAAAACATCAAGATAAGTTTTATTAGTTTTTATGTTTTAAACCACATTTTAGTCTCGTCTTTTTTCGTCAACAATATTACATGCTGATTTTGTCATGGTTTATTGATATCTGTCATAGCAAAAAAAAAGTTAAGTGACCTTGTAAGTGGCCTCTAGAGGTCGCTAGAGGTCATTCTTTCACAGTCAGGTTTTTCCTGTGATGGGGTTTGTGATTATAAATGTAGTTTGTGTAATTCTGGTGCTGTGATACTGTAATATTGTTGAAGTTGCTTTACCTTATGTCCACATTTATGTGCTGTTTAACCCAGAGACTTTAAAGCTAACATCTACATCAGGAAGCAGCAAGTTTAAGGTTTGCACCCTTGGTGAGCGAGGTGGTGTGTATTTTTTGGTTCCATGTTTAAGAGATGGAAAATCTTGAATGATGCAAAATTTATACAGTGACCGTTTCTGGAATTTTGTTTTGTTTTGT
The DNA here is from genome assembly GCA_030522415.1 of Channallabes apus. Lineage (NCBI taxonomy): Eukaryota > Metazoa > Chordata > Actinopteri > Siluriformes > Clariidae > Channallabes > Channallabes apus. The sequence goes on from CM060131.1 coordinate 21,080,654, forward strand.
ATCTTTTACCAGAAAATCTGTTTATAGATCAAATTATTGTTAAGGTATTTATATTGTTTTAAATAGCTTTATGCACCACACTGTAAAGATGTAAGGGATTTATTTGTAAATTTTATTAGCAAAGGCTTATTTAACCAGATTTTTGTGTGTTTACTTTTAGTTTTCACGGTGCTTATGCTGGTTGCACCAATTGCACCCGTTAGAGACTATTTGGCTTGTATTCATGAAGCCAAGGGCTGCAACAGAACTAGTTCAGGAATGGAGTTGTGTCACTAATCTGTCACCGTCTCAATGATAATATCAAGTTTCATTATTCAAGTTTATTGTGAGCGTACAATATGCATAAAATTTCATATCATATATATATAGATTTAAAAAAAAAAACTAAAAAGTTATGAAAATGAACTTCCTAACTGTGATCTTTTTATTCATTTATGTATGAAGACATTATTATTGTGCATTTTTTTTGGAAAAGAGAATTATGCAAGGCATAATCATCGACTACAGCTCAGCTTTGAACACTGTAGTTCCCTCCTGTCTCGTCATGATCTGGAACTCTGTCAACTGGAACTCTGGAGGTTTATGGGTTTAAACTACAAGTCATAGGTTTGGACACACCTTCTAATTCCACAGTCTTGCCTGGCTTTTATTTCTTACTATGTTGTAAAACAATGCAAACTAATCTGTAATCTGTAATGTTTAAGCATTTCACTGCATATTATACTGTGTATGACTGTGTATGTGACAAATAAAATTTGAATTTGAATTTAGAATTTGAATTTGTAATGCAAAAAATGTAATCATGTTATTATAGTAATAATGTATGTAATGATCAGGTTTAGCGCCATCATGAGGTCATCATGCTCCTAGAGTGAAGAACAGCTTCTATTATGGTTATGATGTACGTGAGCTCTCTGTACACATTCAGGGAGATTATAGAGCATGTAAAGGTTAACCCCTAGAGGGCGCCAAATGCCCAATGAGTATGTTTATTTGTAGGTTGTTTGATTTGAACTATGTATCCCAGAATGCACCTCGGTCAGGTGATAGAAAAGTGCACCTGAACCGAGGCGAGTGATTAAGTGGATGACTATAAATAGCCTGACTGAAGTTCAGTCAGGCGTCTAGCATTTGTTATTGTTACTGTTATTTTGGTTGTTTTCGTAACAGAGAGTGTGTTAAAGTTTGCTATAGTGCTCTAATGAGTATTGTTCAATTTTGACTTTAACATAACTAATAAAAGTATATCTTTCAACCGTCATCTCAGCCTCTGCAGTTATGCCACGCAAACCCAGACACCCGATTCATGACGGGTCCAAGGTTAAAGTACGGGAAGTCCTGTCCTTCTACTCCTGCTGCATAAACCTGCGATATGGCAACAAGTGAGATTAGCAAAGAATAACATCCCCGTCTGCTCGCACACACGCACGCTGCTTGCCTTGTTCAATGGAAACTGTCTATTTGTTGATCCAATAGCTACATATAACCTTCTATTTTCTTTTTACTCATAATTGCTGTCTTGATCCCATTGATTCCAAAAGGACTCGACAACACATGTAAAATACTCAATAATCTCCTGATGCTGAGATGTTTATCTGCTACTTTGCTGCTTGTTAATTGGTGATATTTGAGGCTGGTGTCTCTAAATGAACGTCTCCTCTGCAGCAGAGGTCAGTTTTGGTCTTGGTGTCCTGTGAAGGTCTTCATGAGGGACAGTTTCATCATCATGGAGCTCGATGGGTTTTACAAATGCTCAGAACAGCTGACTTTCATGTCTTAAAATAACAACTGACTGTTAAGTATTGTTACTTAATTACCTAATGCCATGTGTTATTTCATAGTTTTGTAAAAAAAAATCCTTTATTGTTCTTAAATAAATCACAAAGCAAAAACAGAATGTCCAAACTTTTGTCTAGAACTGCATGTTCTGAAACCTTGCAATTTATTGTGTACTAGGCGCCATCGTGTGCATGGAATGTAATCGCACAGTCATAAGCACAGATTTAAAAATCTGTTCCGTCATCTGTTGAATTTCGGAATGAATGAAAAATGTTATGTGCTACTGCGATGTGCGCAGAATGAAGGTGTGAGATCACATTTTTTTTGTAGATTTCACACTCATAATTGGTGCATATTAAAAATGTACAGAGCCGTCTGTTGAATTTTGATATGTACTTTTTTTAAGGTTGATTATTTTTATGATATAAGGGTGTTATCCATTTCAATTTCAAATTACCATATCTTCTCTTCCCATGGGCTGATTGTGATTAAACAAAGCCTATATGTCACCTCAAGCTCAGCTAAACACACCTGTGAAAACCCCATTCAAATTTGTTCAGTAGTTTTTATGTGATGCGTACACGAACAAACAGACAAACATTCCAAAAACCATCTTGATGTGTTTTATGACTCATCGAACAGTACATCCCTTCAAATAATTTTCTCTCAAATATCTTCAATGTACAGACACTCACAATTTATAGTTTTATTACATATAAATTAGATATGAGTGGATTGTTTTACACCCTTAACTACCCAGATTATAGACACTGTTTTTAGTTTTTGTCCCATACTACAGCTATTAGTTTATGACATTTTGCACTAGAGAGATCACTACTTTTTAAACAAAAGTATTTTACATGACAGTATCATGGCCTATGAGGTTTATTCTTTGCTTCCCCAAACACTTTTTAAATAATGAGTGATTTTCAGTCTCAATAACACATTATATGTTTAATAATGCAGTCGTGACTGTTATAATGCAGTTATAACTCTATGACCTTGCTATAGTTATAATGCAGAGCTCGTGGTAGAGTGACTCACAAGAGTTGCTGGTTTGAGAGACGGAGCTCCTTTTTCAGGGGCAGAAATATGTTCTAGTTTTATTTCTCAGATGGTGTAGACACACCCTTGTGTAAAGGAAGCAGAAGGATATTTTACTGCACTGCTGCAGTGTGTGTGAGAGTTACAGAAAAAATCCAGAGGAACATCGCTGGGAAGAGACACATCTGTCTCTGAACACCGGCAGTGTGGAACGGCGCCACCGCTACATTTCTGTCTTAGGGTTGAGGAATTTTGCATGGGTAAATGAACAAACACCTGACACACACACACACACACACACACACACACACACACACAGACTACACATACAGTGCTTAACTTGACATTCCTGTTTAGGCACAATATACTGATTACAACAAGATCAATCATCATCATCATCATCATCATCCTTTTGATAAGGTCCACACTACCACAAGTCACCAGTGAGGGAGCTAACATCGAGGTGGTGAGGAAAAAGCATAAATACCTACAGTAGGGCTGCTTTTGGATGACAAACTGGAGTGGTCATCTACGGTATACAAAAAAAGTCGGTCTCAGATGTTCTGCCTAAAGAAACTGGGCTCAACTGAACAAGGTGAACAGGAGAGCAGAATCTGTGGTGGGCTTTAAGCTGGACTTGCTTGAACAAAACGCTGTCCGTCATGTCCAACACCAGTCACCCTCCTCCATGGAACTTTTGCCCAGCGGACGGGCATGTTTAGCTCATGTCCAGTGGCACACTTCAGTCACAGAGCTGCTCTACCGATGGACTGTGGAGATCCTTTGTTCCCTGGGCCGTGCGCTGCTTTAACACCTGGGGATGTGACTGGAACTCTTGGTCAGACGTCCCACTACCGATACTTCCTCAGTTAAACATGTTGCTCTCTCTCATAACAAGCCTCACTGTTCACGGTCATGTTTGTTTATTTATCTACTTGTGCTGGATTTTTTATTCTCCCCACACCGAAGTTTCCCTAATTTAAAACATTAAACAAATACTGTAACTTTAGTAAAAGAAATCAAAGAAAGACTCCAGACTCCGTGCAGATCTAGATGAAGTAAGGATAAAGTTTTATTGCAGCAACAAAACCAAGTGATCCAGTCTTGAAAATGCCTAAGATGTGAATCAGAGCTTCACCAAGAACAGACTGGTGACTGTGACATAGGTGCCTTCTTTTATACAGTTTTCAAGGGACGAGTCGCTCACCTAGCCCACTCTTTTGTACAATAATTTTTTTAATTCCTTATCAAATTTTTCATCCTATTAGAATTACATTTGCGTTATATAATTTTGCTACGTCATATTCCTCGTCATCTGACTCCACCTTTTACTGATATTTTTTCCCCAATATAACTTATTTTTCTTACAAATTAATTTCCATTATCTTTTCACTTTTTTTATTCAACTTAAAAAATATTGGGGTGGTGCTTACGTCTGCTATAAATTCTTGGTGCTTCCGGTTTACTCTACAGTTTTCAAGAGACAGGCCATGGGTAAGCATCTTCTACATATTATTGTCATTATTTGTCTTATTTTGTGAATTTTATTGTATTTACGTATTTTTATTTTTATTCTTATAGCTAATCGCATTTGCACAGATGATCACCACGTCGCTTTGGACAACTCGGACAACAGAACAGTCCGGCTCACAGTCCTACTGACTACACTCCTACTGAACCTGCCTTTGACCAGTTCTCGGTGAGTTTTGCTGAGGATGAGCCTGAACCATCTGGATCGCTACTGCAGTTTCTACAGGAGACAGGGCTCACTTTTTCCAAGAATGTTGACTCCAAACCCGGTCCTTCTAAAAGACCGCATGTGGATAGCCCTTATTCAATTCAATTCAATTCAATTCAATTGTATTTATATAGCGCTTTTAACAATGGTCATTGTCTCAAAGCAGCTTCACAAAAATGAAAGAAAATTTACAAAAAATGAGAAAAAAAAAATTAGGAAAGAAAATAATTGGAAGTGTGTATGTGTGAGAAAAATGTGTCTATATAATAATGAGACGAATGAATGATGAATGAAATGTCTCTGATGAGCAAGCCAAGGGTGACGGCGACGGTGGCAAGGAAAAACTCCCTGAGATGGCATTAGGAAGAAACCTTGAGAGGAACCAGACTCAACAGGGAACCCATCCTCATTTGGGCGATAACAGATAGAAATGATATAACATCTTGTGTGTTGTGCAGGTGAAAATTCAATATGACAGAAGTTCTTTAAATTGACATGAAGACCAGTTCAGCATAGGGATGAGTCAGTAGGTGCAGAGGGCAGATGAGGTCTGGATCACTGGAAGCACAGGAGCAGCATGTGTAGCTCCAACCATCATAAAGCTGAATCCAGCTGGAGCTGGTCCTTCTCTGGATGCCTCAGGAACCTCGCAGGGTCGGCCTTTGTCTACTGAAGCTGGCAAAATCTCCCGATGCCTCGGGATGGGTAGAGAAATACAGAACAGATGGGGAGAATTAGCGTAGTTGCCATTCGGTATAGGTGTACTGGAGTATGAGATTATAGGATGAGTTATGTGTATGCCAGATTAAAAAGATGCGTCTTGAGTCTACTTTTGAACTGAGAAACCGTGTCTTCTCCCCGAACACTGTCTGGAAGGCTATTCCAAAGCTTTGGAGCTAAATATGAAAAAGCCCCGCCCCCTTTTGTAGATTTTGAAATTCTGGGAACTACCAGAAGTCCGGAGCTTTGTGATCTTAAGGCGCGTGGTGGATTGTAGCGTATCAGAAGACTGGTTAGGTATGTGGGAGCTAAAACATTTAAGGCCTTGTATGTAAGTAATACTATTTTGTAATTTATTCTAAACTGAACAGGTAGCCAGTGCAGGGATGATAATATTGGGGTTATATGATCATATTTTCTGGATCTAGTGAGAACCCTGGCAGCTGCATTTTGGATTAACTGAAGCTTGTTTATTGAGGATGCAGGACAACCACCTAGTAATGCATTACAATAGTCCAGTCTGGAGGTCATGAATGCATGAACTAGCTTTTCTGCATCAGATACGGATAAGATGTTCCTAAGTTTGGCAATATTTCTAAGATGGAAAAAGGCTGTTTTTGTGATATTTGAAATGTGATTATCCATTTTCTTTTAGGCCCGTACGACCACAGTCTACTACCCCGCTGGTCCTAAAACCTGTTTGTCATGTAAGTGTTGGCACCGAGAGCGATTTTAAAGTGTCTGTTGGTACCCAAACAGATTCTCCTCCCGCGCCACATGTGCCAAATCTAAATCGCGGCATTTCTGTTTTTGTTTCCTTTCACTGATCTTTAAATTGGTGTTGTCCTTCCTCACAGGAGGTTTGCTGATTGAGTTCTTATGCATTTTATTTCGCTACTGATACCTACCCAGGCCCCCTATGTTTTTATATTTTTATGTTGGGCCTAATACTTTGTATTTTATAATACTCACTATGTAGATGCACATACTATTTTTGTGTCTACTCTTATTAAACTCATTATTCATAAAGCTGTGTGTGTGTGTGTGTGTGTGTGTGTGTGTGTGTGTGTGTGTGTGTGTGTGTGTGTGTGTGAGGGTTGCCCACTAGAGGACGGCAGCGCGCCTCAGGGGAGGCTCCAGTTCACCAGCGCGCCTCAGGGGAGGCTCCAGAGAACCCAACCACGCCCAGAGGAAGCCCTCACCACGGTCTCCAGCCTCGTCTGCAACTGCCAGGGTCCAATGGAGGAACCACGGCAGCCTCCATCGCCGGACTCTGAGGGCGGAACCAGAGCGTGCTTCCGTCATCACCCGGAGTCAAAGGAGGAAGCAGGACTGCATCGGCCGCCCGGTGTGAGGACATCACAGTGCTGCATTGGCCGCGCGACATGGAGGATGACTCGGCGCTGCAGCCGCTCTACCTGCAAGAGCGACGCAGCGCTGCCTCCAATGCCCGGCCTACAATGTTTTGTATTTGTAGTTTTTGGTTGTAGACTCAGTTTCCCAGAAGGCACGCGGATGCTCACCTGAACTGAGGATGCTCATTAGAATCCTTATAAATAGCTGTTAGTTCTAGGAAACTGGGTCGAGCATTATATCGTGAAAAACTATTTGCCCCCCTCCTGATTTCTTATTCTTTTGCATGTTTGTCACACAAAATGTTTCTGATCATCAAACACATTTAACTATTAGTCAAAGATAACACAAGTAAACACAAAATGCAGTTTTTAAACGAGGGGTTTTATTATTTAGGGAGAAAAAAAATCCAAACCTACATGGCCCTGTGTGAAAAAGTAATTGCCCCCTGAACCTAATAACTGGTTGGGCCACCCTTAGCAGCAATAACTGCAATCAAGCATTTGCGATAACTTGAAACGAGTCTTTTACAGCGCTCTGGAGGAATTTTGGCCCACTCATCTTTGCAGAATTGTTGTAATTCAGCTTTATTTGAGGGTTTTCTAGCATGAACCACCTTTTTAAGGTCATGCCACAACATCTCAATAGGATTCAGGTCAGGACTTTGACTAGGCCACTCCAAAGTCTTCATTTTGTTTTTCTTCAGCCATTCAGAGGTGGATTTGCTGGTGTGTTTTGGGTCATTGTCCTGCTGCAGCACCCAAGATCGCTTCAGCTTGAGTTGACGAACAGATGGACGGACATTCTCCTTCAGGATTTTTTGGTAGACAGTAGAATTCATGGTTCCATCTATCACAGCAAGCCTTCCAGGTCCTGAAGCAGCAAAACAACCCCAGACCATCACACTACCACCACCATATTTTACTGTTGGTATGATGTTCTTTTTCTGAAATGCTGCGTTACTTTTACGCCAGATGTAACGGGACACGCACCTTCCAAAAAGTTCAACTTTTGTCTCGTCGGTCCACAAGGTATTTTCCCAAAAGTCTTGGCAATCATTGAGATGTTTTTTAGCAAAATTGAGACGAGCCTTAATGTTCTTTTTGCTTAAAAGTGGTTTGCGCCTTGGAAATCTGCCATGCAGGCCGTTTTTGCCCAGTCTCTTTCTTATGGTGGAGTCGTGAACACTGACCTTAATTGAGGCAAGTGAGGCCTGCAGTTCTTTAGATGTTGTCCTGGGGTCTTTTGTGGCCTCTCGGATGAGTCGTCTCTGCGCTCTTGGGGTAATTTTGGTCGGCCGGCCACTCCTGGGAAGGTTCACCACTATTCCATGTTTTTGCCATTTGTGGATAATGGCTCTCACTGTGGTTCGCTGGAGTCCCAAAGCTTTAGAAATGGCTTTATAACCTTTACCAGACTGATAGATCTCAATTACTTTTGTTCTCATTTGTTGCTGAATTTCTTTGGATCTTGGCATGATGTCTAGCTTTTGAGGTGCTTTTGGTCTACTTCTCTGTGTCAGGTAGCTCCTATTTAAGTGATTTCTTGATTGAAACAGGTGTGGCAGTAATCAGGCCTGGGGGTGACTACAGAAATTGAACTCAGGTGTGATAAACCACAGTTAAGTTATTTTTTAACAAGGGGGGCAATCACTTTTTCACACAGGGCCATGTAGATTTGGAGTTTTTTTTCTCCCTTAATAACGTAAACCTTCATTTAAAAACTGCATTTTGTGTTCAATTATGTTATCTTTGACTAATAGTTAACGGTTTTTGATGCAGAAACATTTATGTGTGACAAACATGCAAAAGAATAAGAAATCAGGAAGGGGGCAAATAGTTTTTCACTATTTAGCTGTGTGTGTGTGTGTGTGTGTGTGTGTGTGTGTGTGTGTGTGTGTGTGTGTGTGTGTGTGTGTGCGCGCGCGCGCGTTCTTCCCACACCTGCTCCACACTAATCCCACCCTATAACACTGTAGTAGAGCAAGACGTACCCTCACAAGAGCAAACTGGCCTCTGGATAGAATTACATACTGTACATACACACACACACACACACACACCAGTCACTGGAAATTGGTTTATTTTATTTAACTGATTTCTCCCCCACCCCAAACTTCTGGACCCTTTTGGAGTCTTAACATGCTCATCTGCCACTGGGATGCCCGCAAGTCTGTGTGTAGGATATGTGTGTGGGGGGCCCTGAGCATGAGTGAGGGCCCCACATACAGTAAAACCAAGTGAAAATATAAACTAATTCCAGTAAAAATATCTATTGGTGCAGTGTTACAAAACCTTAATTTAATTTATATAATTTTATTGTTTTTGCATTTTTTTCAGCCACGATGTGGTATTGGTGCTGAAAAGTGAGCAAGGTTCAGGGCCCCACACACACATATCCTACACACACACACACACACACACACAAACCCACTAAGCATCCTACACAAACGATGACCAGCCCAAGTACCTGTGCCATTGCGATCGCCAACAAACCCAGCGCACATCGAGTGACATCAGCAGCTGGGGATTTTTGGAGGTCTTAAAGCTCATGCTCTTAAAGCACACAGGTTGTATGTTCCGCATAGCTTTATTACTTACATACACAAAAGGATGAAATATAGCTATGGCAGGTTGCTAGAAATCTTTTTCACACCTGCCTTGTTCCTTGAGAGGAAAAGTTTATCAAACAATAAAATAAAAACAAGATAATAGATTCTAGATAAGTCTAAACTTGTATTCTGCCTAGGCACATAGACATTTTAGTGAACTGTGAGAAAAGTCTATAATATTTTAATAACCTTTGCTCAATGTTTCCTACAGGAAAAAAAGTAAAAAAATAAAAAAAAAAGGTGATATACATTTACATTTAGCAGACGCTCTTATACAGAGCGACTTAAATTTTTATCTCATTATACATCTGAGCAGTTGAGGGTTAAGGGTCTTGCTCAAGGGCCCAACAGTGGCAGCTTGGTGGTTGTGGGGTTTGAACCTGGGATCTTCCGAACCGTAGTCCAATGCCTTAACCACTGAGCTACCCCTGGCCTCTTACATACCACTGACCACTGATATAAATGACACACGTGCACTATTAGGGCAAAACATTACTGACTAGCATAAGTACGGGTCATTGACATGAAAAGAGTTTGTTAGTTAAAATGTTGAAGCTGAAAATAGTCTGCTGCTCTTTAATGTAATCAGTGATATTATTACGTGTGTCTTTCTGTACAGCAGAACTCTCTGTCTAACTTATTAATAGACAGAAATGACATTCTGTAAGGTTGAGTATCTGACGCCTTGTTTACACTAAGTTGTCCTTCTTTGGTGCTCAGACAAATACACTCCCTGTTCGGTAATCGGAGAGAGAATCACAGATGAGAAATGGAAAAAGTCGATCAGATAAAGATGAAGTTTTGTCTTAAAACGACTCCAGCGTGTTAAAATTCACTTATACCACTTCAGCGCTGTTATTTCAGACAAAGTGAAAATATCAACTAATCCCAGTCAAAATATCTATTGGTGCAGTCTAACAAAACCTTACTTTCATTTATATAATTTTATTGTTTTTGCTTTTTTTTTTTTAGCCACGATGTGATATTGGTGCTAAAAAGCGTCTCACCTATAGGTTGAAAAAGTCAACTTTCAGAGAGGTTCATATAACAATTTTTCATAATGCTCCTTATCTGCTTCTTATCAGATAAAAGAATCAAATTGGCTAAATACAATTTCATGAACTCTTTTGTAGTGTTTGTAACTTTTTTAATATAAATCTGTCAATGCTCTTAATTGTCATACAGATGAAACTTGGCCAATTTTGATAAGACGTAAACCTGAAAAGTGTAGCATGCAACATGTGAATTTGCCATGGTTACGGACACTACAGATTTTTCTTTTTTCTTTTAGCTTTTACAAAAAAATCAGTTCAAGCAACAGTTTTTACAGGTCTGAACTTTACACCAATTTTAGTATTAATTTTGTATGTATATACTAAAAGAAATATATATCATTTTCATTTTAAATGATTATTGCATCACATAACACTGAAACAATGCCATTTTGGGGGCAAATAAAATCATCTTTTACAATGTTGGCAAATGTTTAGAGAAGCGAGACTGGTCACTTCACATGTTGCATGAACTTCAGAAGGAGTACTGTGTGTGTGTGTGGGTGTGTGTGTGTTCTGTATTACAGTATATTTATAACATCAAACAAATAACACAGTCGGGACTAATACTGGGTTTTGTCCGCTGGTTTAATGCCGGTTCCTGATCGGCCTCGGGTGCTGCGGGACGAGACAGTGTCTCGGTCTCGGCTGCAGACAGTAAAGACTTATTATAAGACGTGTTATAAGTTTTTATTATTATTACGTGGTATAAGTGGTATTATTACGCTGTTACGTGGTCGCGAGAGGTGACTTAAGCTCCTCCCAGTGGGCGTGGCCAGGGTCTCACCTGTAGGCGATTTGCGCTCCGGACTGTTACAGACAGGAGAGTCGGCGGGACCCGGTGATGCTCCAGGACGCTCAGTCTCCCTCTCACTGTCCCTCAGTCCGTCCCGCGTGGACACCGCGCGAGCAGAGAGGAGCGCGCGCGCGCTGAGGGACGCACCATGGGGCCGTTTTTCCCGTCGAGGAAGATCAGGCGGAACGGGAAGTACGTGCTGCTCGGGGCGCTGCTGGTGCTGGTGGTGGGGGTCGCGGTGTACCTGGAGGTCGTGGCCAAGAGGACGTGGAGCGGCGCGGGTGAGTTTAAAGCACTCTGGCACAAAACACCAACAGGCGCGCGCACGGAGCCGGGTTCAGTACCGCGCGCGCCCCCCCTCTCTCTCTCTCTCTCTCTCTCTCTCCCTCTCGCGCGCGCGCCCTCTGCCGTGATTTGTTACCTGGATCTCCGTACAGAACACACACACACACACACACTCACTCACTCACTCACACACACACACACACACACACCTGGGCAGGAGGAGGAGGAGGGGGAGGGGTGTGAGGTGAAGGGGTTTTAACCTCAATACGCCAGACAGAGACAGGGGGAGAGTCGGATCTTTAAAAAGGAGTCGAATCAAAGGAACCGACTCACACCACCTTTTCAGGCTTTGATTTACTTGGCTTTAATATTTATTATTATTATTATTATAAAGATGTTCATTAAGTTGGTTTAGGAAGGTCAATAACACAAATGTAATTAAATAGGCGGTTGTAACGAATCACATCAATACACAATTCATCAGGCAGACGGTTGTTTATTTCACAGATTTCCTCCACAGGTGAGTTGTCCTGGCCACGCCCTACACTGTTCCTCACTCACATCTTCACATGCACTGATGTACACCGGCCATATATTATCATACAGTAATTAAAGACGTCTGTTCCTTCTTATATGTAGCTAGAGTTACAGACATGACACAAGTAATTAATTCCCTGTAGAACCTCGACCTAACGAGCGACCTTCTCAATGATATACAGTAACAATCCCTATTATTGTCTTAGGTGATCTTAACATCATTGCAACGTTCCTTCCGAAATGACTACCTTGATTTTTCCAGTTAAAATATATGTGTGTGTGTGTGTGTGCTTCTAGCTGTGTGCTCGATGACATTGGCCCAGTTTGGTGGTGATGGTATAAATTTCCTATGAGGAGTACATCAAAATTCATTGGGTGCATTTTTTTGGAAACGACCCAAAATAACTGACTTCCTGTTGAGTTATGAAATGCAATGCGAAAGTTTCAGGTTCAGCTCAATGAGCTCTAAATGTGTGCCAGGTTTCGTGTGCATATGTGCAAGTGTGTATGAGCTATGCAGCAAAATGTCATGTGACTCCAACCTGTCTGCCACTCAAACGACCCCCAAAAGCCCCGAATGGTGGAATAAAAAAAATAATCCTTAATGCCTCGTGCTTAGAGCTTGGAAGGAAGGAGCTTTGCAATGATGCCAAGATCACCTTAGACAAAAATGGAGAATATTACATCATCGAGAAGTTCGCTCATTAAGTCCAGGTTCCACAGGGAATGACCAGAGGCTTCTCTTTGTCTCTTACTCAGCTACATATGAAAAAGGAATGTAAATCTTAATATCTTGTTGTATAATAATATAAAAATATACTCGGTGGAGAAGCGATTGAAGACAATGAGGAATAGTGTAGGGTGTGGCCAAGAGGAAATAAACAACCGTCTGTCTGTTGAATCAGTTTATTGATGGATGTGATTTTTTACAAACGCCTCTTGAATTAAATGCAGGTAATTAATCAAAATTAAGTATTATAAACCAATAAAATAATGCTTTATTGCGTTTCTGCACACGTATTGACCTCACTACAGGAATTTTATTTTCAGTGGATTTGTATTCACACAAACATCTCAAGCTTTTAAATCAGTGCTGAATAAAAATCACATGGAAGTGAAACTTGAAGCCGCGGTGAAAACGTTCAGCGGGACATTGTGGTGGTCAGAACACAGTAACGTTTGGCAGAATGCAGGTGCAGTGCTGTGAAGAGAAGTGTGAGTCCTGACACGCAGAACTAAAAGAACCGTATAGTTCATTCACATGTCTTTCGCACTGTATTCATGGATGTTCGCGAGTCAGCATGTGTATGTTTATTTTTACACTTGATGTTACTCATATGAAATTTCAGAGACGTGTGCCTCTTGTTTTTATTTTTTCCTATTTTTTATTTATTTTTGCGTGATAATATATGCTTTTATCTTTTTAAAATCTCATTTTGCATAATATTTGTTTTGCATATGAATTTTTATGATACGCACACATGCACAGACATGCATCTCTTTCTCTCTTTCTCCCGCTCACACACACACCCACACACACATTAATGTTGCATGGCTAATTTATTCTTCCATGAAGTGCACATGGTTTTATTATGAGCAGTTGATCACATATTATTCCTACAGGATGTCATGTGCGGTCAGGTCGCGCGGTGTTAAATGTCTCTCGTGAAGCAGCAGCGTCAGTGCAGTGATTGCTTGGTGATGAGTTTCAACTTGAAGTGTTTACTCACGGCTCAAACTGTGCAGCCTGAGCAATGCCAAGTTAGTAAATCCACAAGTGTTTCTTATTTGCTCTTTATTGTTTCCCCTTTTGTTCATTGTAGTTATTTCCTGTTTCCCTGGTTGTACAGGTGAATTGTGTGCCAGTCAGTGAATGTGTGCGTTTCTTTTTTATTTTTTATGAAACATGAGCTAAACAGAGTTGTGAATGTCTGGGGTAGAGGTCAGAGGGGTGCATTTACACCCGGTCAGACTGGCCATGCTACTTTATAAATGGCATTGCGCAACTCTTATTCTGTACACCTATATTACTGTCATGTTGTAGATCAGTCGTGTTAAACGCGATACCAAACAAGTGGGAGCAAAACTGCTCAGGTTAAAGGGAGCTGCGGATGGTGTAGGGAACAAGTGGGCAACGAGTCTTCACTTTGCCGGAGAGTGGACATGAAAAATTTCCCATCAGTTATTGCACCTCGCTGAAGCGTGAAAAAAGAAAAGGAGCTCGAAAAGGGATTTATATATTTATTATAGAGGATGACATTATATTATTTGGACACAATACATTTAGGTTTAATTTAATCAATAAGTCTTTGGCATTATATTGACTAGTAATCTATAAAAAGAAAATTACCATAATATTTCCTACATGTATCATATAATTTAGTTACAGTGGGGTAAAAAAGTATTTATTCAGCCACCGATTGTTCACGTTCTCCCAGTTATAAAGCTGCGAGACGCCTGTAATGTTCATCAGAGGTCAACCTCAACTATTAGAGACAAAATGAGAAAAAAAAAATCACATTGTAGGATTTTTAAAGAATTAATCTGCAAATTCTGGTGGAAAATAAGTATTTGGTCAATAACAAAATTTCATCTCAGTACTTTATTATATCCCGTTTGTTGGCAATGATGGAGGTGAAACGTTTTCTGTGAGTCTCCACCAGGTCTTCACACACTGCTGCTGGTATTGTGCTCCGTTCCTCCTGCAGGTCTCCTCTAGAGCGGTGATGTTTTGTGGCTGTCGCTGGGCAACTCGGACTTTCAGCTCCCTCCAGAGATTTTCTATGTGGTTGAGATCTGGAGACTGGCTCGGACACTCCGGGACCTTGAAACGCTTCTTATGAAGCCGCTCCTTCGTTGCCCAGGTTGTGTGTGCGTTGCACAGAGGAAGTGCCGTCTGCGCTGGTGATTTCACAAGAACTTTCTTCTGAATGATGGAATTTTGGCAAGCGAAGTTCCCTTAACAAATACACTGTGGAACATAACACAGTGAGTAGACTTTAGATAGACTATATTGAACTTACACACACACACACACACACACACCTTAGAAACTCGGCGCAGCCCAAGTGAACACACCCGTCACGGATACACTTTGTTCAAAAGCCTGCGAGGCAAATTTATTTAAAGCACACATACAGTAGAAACACCTACAGCTGACCAACTGAAGTGCTGCACAATATAAAACAAAAAGAAATCAAATATATGCACCATATGTAAAAAGAGAAATCACTAAATTACAGTTAGTGAATAGAAAAATACATACAATTAAAATATACAGGTCCTTCTCAAAAAATTAGCATATTGTGATAAAGTTCATTATTTTCTGTAATGTACTGATAAACATTAGACTTTCATATATTTTAGATTCATTACACACAACTGAAGTAGTTCAAGCCTTTTATTGTTTTAATATTGATGATTGTGGCATACAGCTCATGAAAACCCAAAATCCCTATCTCAAAAAATTAGCATATTTCATCCGACCAATAAAAGAAAAGTGTTTTTAATACAAAAAAAAGTCAACCTTCAAATAATTATGTTCAGTTCTGCACTCAATACTTGGTCGGGAATCCTTTTGCAGATTCTTGTGTCTTGTGTCTCTCAACTTTCTCTTCACAATATCCCACAGATTCTCTATGGGGTTCAGGTCAGGAGAGTTGGCAGGCCAATTGAGCACAGTAATACCATGGTCAGTAAACCATTTAGCAGTGGTTTTGGCACTGTGAGCAGGCGCCAGGTCGTGCTGAAAAATGAAATCTTCATCTCCATAAAGCTTTTCAGCAGATGGAAGCATGAAGTGCTCCAAAATCTCCTGATAGCTAGCTGCATTGACCCTGCCCTTGATAAAACACAGTGGACCAACAGCAGCTGACATGGCACCCCAGACCATCACTGACTGTGGGTACTTGACACTGGACTTCAGGCATTTTGGCATTTCCCTCTCCCCAGTCTTCCTCCAGACTCTGGCACCTTGATTTCCCAATGACATGCAAAATTTGCAACCTGTAGCCCATTTCCTGCACACGCCTGTACACGGTGGCTCTGGATGTTTCTACTCCAGACTCAGTCCACTGCTTCCGCAGGTCCCCCAAGGTCTGGAATCGGTCCTTCTCCACAATCTTCCTCAGGGCCCGGTCACCTCTTCTCGTTGTGCAGCGTTTTCTGCCACACTTTTTCCTTCCCACAGACTTCCCACTGAGGTGCCTTGATACAGCACTCTGGGAACAGCCTATTCGTTCAGAAATGTCTTTCTGTGTCTTACCCTCTTGCTTGAGGGTGTCAATGATGGCCTTCTGGACAGCAGTCAGGTCGGCAGTCTTACCCATGATTGCGGTTTTGAGTAATGAACCAGGCTGGGAGTTTTTAAAAGCCTCAGGAATCTTTTGCAGGTGTTTAGAATTAATTAGTTGATTCAGATGATTAGGTTAATAGCTCGTTTAGAGAACCTTTTCATGATATGCTAATTTTTTGAGATAGGGATTTTGGGTTTTCATGAGCTGTATGCCACAATCATCAATATTAAAACAATAAAAGGCTTGAACTACTTCAGTTTGTGTGTAATGAATCTAAAATATATGAAAGTCGAATATTTATCAGTACATTACAGAAAATAATGAACTTTATCACAATATGCTAATTTTTTGAGAAGGACCTGTATAATTATTTACACCACTGGTAATAAGAGTAATAACAGTTATAAGAATAAAACATCTCAAAAAGGCTTTTAGTGATTTTATTTAGCAGTTATAACTGTGGAGGCACAATGTACCATGAACATGAGTCCTCGGAACAAGCACAAGCACCTGCACTGTAAAAACGCCAAGGAGATAAATCTTGAATTCATTAATAATACTATTGTTGGCCCAACTTCTTATGGAACAGGTAACACTGTGCTCTTGGAAACTTAGAAGACACCTACTGAATAAACTAAAAAAGTTGATCCAGCGAGTTACCGTCCCTTTAATGCAATCATGTGCTTTATAAAGACCTCTGGGCTTCAGAGTTGCTAATCGATTATGTACAAGCCATACAGTACAACCAATTATTATTGGAGAGACACGATGCCCTCAGAGTCACAGGCTGAGAAAATAACTCTTGTTGCCACTGGACTGTGTCTGACACATTGGGAAAAAGTCTTTTCTTTGCTAGGATTTAAAAATGGTTTTGTTTTTGTGATATACTGTAAAAGAATCCATGAGAGAGTGATAAGCATCTGGTGTATTTTATTGACCTTTAAGCAAAATAAAAAGTTTTTTTACAGTGTTTGTCAGAGGATCTGTGTGTTCTAGAGGGTGTGTGTATGGAACTAGAAGGTCAGAAAGGCACAAAGGAACACTCATGTGACTTAAAAATAAACAGTGAAGTCCTCAAATGAATCCCATGGCAAATAACGTGTGTGTTAGCTGGTGCTGGTGCCGGCGTGTGCCAGTCAGGAGTCGAGCTGCAGGTGAGAGAGTGAAGCCTGACTGATTCCTGTGTACAAAGCGTTACTGTAATCGAGTCGAGATGGATCACTCTGCAGTTTAAACACTTTTCTGGAAATCAGACAGACACTATAAAAATGTCAGCAGACACCTGATGCTTGTCTTTTGTCCCTGATGGAACGGAGGTTAAATGAAGGTAGAAAGTTCTCTTCATGTCTGAAACACCGGCCTCCTAGGAACTCCTTTAGTGGCTTTTCCAAACGTAACATAGAATTATATTGAAAATCACGCAGCTTTAATTACTGTTTAACTGTTTAAACATCACTGATTCAGGTTTTAAACCATTACACTGAAAATTTAATATCACTCAAGTCTAGGTCAGGGTCCAATCAAGGCAAGGCAAGTTTATTTGTATAGCACATTTCATACACAATAGTAATTCAAAGTGCTTTACATAAAAGAGAAGAAGATAGTTATAAAAAGAAATAGAAAATAATAGCACTCAAACCTTAAAATTTTAAAATAAAAACAGCTCGTAATGACACTTTTAAAACTACTAAATTTGATTTAGAAACAGTTAAAAGGAATTATATAATAATAATAAAGTCAACATAAAATACACTGCAGTCAGT
Source organism: Channallabes apus (assembly GCA_030522415.1). NCBI lineage: Eukaryota > Metazoa > Chordata > Actinopteri > Siluriformes > Clariidae > Channallabes > Channallabes apus. Next base: position 21,098,627 of record CM060131.1, read on the forward strand.
TCGGACGTAGCTCAGAGCTCATTCAATAAATGCGCAGCTAAACAGATGAGTTTTGAGTCTAGACTTAAAAGTGACTAATGTTTTAGTACATCTAATCTCTTCTGGATCTGGTTCCAACTGCGGGCAGCATAATGGCAAAAAGCGACTCCCCTTGTTTTGTGTGAACTCTTTTTTTTTTTTTTGTGTGTGTGTATTTCTAACTGACTCGATCCTAACGATCTGCGTCGTCTGTTAGGTTTATATTCAGTGAGCAGATCTGTAATGTATTTAGGTCCTAGGGCATTAAGTGATTTATAAACGAGTAAAAGTAGTTTAAAATCTATCCTAAATGTTACAGGAAGCCAGTGTAAGGACTTGAGGACTGGTGTGATGTGATCAGATTTTCTGGTTCTAGTTAGAATCCTGGCAGCAGCGTTCTGTCTAATGGTCTTCTTGGGAGGCCAGTGAGGAGACCATTACAATAATCCACCCTGTTGGTGATAAAGGCATGGACAAGTTTCTCCAAGTCTTGACTGGAAACAAAACATCTAATTCTTGCAATGTTTTTGAAATGATAATGTGCTGATTTAGTTACTGCTTTGAGGTGACTACTGAAACTAAGGTCTGTCTCCAGAATCACCCCAAGATTGTTGACTTGATTTTTAGTTGTTTGACCCCTAGAGTGAAGGTATGCATTCACCTTCAGAGCTTCATCTTTATTTCAAAATGCAATGACTTCAGTTTTCTCCTTGTTTAACTGAAGAAAATTTTGGCACATCCAACTGTTAATTTCATCATTGCATTTGCAGAGGGAGTCTATAGAGTTGTAGTCATTTGGAGATAAGGCTTGGTAAAGCTGGGTATCATCAGCATAGCTGTGATAGGCAATTTGGTTCTATCTCATTATCTGACTTAGTGGGAGCATATACAGTACAGGCAAAACAGGAGGGGTGCAAGAATTGAGCCTTGTGGGACACCGCATGTCATGAACGTCCACTTAGACTTATGCTCTCCTATACTCCCATAACCTCTCCCTTCTAAGTATGACCTGAACCATTTGAAGACCATCCCAGAAAGCCAGACCCAGTTTTCCAGTCTTTATATTAGTATGTTATGATCGACAGTGTCAAACGCAGCGTTAAGGTCTAGCAGTACCCGCATGTACCATGTCATTTATTATCTTTATGAGCACCGTGTCTGTACTATGATGCACTCGGAAGCCATATTGAAAGCTGTCCAGGTATTCATTTGTGTTTAAATGGTTGTTCAGCTGATTAAAAACAACCTTTTCAATAATCTTACCTATAAAAGGAAGATTATATATTGGTCTGTAGTTTTTCAATATTGTATTATCAAGATTGCTCTTTTTCAGGAGTGGCTTTACAACTGCGGTTTTCAGAAACATATAGTGTACTTCAATCAAGGAAGAACACTATATGTATGTTATATGTATGTACGGTGTGTGTGTATGTGTGTGTGTGTTATATATATATATATATATATATATATATATATATATATATATATATATATATATACACATTTACAGCGCATTTTGGCATTTTGCAGATGCTCTTATCCAGAGCGACTTACGAAAAGTTCTTTAAAGTTTACATCACTGGATACACACTTACACTGGGTTAACCAGGTTAATAACTAAGTGCCATCAGTCCAACACTACTGGGAAGTTTTTTTTTTTTTTTTTTTTTTACATACCTGTCTGTTAATCTATCTTCAGTATTTATCTATCTGTTTACTTGTATCTCTTTCTTTCTATGTATCTGTCTATAGATCTATCCGAGTGTCTGTCGGTCTGTCTTGGTAAAGAAATAAGTCATTTGTATGTTCTTTTAACTTTACACCTCATTACCTTTTATTATACTTTCAAATATTTTAAACGAGTGAAGTGTTTATTTTTCTGTCTGCAACTGAGATATATTAAAACTATAATATCGCATCTATAGTCTGTAAATATATTGTGAGATCCTTATGGAAAGTTGTATTATATTAAATGAATTGTATTTAAATTGAATTGTCTTGTTTGTATATGGCATCATTTGCATTGGGCTCATCTTCCATCTCAGCATCAGATAATCGTTTCATCCATCAGTTGCTGGTTGTTGCTTTTATTATTCCTGGCATCTAAATTCTCTTAATATGCACACATTGGACAACAAATAATATAATTAAAGAAATTTATTACTTAGTCAATTAGTAATTATTGTTTCACAAGAACTTCAACTTTCTGAGTAAAATATAGAGATCTTAAAATCTTTTGTTGTTTGTTTTTTTTTGCAATATTCAAATTTGAAAAATTTAATATTTCTTCCTTTGCATGTTTCAACAATATCTACTTTTTTTGTCCAAAAATATTTCATGTAATTGATGTCCTCATATTAACACCAGATTAAGATGTGTGTAGTTGTAAACACTGTAGTGGTGCGTGTGCGTGCGTGTTCGCGCGTGTGTGTGTGTGTGTGTGTGTGTGTGTGTGTGTGTGTGTGTGTGTGTGTTTGCGTGCATGCCCGTACACTTCAGCATGTCTCTACCTGTTCTTTCTCTCTCAGCGCGGTTTACTTGAGTCGTTTGTGTGAATCAGATTTCCTCATCCGTCGCTGTACACAAACAAAATGCAGACTCTGAGCTTCCGACGGTCGCAGTCTTCAGGAGTGTGTGTCATGCTTCAGAAACACTCATCTGAAGGCCGTGTTGTGTCTTTCCAGATCATCCCTCCAGTTTTTAATGACTGAGGAGAATTTACTGAGATTCACCTACAGGAAAACAAAGAGAGGGTGGCGTCTTTTGCGTTCTCGTCTCCTTGTTTTTCTGTGTTATTGTCCCATTTGGATGTAAATCAGTGTAAAGTATTTAATGTAACACTCTATATATTTAAGGAGAATTAATGTTTCTTAAAGAGCTTAAGTCACACTGGTGAAAAGTTTTTGTTATTGTTCTGTATACATTTTGAATGCATTGCATTTTATTTTTACTGTTAAACAAAAAAAACAAGAAGGAAATCTTTAACAAAAATAAACTTAAAGTAATTATCCCCTTGCTAAATAGCTAAACTGCATTTTTTGGAAAAATGTGTTCAATTTTCAGGCCATACCCAGACCTGATTACTGCCAGTCCTGTTGAATCAATAAATCATGTAAATAGAATAAGCACGGGAACCCAGAACAACAACTCCAAGGTGAAAAGCCACTGCTGACCAAAAGAACACACAGGCTCGTCTCACATTTGCCAAGAAACATCTTGATTATCCCCAAGAATTTTGGGCAAATAATCTGTGAACTGATAAAAGTTAAACTTTTTGGAAAGTGTGTGTCCCGTTACATCTGGTGTAAGACTAACACAGTGTTACATTAATGAGTAATGATGCTCTTTTTAACATGATAATGGTAGTGTGATGGTCTGGGGCTTTGGAGGTTCAGGACCCTGGGTGATTTTTCATTTTCTGCGTTCTACCAGAAAATCCTGAAGGAGATCTCAGGCTCAAGCGCACTCGGGTTATACAGCAGGACAGCGATCTGAAAGCAGTCCACCTCTGCTTGGCTCCAAAAAATAAATAAATAAATAAATACATGGACCAAACTGGTCAAAATCCGAACTTAAATCCGATTGAGATCCTCAAACAGGCCGTTCGTGCTCGGGAACCCAACAATGTGGCTGAAAAAAAAACTATTCTGCAAAGAAGAGCGGGCCAAAATTTCTCCACAGTGATGTGAAAGACTCCTTGGCAGTCAACACAAAGCTGAACCTCTAAATTGGGCATGTATTTTTTTTTTTTTGTTGTTGAAATGTAATGTCTGATCAGTTTTCCTGCTGTTATAGACAAATAGGTGTGAAACAGAATATGTGGGGCATCTCACACACACACATTTCTGCACACTGTTACTATTATAATTTCACCACGCTTTGGCAGAGCAACACATGGATCATGAACATTGTTTTACAGCGCTTAAGCTTAAACAGTTTTGCAAAAATGGACCTCATAGTTTATTTAAACTCTATTAATGACCATCAGATCTGAACCATTAAAGCATCTGTACAGTACATACGTAAATCCTACACTGCTGTCGGTAATGTAATGCAGCTGGGTCTGATCTCGCACATCTGGATCAGGTGAGAGAAACACTGCTGTACTCCGGCCGTTTCATATTTTTATAGCATCTTTTCTCTCGTTAGATGCTGGTCAGCAGACGGGGAAGAAAATCTACGCAAAACTTGAGGTAGAAGGAACCTACACACACACACACACACACACACACACACACACACTTCAATGACAAAAGTGTAAAATCAGGGTGTAAATAAAGCCATTTTTTTTACGTTTAGGTGCAAATGTACAAAATCTTTACATCTTTGTGTCTGAGTATTTGCCTTAATTAGTTTCTAATTTGATTAACTAAAATAGTGGGTGGAGTCGATACATCACCTATAGCCTGATCAGAGACTGAGTGTGTAAAAGTACGACTAAATTGCTACTGTAAATTTATTTTTTATGAGAGCATATCAAATTCTAAACTACAGGTTTAAATCCCAAAACAAAGTAAAATATTTTTAATTACCTGTTTGTTCACATGGTTATATTATTTTGTATACAGGTGTTGGACAATGAAACTGAAACGCCTGGTTTTAGACCACAATAATTCATTAGTATGTTGTAGAACCTCCTTTTGAGGCCAGTACAGCATCAAGTCATCTTGGGAACGACAGATACAAGTCCTGCACAGTGGCCAAGGGGGATTTTGAGCCGTTCTTCTTACAGAATAGTGTCCAGGTCAGTACGTGATGCTGGTGGAGGAAAACGCCAGCAGTGGCGCAATAAGATTTAGATCTGGTGACTGTGCAGGCCATGGGAGATGTTCAACTTCACTTTCATGTTCATCAAACCACTCTGTCACCAGTCTTCAATAAAATTTTATTTATATAGCGCTTTTAACAATAGTCATTGTCTCAAAGCAGCTTCACAAAAATTAAAAGAAAATTTGAAAAGAAAATATTTGGAAGTGTGTATGTGTGAGAAAAATGTGTCTAGATAATAATGAGATGAATGAATGAAATGTTCCTGATGAGCAAGCCAAGGGTTAAGGCGACAGTGGCAAGGAAAAACTCCCTGAGATGGCAATAGGAGGAACCAGACTCAACAGGGAACTCATATAATTTCTATCCGTTATCACCCAGAAGAGGATAACATCATGTGTATTGTGCAGCTGAAAGTTCAATATAACAGAAGTTCTTTAGATTAACATGAAGTCCAGTTCAGAATAGGGACGAGTCAGTAGGTGCAGAGGGCAGATGAGGTCTGGATCACTGGAAGCACAGGAGCAGCATGTGTAGCTCCAACCATCATAAAGCTGAATCCAGCTGGAGCTGCTCCTTCTCTGGATGCCTCAGGAACCTCACAGGGTGAATTGTGAAAGCTGTTGTGTGCTGGTTTTTGGGCCAAAGATTAATATCTCTGTCTTATCTGAATTTAGAAAAAGAAAGTTATCGGTCATCCAATCTTTTATATCCTGGATGCACTCAGTTAGTTTAGACAACTTGGGTATTTGGTCTGGTTTTGTTGAGATGTATAACTGGGTATCATCAGTATAACAATAGAAACTAATCCCATGTCTTCTAATGATACGTAAACGGTTTAGGGATGTGACCCAGATATAACGAAGAATTAATAATGTTTAGAAGCGGCTCTCCAACTGTATGCATCAAATCTGATGGGGTTGGATCTAACAAGTACGTTGTTGATTTAGCCGACGTAATAAGTGATAAGTTTGTACAGCTCTTCCTGTCCTATACCTGTCTATAGCTGCACATACAGTCTGTATGCGCAATTCGAAAAACTTCTAATTTAGTTTTCCTCCATTTTCGCTCGAGGTTACGGGTTTCCCTCTTTAGGGCGCGAGTATGACTGTTGTACAATAGGGGAAGTGTTTTATCTCTGACTTTTTTTAATCTGATGGGAGCAACAGTGTCTAATGTACTGGTAAAAATAGTGCCCATGCTGCTAGTCACTTCATCTAGATCGTCTGCATTTAGGGGTCTAATAAGAAATTGGGACAGATCCGGCAGATTACTTGTGAATCTGTCTTTAGTAGTGGGATTCATATTTCTAACAGATTGATAACGTGGGGAGACACAGCTAATCTGTTCTACGGGTAGAGTATATATCAGGAGGTGATGATCTGTGATATCATCACTTTGAGGTATGATCTCTATATTAGAGACATCTATACCATGGGATATAATTAAATCTAGCGTATGATTAAAGCGGTGAGTTGCTCCATTTCTTTTTTTGTTTAACCCCAAAGGAATTTAGTAAATCCATAAATGCGAGTGCTAAAGCGTCGTTAGCATCATCTACATGAATGTTAAAGTCTCCTACTATCAACACTTTGTCAGAGTTAACCAATAGGTCTGATAGCAGATGTCCAAATTCTTTAAGAAAATCGCCATATGGCCCCGGGGGTCTGTACACGGTGGCCAGGGTAAAATATAGCAAGGGTTTATTACGTATTTCATTTAGTGCAACATTAATGATAAGCACTTCAAATGAAATAAACCTGGGCCTTGTGTCATGAGTAACAGTGAGTACATCAATACGTGTTAGGAATGAAAAAAAAATTATATATATACTGATGACTGATATATGCTGATTCCATATACTGATAGATACAGTATATATATATATATATATATATATTATATTAATATATATATATATATATATATATATATATATATATATATATATATATATATATATATATATACATATTTATATTCATATATATACACATTATTTTTTCATACCTAAAACGTATACAGAAATGTAAAGAAAATTACATATCTTAAGGGAGAATGATTTAAAAAATTGATAATTTTGCATAAATTAAGATAAAATCTTTTCTATGAGAAGCAATGAAGCATGTCAACACTAACTATCTACGCCAAACACACAAAGAAAAGCAAAACAAAATATAAAAGGACATGATGATGAAAACAAAGAAACAATCGGTATATCTGATATATGTATATAGAGATAAAAGTACATATATAATAATACATTTTATTTAATGGTGCCTTTCAGGGCACTCAAGGTCATCTTACAGTCAAAGTATAAGAACAATGGTTTAAAAACAAAACAGACTGCATTACATAAAAGCCTGTCTAAACAAACAGGTTTTTAGATGAGATTTAAAAACTGGGAGACTTGGACTGTTGCGTACCTCGACAGGAAGTCGGTTCCATAAAAAAGGTGCCGCAGAGCCAGTGCAGATTTTGCAAAACGGGAGTGATGTGTTGATATAACCCGAGCAGCAGCATTAATTAATGAAGTATTTTTGAAGGAAGCCCATAAAATAAAGCATTGCAATAATCAATTCTAGATGTAACAAGAGCATGCACAAGAATAGCCGTACTCTTCGTTGAAAGGGCGGGACGTAAACGGTTGATATTCCTAATATGGAAGAATGCAGAATGGGTAACACTATGAATATGGGTTTCGAATGACAGTGTTTGATCAAAGATGACTTCCAGGCTTTTGACCTGGTTGGCTAGAGGAACATTAAGATTGTCAATTAAAACAGAAGAAATGTTTGCCTTTCCTAATGTTGATTTTGTGCCCACAAGAAGAATTTCAGTTTTACTATTGTTCAATTTGAGAAAATTGCTTGAAAACCAAACCTTTAACTCTTCAAGGCACTCAACAAGAGCAGAAGGGAGAGACATCATGGAACATTTAGAGGAGAGATAGAGTTGTGTATCGTCTGCATAACAGTGAAATTGAATGCCACATTTCCTAAATATGCTCCCTATTGGAAGAAGATAGATAAGAAACAGGAGAGGTCCTAGCACGGAGCCCTGAGGGACACCAGTGACAACTGGAGTAGTGGTTGATTGGAACTGTTTAATTTGTACAAATTGCGTGCGATCAGAAAAATAGGAATGAAACCAAGAAAGTGCTATACCAGTAATAGCGATCGATTCCAATCTGTTCAATAGTATCGTGTGTGAGACAGTATCAAAAAGCAGCGCTAAGATCAAGGAGTATAAGGATCGATAAAAGTCCAGAATCAGCAGCCAACAGCAAGTCATTTGATCTCTTTACAAGTGCGTTGTCAACACTATGTTGAGGACGAAACCCAGATTGGAACCTTTCAAAAAGGCTATTACTGGAAAGATAATCACGGAGCTGGGAAGTAACAATCCTTTCAAGAGTTTTAGCCAAGAACGACAAATTTGAAATAGGACGATAATTGTCGAATTTACTTGAGTCAAGGTCTGGTTTCTTAAGGATTGGAGTTAGCACTGCAGTTTTAAAACCGATGGGAATAATACCAGAAAGAAGTGATGCATGCATGATGTCTATAATTAAGGAAGATAGGAAAGGTAAACCAGCTTTAACTAAGTGGGTCCAGTTGACATGTAACCGATTTGGATTTTTGTATAATATAACAAACTTCTTCCTCAGTTGGTAGTATAAAAGTAGAAAAGGTATAGTCAGCCCTTGGCATTTGATCAGAGCTGGGTGGAACCATTTGCTGGTGGATCAGTTCATTCATTCATCTTCTATACCGCTTTATCCTTGGTGGATCAGTTCAATTTTCTTATTAAAAAAAAGAGCATAAAATCTTCACATAATTCAATAGAAGGAGTATGAGATTTTGAAAGCTCAGTAGGCTTTGAGATATTGTTAATAACAGAGAAAAGTGATTTAGTGTTTTGCGCATCAGATCCTATAAGACCAGCATAGTAGTTTATTCTTGCAGTGGAAAGTGCAGTCTTGTAAGCTTTCATATGAGCAGCATACAAATCTTTATGAACAGCAAGTCCAGTCTTCGTGCATAGTCATTCCAAACGACGACCCTTGACCTTAAGATGGCGAAGTTCGCAAGTAAACCAGGGAGCAGAGTTGACAAACGAGACCTTCCTGGTTTTCAATGGAGCACAAACATCAAGAATGATTTGTAAATGATCATTGTAGTGCAGAACTAAATCATCGAGAGTCGAAGGGTAGTTGATGGATGGAAGTAAAGACAAACGTTCTAAGAGCACTGAAACATCAATGTTCTTAATATTGCGAAAAGTCATGGTACAATTCAAATTGGGCTTGACTATAGATAGAACAACATTAAAAGACACCAACATGTGATCAGACAGTGATAAATCAGTAATGGTAAAATTATGACGCTAGAGCAGCAGACCAAGTCCAAAGTACTGTATGACCTTTTGAGTGAGTAGGCGCTTTGATAAATTGCCGCAGTCCAAAACTCTCCAAACATGATGAAAACTCATATGAAAAGGAGCTTCCTGAATCATCTACAGTACATGGATATTGAAATCACCAACCAACACTACATTAGGGGACAGAGAGCAAAGAGAATTCTTGTAGAAATGCTGGATTGGCCTTTGGAGGTCTGTACACCACAGCAAGAATGGTAGGAACAACTCAATTAATTTGCACTGCAGCTGATTCAGATGATCAGCTGATACAACTTTCCATTTCGCCTTATGCAATATTGCAATCCCCCCGCCCCGGCCAATAGTTCGTGGTTTACTAGTAAAGACATATCCAGGAGGAGTAGAATTATTTAATTGGAAAAAAGTCATTGCTTTGTTGCCAGGTCTCTGTTAAGCAGAGGAAATCGACCTTACGATCGGTCAGCAGGTCATAAACAAAAGGCCCCTTGTTGGTCAGTGAACGTAGATTCCACAGTCCAAATCGTAAGTCCGAAGACCGTTCTTACCGGTATTTGTGGAAGTTGCCTTAGTGAGGCTTACTAGCAGACTAGGATCAGCAGTACGAGTGTGTTTCCTTCGAGGACGGGGATTTGAAGACCAAAAAGATGGAATTGGTCGTGTAGAGTCAAACTGAAAGCTCCGGCACAATCCACGTGGGCATATTTGCAGCGAGGTAAATAAACAATTTCCTGGTGAAGATACAGATAATTTTTATCATAGGTTGATGATAAAGGATTGAGACAGAATATCAATCAAAAATCCAGAAAAAGCACATGATACAAATGTTATGAATTAAGTTGCATTTCAGTGAGGGAAATAAGTATTTGATCCCCTACCAGGGGTAGCTCAGTGGTTAAGGCATTGGACTACGGTTCGGAAGATCCCAGGTTCAAACCCCACAACCACCAAGTTGCCACTGTTGGGCCCTTGAGCAAGGCCCTTAACCCTCACCTGCTCAGATGTATAATGAGATAAAAATGTAAGTCGCTCTGGATAAAAGACTCTGCCAAATGCCTAAATGTAAATGTACCAACCAACAATAATTCTGCCTTTCACAGACTGGCTCTTGTGGTACACATATTAATTTAAGAAGGAGCTCCTAACAACAATGTGGTATGTGTATAAAAGCCACCTGTCCACAAAATCTCTATCTTCCATTCAAACCTCACCACCATCGGCAAGATCAAAGAGCGGTCAAAGCAAGTCAGGAACAAGACTGTAGACCTGCACAAGGCTGGAAGGGGCTACAAGACCATCAGGTAGAAGCATGGTGAGAAGGAGACAACTGCTGGAGCGATTATTTACAAATGGAAGAAATACAAAGTAACCATTAATGGCCCTATATGCAAGATTTCACCTCATGGAGTAAAGAATAATCATGAGAAAAATGAGGGACCAGCCCAGGACTACATGGGAGGAGCTTGTGGATGATCTCAAGGCAGTTGGGAGCTCATTCACCAAACAAACCATTGCTAACATAATACGCCTGCATGGATTGAAGTCCTTCAGCGCAGCAAGGCTTCCCCTCCTCAAGAAGACACGTGTACAGACCCGTCTGAGGTTCGCCAATGAACAGAGAAAGATTGAGAAAGAGAAGAGGAGGAGAGATTGCAATTAGGTATTGTCACAGTCACAATGTATAATGTGAATGTATATTTACTGTAGAGTGCAAGCAGGGACTCCGGCAGGAATAAACATTGACAGCATAACTAAAAGGGAGAGCCAGAAGGAAACACAAACATGAGGGGGAACTGAGATGTAAAGCAAACAATCACCTCACTGTCAACAAACCTGAGTGATCAAGTGAGAGTGAGGAAGACAGCATCTAAACATACCAGTTCACCATAATACTCTACGTCCATGAGTCCCCCAGATCTCCTCCTTTACCTTATGGCAAATCTATTTATAAAAATGCTTGGCTAAATAAATAGGTTTTTAGCCTAGACTTAAACACTGAGACTGTGTCTGAGTCCCGAACACTATTTGGAAGACTATTCCATAATTTTGGTGCTTTGAGAGAAAAAGCTCCGCCCCCAGCTGTAGTTTTCATAATACGCGGTACTGACAAGCAGCCTGCATCCTTTGATCGAAGTAGGCGTGGCGGATCGTAAGACACTAGCAGTTCGCTCAGATACTGCGGCGCGAGACCATTTAATGCTTTATATGTCAAGAGTAGTATTTTAAAATCAATGCGAAATTTCACAGGGAGCCAATGTAGTGAAGATAGGATAGGGGTGATGTGCTCATATCTTCTGGTTCTAGTGAGAACTCTCGCTGCTGCATTCTGGACTAGCTGAAGCTTGTTTATGAACCTAACAGAACAACCAGACAGTAAGGCATTACAATAGTCCAACCTAGAAGTGATGAACTAGTTTTTCTGCATCGTTTAGCGACAATATATTTCTTATCTTGGCAATATTTCTGAGGTGAAAGAATGCTATCCTGGTGATATTATCTACATGAGCTTCAAATGAAAGGCTGGAATCTATAATCACGCCGAGGTCTTTTACTGTTGCACTTGATGGAACAGAAAGGCCATCTAAAGTTACGGTGTGATCTAAGATTTTACTTCTAGCTGTATGCGGTCCTATGACTAGAACTTCTGTCTTATCCGGATTAAGCAGAAGGAAGTTAATTAGCATCCAATTTCTTATGTCCTGCACACATTGCTCAACTTTAGTAAGATGGTTTTTCTCATCAGGTTTTGTTGAGACGTATAGCTGTGTGTCGTCAGCATAACAATGAAAACTAATACCATGCTTACAGATTATGTTGCCCAGAGGAAGCATGTAAAGGGAAAAAAGCAGTGGGCCTAAAACTGAACCCTGCGGAACGCCAAACTCCACTAGAGAACATGCAGAATAATCACCATTTAAGTCTACATACTGATAACGATCGGTCAAATAGGATCTGAGCCAGGAGAGGGCTGTACCCTTAATTCCTACTACATTTTCTAATCTGTGAAGAAGAATAGCATGATCAATGGTGTCAAAAGCTGCACTGAGGTCGAGTAATACAAGCATAGTTACACAACCCTGATCAGAGGCCAATAGGAGGTCATTTACTACTTTAACGAGTGCTGTTTCTGTGCTGTGATGAGGCCTAAATCCTGACTGATACAGTTCATGTATGCCATTTCTATGTAGATATGAGCATAGCTGCTCCGCTACTATCTTTTCCAGAATCTTAGAGATAAAGGGGAGGTTTGATATTGGCCTGTAATTGGACAGCTGACAGGGGTCGAGGTCAGGTTTCTTAATTATTGGTTTGATAACTGCAAATTTAAAAGATTTTGGAACATAACCAATGCTGAGTGAGGAATTAATTATTCTCAACAGCAGTTCTGTTATTACTGGTACTATCTGTTTAAGAAAATGTGTCGGTATAGGATCTAATATACAGGTTGATGAATTTGCAGAAGAGATGAGTGAAATTAGTTCATTCTCTTCAAGAGGTGTAAAGTATTCTAGGTTTGAATCTGACATGGCTAGGTTAACATCTGTATCAATTACATTGTTCGATTTCAAAGCCTCAATTTTATGCCTGATATTTACAATTTTATTATTAAAAAAGTTAATGAAGTCCTCACTATTGCATGATGTTGTTGTGGAGATTTCAGTAGTGGTCTTATTTCTGGTTAATTTGGCTATGGTATTAAATAAAAATCTAGGATTATTTTTATTTTCTTCTATAAGAGTGGAGAGATACGTTGATCTAGCTACACTAAGAGCTTTCCTATAGTTCAGGATGCTCTCTTTCCATGCTATTTGAAATACTACCAATTCAGTTTGATGCCATTTACGCTCTAATTTCCGAGCAGTTTGTTTTAAAGTGCGCGTGTGATCGTTATACCAGGGAGCGAGTTTCTTATCTCTAATAATTTTTCTTTTAGCTGGAGCTACATTATCTAAGGTACAACGAAGTGTCGACTCTAAATATTCAGTCGCCTGATTGAGTTCTGTGGGGTCAGACGGTGACCTAATCGAAGTTGGTAACTCTGGGAGATTACTGATAAAACTCTGTGTGGTAGTTGATGTGAATGTACGTTTAATACGGTAGCGCGGTGCTGTGCGTACATTATCACTGTGACACACTTGAATGTAGACAAGATAGTGATCTGAGATAATTTCAGACAGTGGAATTGTGAATACATTTCTTATACTTAACCCGAAGAATATTATTAAGTCTAAAGTGTGACCTGCTTTATGAGTGGGTCCTACTACACACTGATTTACGCCTACGGAGTCCAGTATGGATATAAATGCTCTTCTCAGATGGTCTTCTGGATTCTCAAAATGAATGTTAAAATCTCCAGCAATTAACACTTTGTCTACAGAAACGACCAGGTCTGAGATGAAATCTGCAAATTCACTAAGAAATTCAGAATACGGCCCTGGAGGTCTGTAAATTATAATTAGTGGAATCGACTGAGCTGATTTAATATACTTAAATACACTTATGTTACTATAGAGAATTTCAAATGAGTTAAATTTGTGTCTGTGTTTTTGTACGATAGACAGATTATGATTATGAATAACTGCGACGCCTCCTCCTCTACCAGTTAACCGAGGCTGGTGTATGTAGCTGTATCCAGGAGGACTAGCTTCATTTAGAGCTACATACTCGTCCTGTTTAACCCATGTTTCAGTTAAACAGAGTATATCAAACGCCTGATCTGTGATAATTTCATTAACAATAACTGCTTTTGATGCGAGAGATCTAATATTTAACAATCCTAGCTTCAGATCAGAGGTGCCGGCTGCGCATTCAGTATGATCCGAGTTTGTGGTCTTTATGTTAATTAGATTATTGGTGAGACTTAATCCAATAGAAAATTCATGGAGAGCGCTGTAACTTCGAGTTGACAAGCAACAGGCAAGAAACCTTAAACACTTAAATCTGTAAAGAATAGTGGATCAAAATACTTCCCAAGATGTGTGTAAATCTGGTAAACAACTACAAGAAACATCTTCCCACTGTGCTGTCCAGCGAAGGTTTCTCTAACAAGTACTAAGTCATGTTTTGCTGGGGGATCAAATACTTATTTCCCTCATTGAAATGCAACTTAATTCATAACATTTGTATCATGTGCTTTTTCTGGATTTTTGATTGATATTCTGTCTCAATCCCTTTACCATAAACCTATGATCAAAATTATAGACCCTTCATTTCTTTGTAAGCGGACAAACTTAGAAAATCTGTAGGGGATCAAATACTTCATTCATTTTGAGTTCCCAAACATTACTTTTCTAACTACAATTCAATTCAATTCAGTTTTATTTGACATTCAGCCATTGTCTCAAAACAGCTTTACACAATCAAAAGAACTATTTAAGTCTGTATGGAATGTGAATGTGTATGAATCAAAATGTTCAGATAGTCCCTGGTGAACAAGCCCGAGGGCGACAGTGGCAAGGAAAAACTCCCTGAGATGGTAATAGGAAGAAACCTTGAGAGGAACCAGACTCAACAGGGAACCCATCCTCATCTGGGTGAAACAGATAGCAGGAAATGATCTGCATTTATACTGTGTTAAGTGTTAGGTTCAGCTATAATAGTTGATGTTAATTGATGTTAAAATGGAGTCCAGTAGTTATTGGAGACTCAGATAGACTTGTAGAAAGTTCCAGTCCTGAACTATCGAATTGTCAAGTCCTCAGAGAAACAGCTGACAACACCAGTCGAGGCCAGAACCATCTTCTAAGTAGATAGAATCATCCCCAGACACCAGACGCATCCTAAAGAGACACACGGGATCACGAGACCTGGATCACTGGCAGCTCAGGAACCACATGTGTAGCTCGACAGAGAGAGAGAGAGAGAAAGAGTGAAAGGGGGAGACAGGGGGAGAGAGGAAAGAGAAAGAGGGGGAGGAAGAGAAGAGGAGGAGAGATGGCAGTTAGGTATGGTCACAGTCACAATGTCTAATGTGAATGTATATTTACTGTAGAGTGCAAGCAGGGACTCCGGCAGGACTAACTATGACATCATAACTAAAAGGGAGGAGCCAGAAGGAAACACAAACATGAGGGGGAACTGAGATGTAAAGCAAACAATGAAATGTTGTAGGCAAACGGTTGTATACTGTAGCTACAGTTGAAGCCAGAAGTTTACATATGACTTACATAAGCCAAATCCATTTAAATTCCCGACATGTAATCCTATTTAACATTCCCTGCCTTCGGCCAGTGAGGATCACTAGTTAATTTTCAGAATGTGAAATGTCAGGATAATAGCTGTAACGTGCTGCCTGATGACTTGAGATGTGCTTCAAAATATTCATATAATCTTCAGTCTTGGCTGATTTCCATGACGTCTAACAGGGAGGATGAGTTTGAAGCTGGGGATTGAAACACATCCACAGTTGCACCTGCAAGCGACTTCATTGGCTTATTAGAAGCTTATAAAGCCATGACATCATTTTCTCGAATTTTCCAAGCTGTTAAAATGGCACAGTCAACTAAGTGTCTGTAAACTTCTGACCCACTGAGATTGTGGTGCAGCTTTGTGAAATAATCGCTTGTCTGAGGCATAAAGTTAGAGGTATTAAAGAACTCACCAAAACTAGAGTTTGTTAACCTGAAATTGATGGAGTGCTTTAAAAAAAAATCACCTTTTAAACCAATTCTGGCTGCACAATCAGACACGAGCGAAGGAAGACTCTCCAGACGACCTGTGGTTGATTCTCCAGGACCTTTGGGAACGTGGACCAGCCGTTAGAGGATTTTTTAAATAGCAGAAAGCCTTTGTTTACTTTGCTGATGTTTACTGCAGTTTATAGAGGACAGTTTATAGAGGACAGTTTATAGAGGACGTTTGAGTGCATTAGTTGTGAAGGTGTGTTTGGGTTGCAGCGCTTCCCTTCGTGTGCCTGAGACTTGTGCACAGTTGTGTATTTTATTTTTTCCATTATAATTTCATAATTTTTCAAAAACATTTTTCACACAATACGAAACAGACAGCGTTAAAAGTTAAAAAGTAAAAAAATCGCATCAGCTGCTTGTGTTCAGTTCCATTGACTTCGTCATTAAATAAAACCAAGTTTTTATTTATCAGAAATCCATCATGTAATGTAATGATGAGTACAATAGGGACTGGATATGTCAGTTGCTCTCGCATGGGTTTCTTGCCTTTGCTTTCTCTCTCACACACACACACACAGAAGCGGAAGTGAGAAAGTGAGTTAATTGTTTCTCAGAATTTCATTTTTTTTCTTCCAGGAGAAACTCGAGCTCGGCTCAGCCCTCAAGAACAACACACACTCCCGGAAACTTTACATATGACGTTATGTAAACAGGCACGCAAATGACCTGAATGCACATGTAAATTAGCCAGAGTGTTTTTTTTGTATGGGGGGGTGAGGGGGGAGGGGGGGGGTGAGACAGTAAAAGTCTAAGGTTTCTTTGGGTTTTGGTTTTCAGGTGTAAAAAAATCAACATTGGACTCAACTGCAACAGAGACTAATACTAAATCACAGAAGCATTAGAAAAACTGCAACACACACACACACACACACACACACACACACACACAAAATCGGGTTTATTCATGTAGTTTGTATATTAGTTACATTTATGGACATTCATTTGTTAACATCATGTAGACACACACTCTACACACACCATACATGCAATCTTTGTACACACACACACACACACACACACACACACACACACACACACACACACACACACACACACACACACGTTATCTGACTGTGATGTAAACTCAGTTAAACATGTTCGATCCACTCAGCACCAGGATGGAGGTGGAACATCCTGTTTTTAAGGAGTCACATGAGTCAGTGGGCACTGTAGCAGTTGTTGGGGGGTGTGTGTGTGTGTGTACAGAGATTGCATGTGGTGTGTGTGTGTGTGTGAGTGTCTACATAATGTTTGCATATGTTATTAAACATAACCAAAAATAAAAACCACAAGCTTCTGATCAGTGATTGTGTGTGTGTGTGTGTGTGTGTGTGTGTGTGTGTGTGTGTGTGTGTGTGTGTGTGTGTGTGTGTGTGTGTGTGTGTGTCATCACAGAACAAGAAGAAGGACATTGCCTGGAGGCCGGAGGTGAGTAAGTCCTGAGAGTGTTTGTTTAGACGAGCGTCACCTGAACGTTCCAGTACGATGGTCGAGCTGTCAGTCAGGGGCTCAGAAGGGATTGAAATAATATTTGCATGATGTACTTTTTTTTCAAAGCGTTGTTTGCGCATCATTAAGCAAACAGCGCAACAATACAGAAGGATTAGTTTTGTAGTGGTTAAGGTGAGGTTAGTGATGTTCGCACCACAACTCTGTTTAATTCGGTCATATTGGTTACATTAAAACAAATGAATGTTCTGGTTTTGGTGATTGGTCAGATCCGATCCAATCAGTACAACTGGGCGTGTCTGTTCAGTTCTTGGAGTAACTAATACATGCATATAAAAACTTTAATTACACACTGTGACAGTATTTTAATTATATACATATTTACAGAGTATATTTAGGCTCATGTTTTAATATTTTTGTTACTATTTTGATAGAATTTGATAAGATTTTTAAGAATTTATCATAAATATTGATGTTCCTTAAATGAATATTAAACCTTTTAAATACATAAAGGTTTATGTATATTATTATTATTATTATTATTATTATTATTAATTTTATATATATATATATATATATATATATATATATATATATATATATATTATTGTTATATACAGTTCTTTTTTATTTCAATTGATTATTCTAAAATACAGTATGAGGAATTTTCCCTTTTATTATAAGGTATATTTATTGTTTGTTTGTTTGTTTGTTTAATTTATTTTATTACAAAAACACCACCGTAAAGGAAAATCATCAATCATCACTGATGGATTTTTATTTTCTTCTTCTTGGTTTCAGTATAAAGGCCGGGCGAATCTCCACGCCTTTGAGGACTGGTGCGGAACCTCCATCGCAAGCCTCAGAAAGAACCCGCACTATCCCCTGTACTCTCATGTAGGTGCACAAACTTATGCACAAATACTAAAACTGCACCACATTCCATTTTCTGTTCCTCTACAACACGAATCCACTGAAACTCCCTGCATGTTAATAAATTATCTAAAGAACCCCTTAAAGAACCCTGCTCTCTGACGTTATCTATATGTACTGGTGACGTGTGCAGTTCCACTCAGTACATAACGTTTGTATGGTAAAGCGTATTTAAGGGTTCGTTAAAGATGTCCGATAATTAAGGGTGCTTAACGAGAGCTACTCTGGTTTAGGGTTCTCCACAATTACACCTGAATTGTTCTTGGTAGCAGTTAGAATTTACAATACCGGGTGCTGGATGGTTTGTTGTGGGCTTGTGAGATAATTAAAGGTTCTTATCTTTAAGACGTGTTCCACGTGAAGTGTTTCCTGTGAACTCCTCTTATAGTCCCTGTAGAACAAATCTATCGTGTCTGATGCGAAAACACAACAAGAGTTCTTTAAGGTTCCACTGGGTGGTTCTGCTTCTAAAAGTGGATGCGTGAGTACTGTACACTCTCCCGGCCGCATTAAGTAGACTTTTATTGTCATTGTCGTCATATACAGTTTAATACACAGTGAAACCAAACAATGTTTCCCCAGGACCGACGTGCTACACACTGTACACTCACTCGCTCATCGTCTACACCGCTTAGTCCTGTATACAGGAGACTTAGCCGACCCGTACGCGGAGCTGAGCCGAGCTGAGCCGAGCTGAGTGCACAGAACTTGTGCTTGAGATTGTAAATGTAGAAAACCTTACTTGTTGTCGTAGCAGCAGAGAAACGCTTATTGTGCAAATAACAGCAGTTAAATATTGAGTAAATATATCGATGTGCGAAAAGTCGCGGATTCACCGTCACTCTTCACTCGCTGTAACTCGTCTGATTCACTTTACAGTCTCGCAGCACCGTGAAGAAACTCGCCGTGGCTCCGAGCTGGAAGAATTACGGCCTCAGGATCTTCGGCTACATACACCCACCCATCAGTGGTCTGTCTCTCTCTCACACACACACACACACACACACACATCCACACACACGTGACTCTGGTTCTCTGGATCCGTCTTTAGTAACGTTCTCACTCTGTCTGCGCTTTACAGGGGAGTTTGTTTTCGCAGTGGGGTCGATCGATAACTGTGAGTTCTGGCTGAGTCAGGATGAGAACCCGGAGAACCTGCAGCTCCGTGCTCATGTTGGACAGGTCAGTGCTGTTGCAGCTGCGCAGATTATTTGATGGATGTCAAGGTTTTGGTTGTAAAATTGTGTTGCTTTTACAGACGGGTGAGGAATGGACTGCTCCAGGGGAATACAACAAATACTCCAGTCAAGTCTCCAAACCAGTCCTGTGAGTCTCTGTATGTGTGTGCGTGTGTGTGTGTGTTGACTTCATTTTCCACTGTTGTTTTGTAATTTTGTATTATGATGATGTAATGCAGGTGAGTGACATTTCGTATCCCTACAGACTAATGTCTCTTTTGAAGGTGAACCTCATGCTAAATAAGGCCAGGCAATTTTATAAACAAATGGTCATGGATATCACCGAGAGAGAGAGATGTGAACAAATGCACACTGGGTGAGAATGTATGTGTATGCGCGCAGCAGGTGTCAAACTCATCCTCTGAACGTCTGATGAAGAAGGACGGATCTTCCTCTCTTTCACTTGTCTTTGTGTATCCTGCCCCTCGCTGTATCACCGGACAGGTTGTGAGGTTTTAGTGACCGAGAGAGAGACTGAGCTCAGACACATTAGGAAGCAAATCACACAAATCACACCCAGTGCTGAAGTGTCCTAAGATAATTAGAGTGTTTTTGGGGGAAAAAAATAATGAAAAGCAATTCAACGTTGTAAATTAGTTATTTCTGTTATTGGTTGTTTTTGTCTGATCCTCTTGCAGACTTGAGGCGGAGAAACGTTTTTACTTCGAGCTGATCCACAAACACAACAACCGTGGCACTGATCACGTGGAAGTCGCAGTGAGTCCTTCTGTTTGTCACGTGTTTGCGCCTCCATGCGCTGCACTAAAGCCCACTCTGACCCCACACTACACTCCCGGATGTTTCCATAGCGTTCTCAGTTCCGTGACAAACTGTATTTTGTTTTTGTTTTTTGTTTATAGCTGCTGTAGTGTAAGTGCCACCAGGAACTCACTCAGCTTTGGTTAAAACTTAAAGGGAAATATTTGGCTTCCTAGTTCTGGAACATTTTTCAGACGTCCTGGTCATGTGACGCAGTAATGATCATAGGCCACTTCCTCTACAACACACACTTATGATAAAGACTCATTAGGGTCATGGGGTCAACTCGGAATCGAACATAAATATAACGTCACAATACAGTAAAAAGAAAAGTATAAAGTAAGAATTCTTTCAAAAATAGAAGTGTTAATAGTCTAATTTTATCAGTTAACAAAATAGAAAGTTTATGAACAGAAATACAAATCAGCGTTTTAGTGTGACCATGCTTCGCCTTCAAAACCAGAACTGCCATCGGTTCCTCCAGTTACGCTTACACACTATTTTTGAAGGAACCCTGTAGGTTGGTTGTTCCAAACATCTTGGGGAATTAAACACAGATCTCCTGTGGATGTCGGCCGCCTCAAACCCAAGACGGACTGGCTGATGTTGAGATCGGGGCTCTGTGGGGCTCTGTGGGGCCAAACCATCACTTCCAGGACAATCCGACGTCTCCCTGATGGATAAGTAACGTAACTGGTCTTCCACAACCTCACCTTAGTAGCGGAGTCTAGCTGATCCTCACCCAGGATTAATCCTCGTACACGGCTCTTCCTGTTCCAGTTAATGACGTTCAAATGGATTTCAGGCTGCATATAACACTGACGATCATTAGCACCTGCTTGGTGGATCTGCTTAATCACACGCCAAAGTCCCCTGACTGTGCAAGTGTGTAAGTGCTTTGAAGACCAGAGAGCAGCGTGGTCACAGTAAATATTGATTTGGAAAAATAAATAATAATAATAATAATAAATACAGTGTGTGTGTGTGTGTGTGTATATATAATTAGAATTTAGGTACAGATTTTGTTGTTGTTTGTTTAGAAGTGAGTCATGATGAGCTGAGAGTGATTTGACCTGATCTCACGAAAACTAGAAAAACCGAAATTAACACTCGAGGTTTCATTAAACAGGTTTTACTGGAGTTTTCACACGTGTAGTAATACTAGTGAATGTAGTAACAAAACACACACACAATACAGGATGTAGCTCAGAGTAAACTAACAGTTATAAATAATTATAATGTAGTTTTATGTTTTAGATAATTAAATATTTTTCCTTTTTTGGTTTGTTTATTTAGTGGCGACTCAATAAAGCTGGAACATATTATCAAGTTATTGACTCCAAATGGCTGTCACTTTATACCGGTAAGTTGTGCAGAGAGGTGTGTGTGTGTGTGTGTGTGTGTGGGGGGGGGGGGGGGGGGTTAAGGAGAATGAAAAAGCTGCAGAACTGGAATAGCTGCTTCTGTCAACACTCGATTCCCGGCCCTCCCTGAAATAGCTCAAATGATATGCTTGTGAATATATATATATATTGTGTGTGTGTGTTTGTGTGCCACTGAATTCTAGTCTGGCCTGGCCTGTCTCATTCTTGTGTGTAGGTTATATAAATATAGGTGTGTATTTTTGCATGTGCAGGAGGTTGTGTGTGTGTGTGTGTGTGTGTGTGTGTGTGTGTTGGGGGGGAGGGGGTTGATATCTTCGTTGATCGTCCCAAGCAGGATGTTTAAACCCACAGGGTACCGTTTATTTAAATCTGTACATCTTCACATGATGAACTCGCAGGGCTTTGCTAGGATAAGAGTCACGTTAAAGTCTACAAGTTTTACTGTAAGGTGACGTTAAGTTAAAGTTATGTTAAGGAGTAAGGGGATGTTTAGAGCGCCCCCTATGAACCAGAAAGAAAACTCGAATTGTTTGGTCAGATCTGATTGATGTGTCCTGACGGTACACATTCATAAGTACATGTGGACGTATCTGACCTCTGGCGGACGTGTGTGTGTGAGAGAGTGTGTGTGAGTGTGTGTGTGAGAGTGTGTGTGAGAGTGAGTGTGTGTGTGAGAGTGAGTGTGTGTGTGAGAGTGAGTGTGTGTGTGAGAGTGAGTGTGTGTGTGTGTGTGTGTGTGTGTGTGTTGAGGTCCAGAAAAGGAAAGAAAGCCAGACACCTCACTTTAGCTGTTTTAGCAGCTGTCGCTAGCGCCGCTGGTGTTCACTGCTGACGTCACGCCCTACAGACGTTCCTGCTCATGTGACCTAGTAATGATCACCGGCTACAACACACACTTATAAAAATCTAAAATACACGCAGTATGTGTTTAAACAAAGTGTGTGTGGTCCAGATTGAGATCTTGGTGTCAGGGTAACGTAAATATAACGGAAACATACGCATACACAGAGAAGTCACGTGAATTCCCATCTCTTTCAAGTCACATGACTGTGTATGGAACATGTATCTGACCTCGAAAAGTGACCCAGAACCCATCAGAAGAACATCAGACAGCATTACAATAATCAGATGAGTGTCACATTAGGGTAAAAAATCTGAATGGAGTCACTTCAGGCTGGTGATCTGAACACAACCATGAAATATCACATGATGCTGCACATCTTTATGTTTGTGCAGAAGCAGAAGGAATGAAGAAAGGACAGGAATCTTTCTCTTCTTTCAGGTTTTAAGAACGCTGAAGAAAGGGGAACATTTCAGGAAAATGATAAAGTTCAGTACTGAATAGACTTAGAAAGCCTTTAATACAAATTCAGATTGTTACTCGTCACCAGAGGTGGAAAGTAACGAATGACATTTACTCGCGTTACTGTAATTGAGTAGCTTTTTTGTGTATTTCTACTTTTTAAAGTAGTTTTAAAAATCTGTAATTTTACTTTTACTTAAGTACGTTTTGTTTGAAGTATTGTAATTCGCTACATTTTAAATCATATTCACTACTGAGTAAAAAATAAATGAATGAAAATGATAAAATAATGAAAGATATTATGCTTTGTATAAATGCTCCATTGCGCCGCGTGTGTGTATCATGTCCTGGTCGCGCGCCGCTCCAGACTCCACTCCAGGTTTTCTGACATCGGCATCTTCCTGACCTTCCACACGGTCGCTTCCGCCCTGAGTGACGTCATCGACTAGCGCGACCATATATAAACCGGAGAGAGACGCGGGAAAGATGAAAGAGGTTGTGATTTTGGCGTTTTGATATTTGGTTGTGTATTCTGGTTTTGACTTTTTGCCTCCAATTGACTTTGATTATTGCTTTGTCCCTTTGGTTTGGTTGGTCTTTGTATATATTTGTAGATAATTTCACTGTTTTTGGTTTAGGGAGTCCGGGAAGGTACCTGTATTTTTGTTTGTGGGGTTTTTTTTGCAGGTAATCTAGCTACTAAATATAAATACCATTTTGTTTATTATTTTGGCCTGGGTCCAACCTGAATCTGATCCTCCTCCTGTTGTGTGTGTGTGTGTGTCTGTGTGTGTGTCTGTGTGTGTGTGTCTGTGTGTGTGTGTGTCTGTGTCTGTGTGTGTGTGTGTGTGTGTGTGTGTGTGTGTGTGTGTGTGTGTGTGTGTGTGTGTGTGTGTGTGTCTGTGTGTCTGTGTGTGTGTGTCTGTGTGTGTGTGTGTGTGTGTGTGTGTGTGTGTGTGTGTGTGTGTATGTACAAACCTCATTATTTCATCAGTTAATGATTGGATCTAGTTCTTTCTGCCATATACCACCATTTCCATACAGTTATATATATTATAAACAGAACCCTGAACCATTCTTTTGCTGTATGGCTCTAGACTGGGACGTAACACCATATTTAAGTGACCACTTTGATTTTCAAGCACAACAAAGACAACAGCTTTATTATGCAAAGGTGTTCCTTCAGTTAAAAACAACTAGTTTGAGATTTATATCTGCTCATCTTTTTTGAACTACGCTAGAATGCCTCATCCCACCCCCGCTGTTAAAAAAATAAAAAAGTAACTCTGTAACTTTTACTCTGAGTACATTTTTTAATGAGCTACTTTTTACTTTTACTTGAGTAGATTTTTATAATGGTAACTTTACTTGTACTTAAGTAAAATTTCACTGAAGTAACAGTACTTGTACTTGAGTACAAAATTTTATTACTCTTTCCACCTCTGCTCGTCACACACACACACACACACACACACACACACACACACACAACAATAAACAGTGAAACGCTTACTCGACAGTTTGTGACCTAAAAAAGGAAATAAGAGCCGCAAATTCCAATAGAAGGAGTGTAAAATATATACAGTCTACAATATGTAGTGATTTTGTTACATTAATGTAAAGTATAGGGAATGTGCAAGCAGCAGCAGTATGGGTGGCCATGGTGTGTGAAATGAAATTAATATTTACTGGGTTTATCATAATTATTTAATTCCACATCTCAAAACTTATCTTTATTAGGGTGAAAAATGTATCTTTAATGTAAGAGTTCTTTGTGTGTGTGTGTGTGTGTGTGTGTGTGTGTGTGTGTGTGTTAGACGAGTCCTCCCTGAAGATGTCCGATGTCAGTCACATTCCTCAGACGGCTGCTAGTCATGTAGCCCCGCCTCGGGAAAAAGCACAAGCTCCACGTCACCAGGCGGAGATGCTGAGAGAAGACCCTCGTGACACGAGTTATAAAAGTGAGAAGTCAATCTTTCTCTCTCTCTCTCTCTCTCTCTCACACACACACACACACACACACACACACACACACACATACACACACACATACAAACACACAATCCGCCCAGAAGATACGTGACCTCGTGAACCCCCTCGTAGTACAGCTTGTCATTACTGAACTCCCTCCCAGTGGATTATGTCATGGACGACACCACTTTTGTTTTTTTTATATTAATATTTTTTATATTATATTGTAAGTAGAAGTATCAGTCCTCCATTTTTGTATGTACTTGAGTAAAAGTACAGAAGTACTCACCAAGTTTCAAACGTATAGGGCTTGTGTTAGCTCGCAGTAGGATCTCTCTCTCTCTCTCTCTCTCTCATGCTGTTTTTGTTGGCGTCTGTAACCAGCTCCACTTCTGATTTCGAACACATCTTACATCATTAGCTCGAAGCTAGTCTTGAAGGAACACAAGTCGCGCAACTACAGATAATAGCCAGGTTACACACACAATGCCATGCAGAAGTAAAAGTACTGACATTTGCTGTACGTTTGCGCGGAGTTCAAGTAAAAAGTATCTTTAGATATTAGGACATGCGTGTAGGTACTTAACTACAGTAACAAAGTACATCGACTCAGTTGCCTCCCACCTCTGGTCATGACCAATACTCCTGTTTAATTAAATGTGAAACTCCTCCCAATACATTACATCATAACCTAAACTCCTCCCAATACATCATACCCTGTATATACACATGTTCATACATTATTATTCATATTATTATCTAACAGTTCGAATCAAACCTGCTGATAACCGACACATGAACTGTCAGGAGCGAATGAGTTCATTTAATTTATGGATAAAATTAAATGAAATTATTTAAATATAGGAAACCAGACGTCTGTGCATAAATCTGTCTTAAAATGATATGAATGAATACACAGTGTTCTGGAACGTCAGATCGATATTCAATTCAATTTTATTTATATAGCGCTGTTAACAATTGACATTGTCTCCAAACAGCTTTACACAATCAAAATAATTATTTAAGTTTGTAACTTAAATAATGATATCAGCACTGTTTACAGAAGATTCAAGTACAACCCGGATTCCAAAAAAGTTGGGACACTAAACAAATTGTGAATAAAAACTGAATGCAATAATGTGGAGATGGCAAATGTCAATATTTTATTCAGAATAGAACATAAATCACGGAACTGAGTTTAAACTGAGAAAATGTATAATTTTAAGGGGAAAATATGGTGAATCAAAATGTCATGGTGTCAACAAATCCCAAAAATGTTGGGACAAGGCCATTTTCAGCACTGTGTGGCGTCTCCCCTTCTTCTTACAACACTCAACAGACGTCTGGGGACCGAGGAGACCAGTTTCTCAAGTTTAGAAATAGGAATGCTCTCCCATTCTTGTCTAATACAGGCCTCTAACTGTTCAATCGTCTCGGGCCTTCTTTGTCGCACCTTCCTCTTTATGATGCGCGAAATGTTCTCTATAGGGGAAAGATCTGGACTGCAGACTGGCCATTTCAGTACCCGGATCCTTCTCCTACGCAGCCATGATGTTGTGATTGATGCAGAATGTGGTCTGGCATTATCTTGTTGAAAAATGCAGGGTCTTCCCTGAAAGAGATGACTAGATGTTGTTCTAGAACCTGAATTTATTTTTCTGCATTGATGGTGCCTTTCCAGACATGCAAGCTGCCCATGCCACACGCACTCATGCAACCCCATACCATCAGAGATGCAGGCTTCTGAACTGAGCGTTGATAACAACTTGGGTTGTCCTTGTCCTCTTTGGTCCGGATGACATGGCGTCCCACATTTCCAACAAGAACTTCGAATCGTGACTCGTCTGACCACAGAACAGTCTTCCATTTTGCCACACTCCATTTTAAATGATCCCTGGCCCAATGAAAACGCCTGTGCTTGTGGATCTTGCTTAGAAATGGCTTCTTCTTTGCACTGTAGATTTTCAGCCGGCAACGGCGGATGGCACGGTGGATTGTGTTCACTGACGATGGTTTCTGGAAGTATTCCTGAGCCCATTCTGTGATTTCCTTTACAGTAGCATTCCTGTTTGTGGTGCGGTGTCGTTTAAGGGCCCGGAGATCATGGGCATCCAGTATGGTTTTACGCCCTTGACCCTTACGCACAGAGATTGTTCCAGATTCTCTGAATCTTCGGATGATATTATGCACAGTTGATGATGATAACTGCAAAGTCTTTGCAATTTTTCGCTGGGTAACACCTTTCTGATATCGCTCCACTATCTTTCTGCGCAACATTGTGGGAATTGGTGATCCTCTACCCATCTTGGCTTCTGCGAGACACTGCCACTCTGAGAAGCTCTTTTTATACCCAATCATGTTGCCAATTAACCTAATTACTGTTAATTGGTCTTCCAGCTCTTCGTTATGCTCAAATTTACTTTTTCCAGCCTCTTATTGCTACTTGTCCCAACTTTTTTGGGATTTGTTGACACCGTGAAATTTGTAATCAACATATTTTTACTTTAAAATGATACATTTTCTCGCATTAAACTTTTGATCTGTCATCTATGTTCTATTCTGAATAAAATATTGACATTTGCCATCTTCACATCATTGCATTCAGTTTTTATTCACAATTTGTTTAGTGTCCCAACTTTTTTGGAATCCGGTTTGTAATTATTACAGTGGTGTGAAAAACTATTTGCCCCCCTCCTGATTTCTTATTCTTTTGCATGTTTGTCACACAAAATGTTTCTGATCATCAAACACATTTAACTATTAGTCAAAGATAACACAAGTAAACACAAAATGCAGTTTTTAAATGAGGGGTTTTATTATTAAGTGAGAAAAAAAACTCCAAATCTACATGGCCCTGTGTGAAAAAGTAATTGCCCCCTGAACCTAATAACTGGTTGGGCCACCCTTAGCAGCAATAACTGCAATCAAGCGTTTGCAATAACTTGCAACGAGTCTTTTACAGCGCTCTGGAGGAATTTTGGCCCACTCATCTTTGCAGAATTGTTGTAATTCAGCTTTATTTGAGGGTTTTCTAGCATGAACCGCCTTTTTAAGGTCATGCCACAGCATCTCAATAGGATTCAGGTCAGGACTTTGACTAGGCCACTCCAAAGTCTTCATTTTGTTTTTCTTCAGCCATTCAGAGGTGGATTTGCTGGTGTGTTTTGGGTCATTGTCCTGCTGCAGCACCCAAGATCGCTTCAGCTTGAGTTGACGAACATATGGCCGGACATTCTCCTTCAGGATTTTTTGGTAGACAGTAGAATTCATGGTTCCATCTATCACAGCAAGCCTTCCAGGTCCTGAAGCAGCAAAACAACCCCAGACCATCACACTACCACCACCATATTTTACTGTTGGTATGATGTTCTTTTTCTGAAATGCTGTGTTACTTTTATGCCAGATGTAACGGGACACGCACCTTCCAAAAAGTTCAACTTTTGTCTCGTCGGTCCACAAGGTATTTTCCCAAAAGTCTTGGCAATCATTGAGATGTTTTTTAGCAAAATTGAGACGAGCCTTAATGTTCTTTTTGCTTAAAAGTGGTTTGCGCCTTGAGTCGTGAATACTGACCTTAATTGAGGCAAGTGAGACCTGCAGTTCTTTAGATGTTGTCCTGGGGTCTTTTGTGGCCTCTCGGATGAGTCGTCTCTGCGCTCTTGGGGTAATTTCGGTCGGCCGGCCACTCCTGGGAAGGTTCCCCACTGTTCCATGTTTTTGCCATTTGTGGATAATGGCTCTCACTGTGGTTCGCTGGAGTCCCAAAGCTTTAGAAATGGCTTTATAACCTTTACCAGACTGATAGATCTCAATTACTTTTGTTCTCATTTGTTCCTGAATTTCTTTGGATCTTGGCATGATGTCTAGCTTTTGAGGTGCTTTTGGTCTACTTCTCTGTGTCAGGTAGCTCCTATTTAAGTGATTTCTTGATTGAAACAGGTGTGGCAGTAATCAGGCCTGGGGGTGACTACAGAAATTGAACTCAGGTGTGATAAACCACAGTTAAGTTATTTTTTAACAAGGGGGGCAATCACTTTTTCACACAGGGCCATGTAGATTTGGAGTTTTTTTTTCCTCCCTTAAACGTAAACCTTAATTTAAAAACTGCATTTTGTGTTCAATTATGTTATCTTTGACTAATAGTTAACGGTTTTTGATGAGCAGAAACATTTAAGTGTGACAAACATGCAAAAGAATAAGAAATCAGGAAGGGGGCAAATAGTTTTTCACACCACTGTATATTACTTTCATTTACTCAATGCCATGTGTGTGTGTGTGTGTGTGTAGTGCCTTTATTGGACAGGTCCCGAGTACAGAATGTGTTACCAGAATGTCTCTCTAAATCCATGTTCATCTATAGAGTGAGGGCGATCGACCGATATCAGGGTCTGCACTTTGTGAGTACACTTTCTCACTCACACACACACATACACACCCACATACAAACACACAATGTTCAATAAAACACAAAAATTGTTTTGTAAATTGATTGAAACTGGTGTGTGTGTGTGCATGTTTGTTTTTTTTAGGTCCACTTGTCTTACGTTTATCCCAATGACTTCACACGCCTCACACACATGGAGAACGGCAACACATGTTTCTACAGGATGAAACCCATCTATTTTGAATCGTAAACATGCGCGCGCACACACACACACACACACACACACACACACACACACACACACACACACACACACACACACAGGTAGTCCCCTACTTATGAACAAGTTCCTTTCCAGGAGCCTGTTTGTAAGTCAAAGTCGTTCTTCAGGGTGTCTGACAAAGTCTTTTACGCCTTTGACACGAATATACAATGTAAATAAAACCGATACACTTGACTAAATCTCTGTCCCCTTTCCCCACACTGCCACCATGTGGCCAAAAATAACCGCACCTAAGGAAATGAATTTCACACTGAAGCGTAACAGTGTTGTCTGTGCGCATTTAAATCGCAAGGGGAATCTCGGACGCCAACCCGTCAGCTGTTTTCCGGTGTATTGAACTGTGAATCCTGTTTAGTTGAGGATTTTCCAAAATTAGGTTTATTCACCATCAGGACAGCTTTACAGGACAGACATTTTCTATCATCGTGCTCCCGGACTGATCTGTTGAAACCAGACTCATTTCTCCCACACGCGCACACACACATGATATACCAGACATTTTATACATTCACATACACACTGAAAATATTGTATATAATTGTAAACATTGGTATCTGGTGCACTGCAGACACCAATTTGTTCGCATCTATGATTGTAGATCCGCGGCCCGTTCGTATATGCGGAAATTCATAACTCGAATGTTTGTAAGTCGGGGACGACTTGTATCTCTCTCTCTCTCTCTCTCTCTCTCTCTCTCTCTCTTCTTCTTTCTCCACAGATATTCTCATTTTATCTTTCACTCTTTCTCCCCTTCTCTCACACACGCAGTCTCTCTCTCGCTCCCTCTCTGTGCATAACCAATAATTGATCGATTTTATAAAAAAAAAAAAATTGTCATTTGACCAGTAATCAGTTGATAGCTATCATAGCATAAAGTTGGCTATTAGTTATCAGTTGATTGTTAATTGTTTATCCTTTTTATTGTAATCAGTGGGTGTTTGTTCACACAGGTACGGCTTTTCCCGGTACATCAGCCTGGACAAACCGGATGGAAAGGACCCGGTGTTCAGAGACACCGGTACTGAAATCACAAGTTCTTTGTCCCTCACAGTCTTTCCACACTGGCCCCACCCACTAACCCTTAATATGCATGAAACTCTTTAGAATTTAATGCCATCAGCATAGATATCATTATAATATGAAGCACTTTTTAATGTCTGGTCTGCTTCATCTGTCATGGTTGTTCTCCTGCAGGTGATTCCGTCAGAGAGCAGGGGCAAGCGATACAGAGCGAGGAGCTGGACTACCAGGACGACTACGTGCAGCACCAGGAGAGGAAACTCCTCTCTAACTCTCTGAATGAAAAGAAACAAATTAGAGGTAGGCCAGATGAAGATATGAACAGAAAAGAAAGATCACAGGAGGAGGAGGCCCAGGCACGGGATCAGGAGAAAAATAAAGCTGAAATAAAACTGGACCTTAATCACAACCTGAAAAATGACCCGGGGAACATCTCTCTCTCCACGTCAAACCATAAGAACCTTCAGCCTCAAAAAGATGATGTCATCAACAACAAACATCCTCGTGTCGCTGTTGACGACTCCATCAGGGCTCCAACAAAGAGGAAAGGCAGAGAGTATGCGAGAGTGGACAGAGCTAAAGCACATAAACAGTCGAGTAACAGCAGCTCTGACCTGTGGATGGCGTACGGAGACTCGGAGATGGAGAGCATGATCAGGGAAATGGCTGCGTACGACCCTGACATCAGATGGAATCAGACGTTTCAGGACAGTCTGATGGACTTTCAGGCCATGAGGTCTGATTGGATAGACCTGAACTGTAACTTGAGTGGAAATCTGCTGATCAGCCAATCAGAAGCGAGTTCCGTGGTGAAGGCTTTCATGGAGAAACTCGAGCTGAAGTATCCCGGGTACGAATCACTTCACACACACATTTTCATATCTGACTAGGTTTTGTAGCGTAAGCGTGTTTGTCTATAATATCGCTAAAAATATTTGTAGAAAATATCGTTAATATTATTATTTATTTTTATGTATATATTTATTATATAATTATGACTTATTATTAATTAATATATAATGAGTATATTTTATTGGTTCAAAGGTTCATTGTAATGCTAAGAAATGTAAATAAATAAATGAAAATTAGTTCTGTGAAAATATATATATATATTTTATGTTATACAAATCAAATAGTAACTTTAATATAGCACATTTTTCCAACAGAAAGTAACAAAGTTTATAGTAAATAATAAGCATTAAAAACATAATAAAAAGTATAATAAAATACACAAGATAAAGATCAAATTAAAATTGTACAAAAAACGTCTTGTCTAGTCTAAAATAGTCAGATCATACACACACACACACACACACACAGAGTCAGCCAAAAAAATTTGACGCACTTGTATGTGTATTATATTAATTCATTTGATCATAATATTATCATATATAAGAAATAGCAATAAATTTTGGTATCAAAATATTTATACAAATATTTGTGTGTACGTTTTTTTGGGCCGACTGTGTGTGTATATGTACAGTGTGTATAAGTGTATATATATATGTGTGTGTACAGTGAGGCAAAAAAGTATTTATTCAGCCACCGATTGTTCACGTTCTCCCAGTTATAAAGCCGCGAGACGCCTGTAATGTTCATCAGAGGTCAACCTCAACTATTAGAGACGAAATAAGAAAAAAAAATCCAGAAAATCACATTGTAGTTTTTTTAAAGTATTAATCTGCAAATTCTGGTGGAAAATAAGTATTTGGTCAATAACAAAATTTCATCTCAGTACTTTATTATATCCCGTTTGTTGGCAAAGACGGAGGTGAAACGTTTTCTGTGAGTCTCAGACAGAAATGAACACAATACAACTACGAGTACTAGTCATTATATATATATATGTGTGTGTGTGTGTGTGTGTGTGTGTGTGTGTGTGTGTGTGTGTGTGTGTGTGTGTAGTCAGTACTCTCTGCACCGTGTTGTCGAGGTGGTGAAGCGCTCCGTGATGAGCCAGTGGAGTCGGTATCTCCTGGAGCTCGAGCTGATTGAGGCGTCAGGAGCTCGAGTGCGACTCGTTCAGTACGTGCAGGTGTACATGCAGAGCGGCCTGGGGCACAGCTGGAACTCACCGCTGCAGCTGTGTTACTCACAGAACATCATGTGGAACCCTGACGCTACTATACACATCATAGTACCAGGTCTCGCTCGCTCGCACACACACACACACACACACACACACACACTCGGTCACACACACATAGGCATGCACAAGCATTAGTAAAATATTTATTAATTAGTCTGGTTTCATTAGTAAATATAAAGACTTCACTGTGTTAAAGGATGCAGTAGATATTCCAGATAAACTGTTTTGTTAACAAATTTCAAATTCTAATTTTATTTGTCACATACACAGTATAATATGCAGTGAAATGCTTACAAGGCGTGTGTGTGCGTGTGTGTGTGTGTGTGTGTGTGTGTGTGTGTGTGTGTGTGTGTGTGTGTGTGTGTGTGTGTGTGTGTGCGCGCGCGTGTGTGTAGTGAAGAACCAGGCTCGCTGGGTGAAGAAGCTCATCGTGGACATGGAGGAGCTTTACCATCTCACGGGAGACAAGAACTTTAACCTCATCATCACAGATTACTCCAGCACTGATATGGATGTAGAACAGGCTGTGAAGGAGTCTCGCCTTCCCAGGTACACACACACACACACATAATGAAAGTATTGTTATGCATTGGATAAATTGACACTGTGTGCGTGCGTGTGTGCGTGCGTGTGTGTGTGCGTGTGTGTGTGTCTCTTCCAGGTATCAGTATCTAAGACTAAAAGGAAACTTTGAGAGGTCAGCTGGTCTTCAGGCTGGAATAAACCTCATCAAAGTGAGTACACACACACACACACACACACACACACACACACACACACACACACAACTTGTAAAACCTACTTATTGACTTTGAGAGAGAGCACAGAGAGGCTGGTGATGTAACTATACATTTTAATAGATGTTAAACCTGTAGTTTGTGGTAAAAGTGAAATGAAGCACTTCAGGGTGTGTTGTTTTGCTGGAGAAGTTTAATACAAGAACTCCGGCCATGAGCAGCGATGTTGACACGATGACTTCGAGGGTCTGTTTCCAGAATGCTGCAAACACCGCAGTGGTTCCTCATACTGCACTTTGAGAACCATGACCCTAACTCTGTTCTTAAGGTTTCCTGGAGCAGGGTAAAGTGAGATGCAACTTGTGTTTTTCTCCGCAGGATAATCACAGCATTGTGTTTCTGTGTGACCTGCATCTCCACTTCCCGGGGAATTTCTTTGACTTGGTGAGGAAACACTGTATTGAAGGTCAGACGGCTTTTGCTCCCATAGTGATGAGGCTTAACTGTGGAGCGACGCCAGAGGAACCCAACGGTACACACTCGCACAGCACTCCTCCGTCATTCTCTTTAATGAAGTACCAAAAGTTTGAACACCTTCTTATTCGATGAAGTTTATGTTCTCAGGCGAACACGTGTAACATTTTTCACTGTTCAAAATGAAGCCAAAAGAAAATGAAATGTGTGAGCTCCACTTTTAGCAACAAATATGTCACTGAGCATTAAGGTCGAACAACTCCACTTGTCTCATATGTCTATATTGTTCCAGAAGTCAATTGTGATTTGTTCAGATACTGTTTTACAAACCGCAGTCGTGCTTTCATGTCCTTTTTAGACGGAAGGGGTTTTCTCCTGGCACCCTTCCAAACAAACCGTACTTGTTCAGTCTTCTTCTAATTGTGCTGTCATGGACTTTACTGTTAACATGCTCAGAGAGGCCTGTAGGGTCTGAGATGTAGCTCTTGGTTTGGTTGTATTTAGAGATGTTCCGATACCATTTTTTCCCTCCCGATACCGATTCCGATACTTGGGCTCAGGGTATCGGCCGATACCGAGTACCGATCCGATACCTGGGTGTGTATCTGTACTGTGTGTGTGTGTATGTATATATATATATATATATATATATATATATATATATATATATATATATATACACACATACTATATATATATTTTATATATATATATATATATATATATATATATATATATATATATATATAATAAATATATATATAATTTCTTTTTTTAAGTAAAATACTACTAGCCTTGTGTAACGGGTTCGACCCTAAGTGCATGGGTGACACCATGAAACACGGACACGAGGTAAGGTCTTCTTCACATACCTAAAGGGGGGGGGAGGCCACCTAACTAGTGAGCGAGAAGCGATATCAATTTGGACGCACGCCCATCACAGGCGCACGCCGTGACACTCTGTAAGTAAGCTAAGCTAGCGGGCATAAATAGGTTATGTTTAGGAAAATGGTATCGGATCGGTACGTGGACTCAAATACTCGCCGATTCCGATGGCAGATTTTTTTGTGGTATCGGTGGCATTTCCAATACCAGTATCGGAATCGGAACAACCCTAGTTGTATTTCTCTGAGCATGACATGGTCTCACCTTGGGGTGAATGTGCTGGCGCGTCCACTTCGGGAAGACTGTACTGGAGACTTTACACTTTACACTTTACACTGTACTGGACTCTTTCTCACTGTAAAACGTTCAACTTCAAATTGCCCGTAGTGTGTGAATGAGTGTGTGTACATGTGTGCACCCTGCGATGGATTGGCACCCTGTCCAGGGTGTACCCCACCTCATGCCCTGAGTCTCCTGGGATAGGCTCCAGGGGTCTGTTCTTCATACGTCGCTAAGATCAAATCCAGTCCAGATCAAATCAAATCCAGTTAGCTGGATTTGATTGTTGTGTGTTTGTCCTGATCTTGGATTGTTTCGTTCTTCGATGCGCTTCTCGCATTTGCTGCCATAACAACATGTCCGTAAGCTTGAAGCTGCTCGGAAGGAGGTTTATTTCATGTAAACAGGATTTAGGCACACGTGGGAAAAGAAAAGTGTGTATATATATATATATATATATATATATATATATATATATATATATATAAATGCCCCACTGCCATGGATTGCCCCCCCCCCCACATAATCGCTATCAAATATTATATTAGAACATAAATTCCTAGGTTTATTATTATCAAATATGATATTATTATTATCATGAAGCCTAGGCACGAGACGGCCTTCAAGACCATTAATACAAATTCTTGTATAATGTTTATTTTGTAAAACATTTATTTTTCAGAGGTTTGTCATGAAGATGCAATATATTATATTAAT
The DNA here is from genome assembly GCA_030522415.1 of Channallabes apus. Taxonomy (NCBI): domain Eukaryota; kingdom Metazoa; phylum Chordata; class Actinopteri; order Siluriformes; family Clariidae; genus Channallabes; species Channallabes apus. Next base: position 21,134,402 of record CM060131.1, read on the forward strand.
ATATATATTAATATAATTATATTATATATAATAAAAATAAATATTTTTATAATGAAAAATTGGACAAAACTAATTTTATTATAAAATAAACAATATAAAAGTATACATGTTGTATTTAGAAAATATATATATTTCTATTTTTTCATTTACAACATGTATTTTCATATTGCTTATTTCATTTTATTGTCTCGTGTAATTTGTAAACCATTAACCCAAGGATTTATGTTCTAATATAATATTTGATAGCGATTATGGTGGGGTAATCCATGGCAGGGGGGCATTTCAGCGCATAAGATGTGTTAGCAAAAAAAATTGGGCTGCTCTTTTGCCATTTCGTCAACCGATCAAAGGGCTTGTGATCAGTGTTTCTACTGTCGATGTATATCGGCTTTTAAACCAACACACGAACGCGCAATAATCCTAGACAACTCAATCCGGCCAAACTAATCATCAACAACAGGTGTGCTGGAAGAACCGACTTAGCCGGAGAGTAATTAGCACCATGATCTCATCTTAGATGTGTCAGTTCATCCCGGATGTGTCAAGCAACGTACGAACAACCAGGTCCCCATGAACCTGAATACAGGATAAAGCGGTATAGATGATGAGTGAGTGAGGGAGTGATGGCAAGGATGAAAATAGTTATTTACATTTACATTTACATTTAGGCATTTGGCAGACGCTCTTATCCAGAGCGACTTACAAAAAGTGCTTTAAAGTTAACATCACTGGATACACACTTACACTGGGTTAACCAGGTTAATAACTAAGTGCCATTAGTCGAACACAACTGGGAAGAGGTTTTTCTTTTTTTTGGGGGGGGGGGGGGGGGGGTTAGTCCAAGTACTGGAGAAACAGATGCGTCTTGAGTCGTCGTTTAAAGATCGTCAAAGTCTCTGCTGTAGGACATCTAGAGGAAGTTCGTTCCACCACCTCGGTGCCAGAACAGAAAAAAGCCTGGATGAATGTCGGCCTCGATCCCTGAGAGATGGTGGGATGAGGCGAGCAGTGCTGGAGGATCGGAGGGAACGTGGTGCAGTGCGTGCTGTGATTAGGGCAGAGGGGTAAGTGGGTGCTGGGCCATTTTTAGCTTTGTAGGCAAGCATCAGCGTTTTGAATTTGATGCAGCAGCTACAGGAAGCCAGTGCAGGGAGCGGAGGAGTGGGGTGTGTGAGTTATATGTTGAATATATTATGAAAGTTGTATTTGCCAAATACTGAGACCAGATCAGATTTTTATTATGTTTTACATCAACTGTAAGAGCGGGTACTAAAGGCAAATCATGACGGAACAAATATGGATTTATGTAATCAACAATACACAATGTACAATATTTTTAATTCTTCAAAGTAGCCGCCTTCTGCTTTGATGACAGCTTTGCGCACTCCTGGATTTCCTGAGCCTTATGAGGTCGTCACCTGGAATGATTTTCCACAATCTGGAAGGAGTTCCTAGAGGTGTTGAGTGATTACCCTCTGGTCCAGCTCATCCCAGACCATCTCACATGGATGTAGATTGGGTGATCTACATGTGAGGGCCGGGTCATCTGATGTAGCATTCCATCACTCACTCTCTTGGACAAATAGCTCTTACACAACTTAGAAGTGTGCTTGGCGGTCATTGTCCTGATGGTCCCAAACTAGATGGGGTGGCACATCAGCCACAGCTGCAAAATGCTGTGGTCGCCATGCCGGTTAAGTCTGCTCTCAATTTTGAATAAGGCACAGACAGTGTCACCAGCAAACCACCCTCACACCATCAGACCTCCTCCCCCATGCTTCACAGCGGGAACCACACATTCAGGAACCGTCTGAACTCTCTGCAGTTTCCTCTGAACAGTGGATGTTGAAATGCAGTATATTGCCAAAGGTATTCGCTCGCCTGCCTTCACTTGCATATGAACTTGAGTAACATCATATTAAACCCTATGGATTAAGACCGGGATGTTACTCAAGTTCATACGCACGTATGTGAGCACTTGGGGATACATTCAAAGATCTTCAGATTTTTCAGATTGACTGACCTTCAGTTCTTAAAGTAACGATGAACAGTTTTTTCTATTCACATAACTGAGTGTATCTTAGCCAAAACCTGGATTTGTACTGTATTCGTGGCAGTACTAATAGGGCTAGAGACTCTCTACACACCCTTCCTCTGCACGAGGCAACTAGTTGGTCTGAAGCACATTAAGAAGGCATGACATGTCACAGATCACCTCACACACCTGCGACCTAAATAAAACCATCCCAGGTGACTGCCTCGTGACTAATGAGAGAATGTGTGGCGAGCTGTCATTAAAGCCGATTATCGTCACCGCTGAAGGAGAAGGTGCGCCCGAACTTCAATGTGGTTTATTAGTTATTATGAAATAGTAAACCATGATTTAATCTCATTAAAGGTTAATCGATGCATCACTACAATGACAATAAAGTCTCTTCATCTTTATCTAAAAGTTTCCTTCAGACTGAATGACAAATTAACTTTGATAACTTCCTTAGTCACCTTTCCCCTAGTCCTTTAAGCTACTGTATAACTATATAGCTTCTCATTCTGGTGAGTTGTTTTAATCCATTAATTTGTTCCCCGAATCAGATTTAAAATAGCACTGAATAGGTTTTCTTTGTTGTTGTTTGTCACATGCCGGTCCGCGGTCCTCGTGCTGAGGCTCCACAGTAATGTGTTATTGTTCTCCGCAGGTTATTGGGAGGTGAACGGTTTTGGTTTGCTGGGTATTTATAAATCTGACCTGGACATTGTAGGAGGCATGAACACCAGAGAATTCAAAAACCGCTGGGGAGGAGAGGACTGGGAACTCCTGGACAGGTGAGACGTAGCGCACTGACACTGTGACCGACTCTCATGACCTCGCGTCTCGAATATAGCACAGTCAGTAAAGTCCATCCACGGGGGTGTCATTCCATCCATCACTGACGATGATAAACATGTCAGCAGGTGTGTGTGTGTGTGTGTGTGTGTGTGTGTGTGTGTGTGTGTGTGTGTGAGAGAGAGAGGTTGAATAAGGAAACATAGTTCCAACATAGCAGCATGATGTATGCATGAAATAGGATAAGCATTTTCAGCGGGACGTCACATGACTGCCACTATCGCGCTCCTGTAAAGAGTTTTTGGGTTGCCAGGTTTGTGCAGCGAAAAAGAAGGAACATTCATTATGAGGCTGCTTTCACACTAGGGACTGTTGTTATGGTTGTGAAGTGTGAACACGCTGCACCGTAACTGAGCACTGAGTGAACCTCTAAACAGCCGATCAGAAATCCGAATCAGATATGAAATCTAACCACCTAAATACAGAAGTGGAATGTTGTTTAGCTCGTCTCCTGCGCTCTCTCCGCCCGTACTCATCGTACTGTGAATACATATATAACTGAACAAATATAACTAACCAGATTATCAAATGTTCGACTGTTTCTATGAATTTTTTTATCATGTTGAGAATATTACGCGGCAGTATTTTCTATTATGTGACATGCAGTATGGGTTACGTCGTCCGTCCGTCCGTCCGTCCATCCGTCGATGGATCGGCACGCGCCCCGTGTCCCAGTACACAGAATAAAGCCGTATAGACAATGAGTGAGTGAGAATATTCTATGTTAAAACTATTTGTTTGTAAGTAATCAGTCGTGTTGGACACAGATGTGTGCAGGTTTATGAGTAAAACATCTGTTAGGTTTTACTGAGTGTGCTGGAGAAATGTAAGTTTTACCTGGTGTCTTTTTCACACTTTCTATTTTCATATAAATGAAAATTACAGGTTTTTTTTAACTGGTCTGTCGCCTACAGTAATATGTCACTTTCCTCTGTAAAATATTCTTCATTTATTTGTCATTTATTTAGTAATTGCTAAGTTATGTTTAGTAATGGCGGCGCGGTGGTGTAGTGGTTAGCACTGTCGCCTTGCACCTCCAGGGTCCGGGTTCGATTCCCGGCCAGGCTCGATTCCCGTCTCTGTGTGCATGGAGTTTGCATGTTCTCCCCGTGCTTGGTGGGTTTCCTCCGGGTACTCCGGTTTCCTCCCACAGTCCAAAGATATGCAGGTTAGGCTAATTGGCGTTCCTAAATTGACCGTAGTGTGTGTGTGTGTGTGTGTGTGTGTGTGTGTGTGTGTGTGTGTGTGTGTGTGTGTGTGTGTGTGTGTGTGTGTGTGCGCGGGCTCTGTGATGGATTGGCATCCTGTCCAGGGTGTACCCCGCCTAGTGCCCGAAGTGTCCTGGGATAGGCTCCAGGTCCCCCGCGACCCTGAACACAGGATTAAGCGGTATAGAAGATGAATGAATGAATGAATGTTTAGTAATACTAAATGGTTTAGTACCTACCATAATGTCAACATTATAAACAGGTTTCAATTGGACTAAAGACAACATTGTTCCTTTTGACTTTTGTACAGGACTGTGTGACTTGAACCTTGGAAACATTGTGTATAAAAACAGCTATAGATTCTTTCTATCTTTCTTTTGAATGAGACGCAGCTTAACCGTTGGCATGCAGACACGTGCGTCATGTATGTGCTCGTGTGAGCAGTGAACCAGGACTACACCTCTTGTTGTTTCATGCCTGCCATATCATTAGGCATTCGATGCAAAGTATGAACACAAGTTGTTCAGGTTCAAATAATTAGTGGTGCTTGAAAAGCATCACTATTGTTATCTTGCATACTTATTTTTATTTTATTTTTTTTATTTACTTCCTCGTGCAGAGCAAAAGGAGGCTCATTGGAAACCTCCACTCGAGGAAAGTCGCGGTGCAGACCGAGCTGGTGACCACGCCCATGCTGGTGACCACGCCCGTTCTGGAGCGACCGTCACCGTTTAACAAAATCATGAATTCTCTCAAAAGCACAACACGTCCTCGCCGTTCCATAGCATCGGCTTCTCATAACCCTGCAGCGCGGCGCACTCGCTCAACACGGGGCCGCGTCTACGGTCTTCTGCCCTGAGGTTCAACCAGATGAAATTTATCACACGTTGGTGACGTGATGCAGTTTAAAAGTGTAGTAAAACACAGAATATTTGCAACAACTCGTTATTGTTATTATTGTTACAGTTGTTGGTTGGAGACAAATTGTGTTAATATTCTTTTCTGAAGTTACTAAAATGTTCTCACACGCTGAGCCTCGTCTATCTCATGACGTCTTATATGCTAAACGTATAGTAGACATTTAGCTCACGTTCTTATGCAGAGAGACTTAAAGAATTGGAGGCTTTTAATGTACAGTACTTTTAGTGATGAAACTAAACACAGAGAGCCGACACAAAGCCGAAAATAACAACAAATAAAACTAATCATTCAGTTCTGATCGTACAGCGGTGACGTTCAGTCTGTGCAGTTAACACTCGCTCGCACTGGATTTAACACACGTCTGCTATTATTGATATTATGTATTATTTCATATATTTATAGGAATAGAAGTGAGTCAGAATAACTTCCACCTCTGTTTTTAACCCTTTAACCTTGATGGTTCTCTCCGTGCTCCCATCTGCCCGCACACGCATCACTAAATGCAAATCTGCTGCGCCAGGACGGAGCTTTGCCCTTTACGGGGATCTGCACAGACACACACACACACACACACACACACACACACACACACACACACACACACATAAAGTACTAAGAAAATCAGGCAAAAAAATACAAACCACAAATGTAGATTTTTTATTTATTTTTTTTTAAGAAATTTTTTAAAATTCATGCTGGTAATGAACAAAAATGTTAATGTCAGTTTAAGTAAATATTACTTATTTCGCTATTCATAACGGTTAGGGTATTCCAGCTAACCAGCAGGTTTATGATCCAGACATTTAGGCCCGGGTTCACAGACAGGGTTTAATATAAGGCCTTCATCAGTACTAGTTTAGTAGTAAGGCATTTAAGTATGTTTCATGAACTTAGCTTAAAATAGGTTTAGTTAGTCAGAGACTACAGAGTCCTGGAGGAGTTTAAGTAGAGGATTAAATGAGAAGACCTGAGATAAGCCTGATTAGGTTGAGTTTAAGCACATGCTGTTGGTCTGATGGTGTTGATTAAAACCTGACTACAAAACAATATTGTTGGTTTAAATCTTGACACACAGCAATGGCAGAGGCAAAAAGAATTTGCTCAAAAAACTTTAGTGAGTATGAAAAAACACTACTAAAACAAATTTTGACAAACTATCCAGTTATTGAAAGTAAAACCTGCTAGTGAAGGAAAGAAAAGGAGGCTTGCAGTGCAACTTGTAATGAATTCAATGCAAATGAAAATACATGGCTTTAAAAAGACAGAATGCAGAGATAAGAGGACAGCAATTTATTACTGGTGGTGGAGCATCAAATAAAGACAAAACTTTATAAAATAAAAAGTGGGTGACTTGTTGTCTGGAATAATACAGAACCAGCAACCTCTGGAAGGTCTACCAGATGATGATCACTTCAACAGTTCCCATGAAGAACTGAGCACAAATCTGAGCACAAATCCATGGAAAGTTAGCCAGAGAATTTCCTGAGCAAAAAATTACTTATGAAGGAAGAACATGAAATGAAAATGAGAATTCTGCAGGTTGAATTGGATATGAAGTTGGAAGAAAGAGGTATGATACAGAAGGAGAAAGGAGACAGCTGTGATTACAAGCCATGGTGTGTAAACAATTTATAAACAATTATAATAAACAATTTGTCATTTACATATTCATGAGTGAAAGTATTTTATTTTACATTTTCGACCAGTATTCATACTGTAAAGTTGCACGTTGTAGTTGGCTTTGGTCAGCAGCATCAGGAAACTTTATGTAAGTTCACGAATGGCTCTGCAGACTTTGTGAACTATTCTACACACAGTTGCTTCACTGGCACCACACAAATCACCAGTTTCACGGTTAAAGCTCCCACATGCCAAAAACCTCAATGTGAGCAGAACTTGGAGAGAACTGGGTAAAGGCCTTCCTCTCGGAGACAGACAGGAACGTGTAGGTTCTAGCAAAGATCTTATCTCCAATGCACGTTCTTTGTACATGCGAAAGCGGTCTTGAAAAGCTCCGTCATCAAAGTAATGTAATGGATCACTGCTACCCAAAAGTCCTCTTGCAGGCCTCTGTTGTTGCACGTTGGTTTTCATTTAGATATTCCAAATATTCCACACTCACCTCACAAACAAGGATTAATTTAAGCTTCAATTTAGTCTTAGACTAGCTATAATCCTCCCTCTTGCAATCAGCTTAGTTTAATCCAGAATAGGCTAAACCTGTGACTATTTTAATCTATATCTGTGCAAGTCACTTTAAGTTAAGTCAGCTCAAGTGGGCAGTTTAGTCTGGGACTAGGCTTAAGCCCTGTCTGTGAAACCGGGCCTCCTCTGTGAGATCATCATACAAACCAAACCATTTCAGAAATCTTCTCATACTTGTGGGTTTTTTTGTTTTTGGTGCGTGCGAGTACTTGTTTCGGTCGAGCCTGTTCTTCCAGCTCGTCGCTCGAATGTCTCTTATGTTTTTTTCCTCGTCATCCGTCTCACACATAGTTTCACGTGAGCTTTAGAAAACCGACACGACCTGAAGCTGGTCTCGGGGTGTTGGGAGCTCCAGCGCTGTGCACTAACACGCTTGTGTCATGTGTCTGGTTCGATGTAGGATCGTGGAGGCGGGGCTGGATGTGACGCGCCTGTACTTGAGGAATTTCTTCCACTTCCACCACACCAGACGCGGCATGTGGAACCGCAAAATACTGCGCAGCACGTAGAACCGGCGACACCTGCGTCCTGGAAGACGGCGCTCACTGCGGCACTTTAACCGGCGTTCACCCTCAGCATGCATCCATGGGACCCCACTGTGGGTGGAGCCAGGGGACCTCTCCAAGGTTTGATTGGTTGGTCCTCACTAGATAAAATAGTGATGTCACAACTATGGACGTTTTTTATTTTTTTCCCCTTATCCGTTACACCGCGAGGGGGCGGGGTTTGTCTTAAACAGAGACGCATGTCGTTTATGCTCGATTATAATCTTGAACTTTCAACACAGAGGTTTTTTTTTCCCCTGCGTGATATCAGCTCATGTGAGGAGCACTGTCAGCGCCACCGTCTGGCTGCTCGGAGTAACACCACATCATGAGGCTGAGCTTAACATTTCGACTGTAAACAAACTCTAAACCACTGCTTACATATGTTGATATTAAACGCATAACTGTACATGACATTACTGTTAATTTATTACCAGCTTCATGGCTTTGATGTCCCGAGGACGTTGGAGGAGATGCATCTTAATCAGGGACGTCTGGAGGACGCAAGGTTTGTCTGTAGGTGTAGCAGATGAGCTCTTGCTCAGGGTTTCCTGAAGAGTAGATTAGACATTAGCACTCAGGTGATTAGACATTGAATGCACGGATTCAGCCGTACGTGTGCTTCTGATGCTTCACCGCTCTGGAAGTGGAGAGACGTCAGTGCAGATAATTAGCGGGACTATTTAAAGTGGACCGATCCATTTTCAATGAGCTTTATATAAGTGTCAGAGGTTTACAAATTCATCTAAAATCTACAATTTTTATTGCCAAGCAGAAACTAAATACTTCTTATTTCTTTAACACACTCATGTGCAAGTGTTTCCCACCAGTTTTCAGGCATTTCCCACCAGTTTTCAGGCATTTCCCACCAGTTTTCAGGCATTTCCCACCAGTTTTCAGGCATTTCCCACCAGTTTTCTTCTAATCAGTTATAAGGAAACAAAATAAGTTGTTTTTCCAGTAGCAACAAATGTACTGTGTGTTAATTTACGATGAAATCTAATACAATGTTTAGTGATGCAAAACTTCAAAAGCAATTTGGAGCTAACGAACTTTAGCTGGTAACTGCGAGCGGTTAAACCAGCCTTTTTAAGGCCTTAAGAAACGGATCTGTCCAGGGAATATCCCTCTGAGGATTTCCGCCATCGCTGAGTGTGTTTTTGGATTTCCTCAGATGAGTCGGTGGGAGGTTCTCGTTTTTTTTTTTTTTATCTTGATTATTAAATCATATTAAGGGGGACACAAATGTGTTGAAGCACCATGAAATAAACAAGTGATTTAGGATGAAAATCAGGGATCTTTCTTTTTTTTATTTTATCGTTTTAAAACACCTTTTAAAAGTATGTTACTGAGAAGTCATTTGGAGAAAGTATTTTCTGTATCCTGAGTGTATAGAGGCACAAACTTCCGGCAATCTGGGGTTTTATTTTTTTTGGCCTTGCTTTATTCACTAACCGTGCCTTTATTGTGACTCTGTGGTTCTGGGTTTGTTTAAATGATTTGCTGTATGTTAAACTGTAAAGTCGTACATTTCTGCACAAGTTGATGTTTTTGCTCAGGAATATTAAACCCGCTTCAATAAAAGTGCCTTTTGGTTCTAAGCAAGGAAAAGTAATGAAAAACATTGCATTTGGATTACAATTTACATACACATTTATTTATTCATAGGTTTCTAGGGGAACAGAAACAGGTGGGTGATGCGGACTTCGTGTATACTGTGTGTATGGAATGACACTTTTGTCTCTGGGATTTGGAACTCAATTATAAAATGTTTATATAAAGTTTTGAAATTGCTCTGCTGTAATTTTCTAGAAAGTAAATCCATGTTAAATGATTTAAATGTTGTTTTGCATCACAGTTGCCAATTTATACAAAATTCATATAAACATCTGATTTTGCATCATAAACAATGTACTGTGTTTTAATCTATATTACATTACATTATATTTGAAGATTTCAACACGAGTTAATTTTAAAATATTTGCTATTCAATGAAATTTACTTCTATTAATTTTAGAACTACACACAAATACCAGAATTTTTATTGTTTATTTATTAAAGAGGAGATAAAATGTTGGTGTTTGAGGGATTTTGCTGCTTTCCTGCCATAAACGACGTTACTGTACATGTATGTGTATATATTTGTATTTACTGTACTGAGTGAATGGAGGTCTGAGGTCATTTTTACTGAAATAAAAAGCAACCTGATTTAATTTATTTTACTGATTATTCATTTTATATAGTTTTATTTCTTAAAAAAAAATTAACCAGTATTTAATAGAAATTCATTAAATGGCAAATAAATTACTTGGATATGGAAGTAGTTAGTTCATGAATAATTCATGTGGTATATCACCTGATTATAGTTGAGCAGGAAGTATGGGTTTTTGTGTTGTTGTTGTTGTTGTTTATGATTTTGTTTGTTTTTGTCCTCCTTCTCCAGCTAATTTTTTTATACACAGAAGCAGAATCCTCTTTTTCTTGTTAAACCTGATGCCATTGTTATTTTTAAGTAGGGACATCAGCTGGCATTTAAACACACACACACACACACACACACACACACGTACATATACAGTATATACATTAAGCCTGAGCTTTTTCCCGATGCCTGTGGCTGTAGTTCACACTGCAGTGTTTCAGACAGTGGTGTATTTCGACAGGTGTGTTTTTACTCGTGTCCGTGAACAGAAGACTTTGAGGTTTTTCTCTCTCTATCTCTCTCACGCACATACATGCACGCGCACACACACACACACACGAACACACACACATGCTTCATCACATCTGAACATGTCAGTCCAGTTTTGTGAAGTGAAGTGATCAGCACACGCCTGATGTTCTCTGATCAACACATAACTTGTCGCCAACTTCCAGAAGAGACGCGTCTGTGTGTGAACTGTACACACACTCATTCACCAACACCACTCGGCTGGGATTTATCGGCCCATCCCCCGTACGGTCCTGACCTCGCTCCAACACATTACAGGAGTTCCTGGGAGGCCGGCGTTTCAGACGTGAATCAGACAGACAGTCCGATCACGGCTCCGGCGTACTGAGAGAACGTCCTACCCTGATGGTGTCCAGGCACTAGTGAGACTCTGGGATCAGTGCATCAGGGTATCAGGGGATTATATACAGTAATAAAGGGAGTGTTTACTCTCAGAGTTCTGTTATTCTGTACAATCTAAAGTCCCGCTTTGACTCGAACACATCTCATAAATACAAACCCTCACAGAACCGCCTGCAGAACCCACTGAGGTGTACTCTGATGTTCTGAACAGTGTGAGTCAAAACTAACTTTTCATTTAAAATGTTCCCTTTCGTTAATGTTTTATTAGAAATTGCACACACACACCCACACACACACACACACACACACATAGAATTTAAAAAATGACTGTAGTTTATACATTAGCTTTAAATCCAGACATAAAGACTGATGATGATGATGATGATGATCAGACACAGTGTGGAACGTAATAACACTCTAATGCAACAATGTAACAGTGTAATAATGTAAATACTGTTTCCATGTAATAATGTACCAATAATTCTGTTTTACAGTCATTCATTTTCTCTTGCGCACACACACATACACACACACACACACAGTGTTATGTAGAGTAGAGTGTGTTCACTGTCCTCCACCAGCAGCGTCGAACATCTTCTTCCTGCCCTCCATCCCTGACATGGCCTCCACGTTCTTACGCCAGTCTCCCACCTCACTGGTTAGCACCTACACACACACACACACACACACACACACACACACATTAATCATATATACATATATATATATAATTTTTTAATTTTTATTCATAACCTTTTATTTTGTGTGTGTGTGTGTGTGTGTGTGTGTGTGTACCTTCTCCTGTTTAATGTCCTCCTTCTTGACGGACTTGAGGTTGGCCCGGAGGTCCATGGAGCCTTTGTGTTTGGAGCCGAGTAAAGCTCTCATCATCTCATCAGCCGACACGCGAACCTTCCTCAGAGCCGGCTTCTTAAATTTACCTCCGAGGTCCTGCACCTTCAGCTTCAGCTCGTGAATCTGTACCACAACACACACACACACACACACACACACACACACACAAATGATGAGCAAGGGGTACCTTGATCTGTCTTAACCCTACAGAGTTCAGTGTGTGTGTGTGTGTGTGTGTGTGTACTCACTTCTTTATTGTTCTTGATGACTTTGGCTTCAAAGTCGTACCTCTCCTCGTCCACCTCATCGATCTTACAGTGAAGCTGGCGACACATTTTCTGCGCGCGCGCACACACACACACACACACTATACAAACCATATCGAAACATCAAACTATTTCTGTCTACATACTGTATTTATGTTGTGTTCAAGTCAAAGCGGGACTTTAGATTGTACAGAATAACAGAACTCTGAGAGTAAACCCTCCCTTTATGTCTGTATATAATCCGCTGATACACTGATGCACTTATCCCAGAGTCTCACTAGCGCTCGGACACCATCAGGGTAGAAGGTTCTCTCAGTACACCGGAGACAAAAACCTCAAATGATTCATGTCTGAAACGCCGGCCTCCCAGGAACTCCGTTAACATGTGGAGATCAGCGAGGTCAGGACTGGGTCAGTAAACGTCAGTCAGTTTTATACCTTCATTCACCTCAAATTTCATCTCAAGTCTCGGTTTGACTTTATTCAGCAGGTTTATTCTTCTCCTGTACGTGTTAACGCACTGCTGCTGATTTAGTCTTCATTAATGAAGGTTTCCTCCTCATACTGTAGACCATTCTTTAATTACTGAATTCTAATTAGATTACTTTTCAGTTTATGAAATATGTATTTTCTGTGATTTATTGTTCAATTTAAAAAGATAATTTACAAGCTAGGGGGCGTGGCCATTTATTTATGCTCATTATTTTGCACATGTAGATTATTGAAGAATATTTCTATTACATTTTTGACATAATTTAAAATTTTTATCTTTCTGACATCGTCTGCTATGAGCTGACACTCCCCCCCCCCCCCCCACATCCCCCCCCCACCCCACATCCCCTGTCACTCACGTGCAGCTCGTCCATGGAGAGGCCGGAGGTCTGTAGAGGTGGGAGTTTGTCCCCCAGGTGTCGCACCTTCTCCTCATCACGGGTCACTGTCTCCTGCTCCAGGTCCTCCATCGCCCTCTGCAGGAGCAGCATCTGAACACACACACACACACACACACACACACACACGGCATCTTGGATGAACATTTCTCCTCACACTGATGTCTACACATGCCCAGGCTTTCACACGTGAAATTCTTCAGTAC
>CM060131.1:21152454-21314954 GCA_030522415.1 Channallabes apus
TGATTATTTCTAATGCTAATTGTTTATCATTCATACAGTATACACCCCTCGTTCTGGTATTTAAAATAGACATTATAAGGTGTCCGGAGGTTTTCTAAAAAAAAAAAAAAAAAAAAAAAAAAAATATATATATATATATATATATATATATATATATATAATTTTAAACTTATGTGAGTCACATAGCATAAACTTTTAGTTTTTATTTCTGGTGCTCCTTTACAGTGTTTTTTATCTTCTGATTTGTATAACAAATTGCTGTGATGTAAAGGGAATTAAGCACGTTTTATGTGTCGTTTGAGGAAATTAATCAACTTTTAGCAGGTGGCAGCAACTTAATCACACACAACCCTTTGTGTTTTATCACTTACATTGTTATATTGTTTACTGCCGTAGTACACCGCACCATTACATCCACCACAGCTGGAGAATTTGCTGATGCATTCATGAACACCAGTTTTTACATCCATGACGAGTTAACTTCCCCCCTGTGCCCAGAGGATTTTATCTCCAACCTCTACTCCAGGGATTTTGGACTCCATTGCACCTTACAAGGACTTACAAGCTAAATGTATGTACTTGTCAAACGTAATCTCCACCAATTGTAATCGTCCCAGGGTGTTATTCAATACAATTCAGTCAGTTACAAATCCATTGTGTAATGTTCCGAAACGGGTATCAAGGTCATTCTGTGATGAATTTCTAAATTTTTTCTTTTTTTGGTCTTTCGGCTGCTCCCGAAAAGAAGTCGCCACAGCGGACTATCCAGGCCGCACTACAACTTGGCACAGTTTTTCTTGATCCAACAGTATTCTCTAATTTTAGACCAGTATCTCATTTATCCTTACTATCTAAAGTTTAGAAAAAGTTGTCTGTATCAAGTTGCAGTCCTTTCTAGAAAAAGATAGTGTTCTTGAGAAATTCCAATCTGGTTTTAGAACTCGTCACAGCACTGAATCTGCTCTCCTGATAGTGCAGAATTATATTGTCCTATCCCTTGATTCCAAAAAACCTGTGTTGCTCGTGATGTTGGACCTCACTGCAGCCTTTGACACTGTTGACCACTCGACTCTTCTGACACGTCTGGCACAAGAAGTTGGTCTTCAAGGTTAGGGTTAGGGTTAACCCTGTACTACAATGGTTTAGGTCATATTTAACAAATAGGACTTTCTCAGTCATGATTGGTGATCTCTCTTCCTCCTCAGCCCCTTTGACCTCTGGTGTTCCACAGGGTTCCATTTTGGGCCCTGTTTTATTTTCCTTGTACATGCTACCATTAGGGTCGATCATTTCAAAGCACAATGTTTCTTTTCATCTATATGCTGATGATTTACAAATCTATCTGCCAATTGTGCCAAATTCTTCTGAAGCACTAAAATTAATCCACAGTTGTCTGTATGACATCACACTCTGGCTGTCACAAAACTGTCTCTGTGTGAATGAGAGTAAAACAGAATGTATTATGTTTGGGACCCCAAATTTTTCTAGTTTTATCACTGCTGGTCTCGATTTTCCAGTTCCTCATTTGAGCCATGCAGTCAAAAATTTGGCGGTGACTTTAGACAGCAGTTTAAACTTTCAGACTCACATTGACTCTGTTGTCAGGGCAGGATTTTTTCATCTTCGCCTCCTTGCAAAGGTCAAACCCTTTCTGAACCGGAGCGACCTGGAGAAAGCCATTCATGCTTTTATTAGTTCGCGGCTAGACTACTGCAACGCATTTATGTGGGAATCACTCAAGCTCGTTTACATCGTCTGCAGCTTGTGCAGAATGCTTCGGCTCGTATGCTGACCAATAATCGTAAAACTTATCACATCACACCAATCTTGTATTCCCTTCACTGGCTTCCGGTACAGTTCCGGATTCAGTTTAAACTTTTGATGTTTGTTTTTAATGCGATTAATGGTCTGGCACCGTCCTACTTGTGTGAGACAATAAGCTCTTATCACCAAGGTAGAGCCTTACGTTCTGCAAACCAAAACCTGCTAGTGGTCCCTCGGTCAAGATACAAGCAATGGGGTGATCGCTCCTTTACAATCGCTGGTCCTAAACTCTGGAACACCATTCCACCAGAGTTACGCAAAATTACAGACCTTCCTTTGTTTAAAGCACAACTAAAGACCCACTTATTTAGAATGGCTTTTAATATTTTATAATTTTATGCTTTTTATAATTTTATCATTTTGTTTTATTTATTTTTATTATTATTGTTATTACTGTTACATTAATTTTCATTTATATTGTTCATTTATTTATTTATAACTATATGTTTCTTTGTTCCTATATTTTTATTGCTATTTTATTGTCATTTTTAGTGCTGTGAAGAAGCACTTTGGTTCAACTTAAAGTGCTATATAAATAAATGTTGATTGATTGATTGACTTTGTCAGAGATTATTATTATTATCGTCTGTCACATTATATTCTTTAACCAGATAATAACAGTCCAGGGAACAAAAACCCCTGTAGTGAAAATAACCCATAGTAGTTTTAGTGGTTTAAGAGGGATTTTGTGCACTTTGGCAACCCCTGTCTGATCTGCGCTGCATGTGGGTGTTTGAGAGGAAGCCGCCTGCACTCTGTTTATCTTCAACACGCTTCATTAATACTTCACTAACACCCTTTGGACCAGCACAAGCCAGGGCAAGATGATTAAATAGATCAGATCTCCGTCTGATCTCCAGTTCGGACTGTATGTTCCTCATCATTGGCTGTAGCGATATGTAATGGGGGTTAAAGGTCCGCCTGCCCGCCCGATGGACCATCAGCTCAAAATGTGGTGTTTTTCCATCTTTATTTAATCACTGAGATCAGGTGAGTAATGAACATTTAACATATTTAAATCAGAAAAATCATTCGTTAACCTAGCTGTCACCGTCCTGCTATAATCAGCTAGCGGGGAGCGTCCTAAATCACCTACAAGTGCACTAAGTAGGGCGCAAGACGCTTTCCCATGATTATGTCGTAGATCACTGGAAGTGCGCATATATAGGACGCACGCGCAGTTTAGAATTCAGTAGAATTGGTATGATCCCATGGTCACGTCCCGAACCGCGTACTGCTGAACAGTGAGTCAGAATGTTATCTCGTGCGCTCTAATTGAAGCAAGCATACAGTGCAGGTTCATGTGATTTAGGACACGACCTAGGCTTTAGTTCTAGCAAACGCCATAATTAGCCGTTAGCTCGCTGTGACAGGTGAAGAATGTTTATAAGTAAGTTGTGATGTTTGGCTCAATATTTTCGGCTTTAGCGATTGCACTGAAACCCCTTTCATGGTTATTATTTTTCTGAACTCTAACAAATACGAAATTTTCACAGAACATTGTTAGATCGTCGCCTGACTGAAAAATTAGCCAGCGTTAGCTGTCTGAGAGGAAGCCTGTCCAAAAATATGCCTGCGTAAAAAATAATTATTTAAAAAAAAAAAATAATAATCTCACATTAATTATTTAACATATGCAGTGATTTTATTTTTACCGTTATTTGTTTATTTACATAAAATAAACTAGGTTTTGCATATTTGGTGTATGACTACGTCAAATTGCTCCTTAAATCAATAATATAAAGTTGTGCTTGTTTAAACTTTGGGATTTCTGAAGAGGCTAAAATTGGTGATCATAATTTTACACACATCTACTATCACGAAGAGTCGACTCATTGAATCGTCTTTTTTTTTGTTTGACAGCTGACTCCTCAATTTGAACTGTGTATTTTAATTTTATTATTATTATTTATTAATGTTTTATACATTTTATAAATTCTTCTTGTTTACAATATTCAGAGCAGAAATGTCACGTTTGACGTTTGGGAGCCGAATGGTTCGACTCTTATTGGTGAGCCGAGTCAGATGACTCAGTGAAATGAACCGAAGCTCTTCACGCGCTCTGCTGCAGTGTGAACGTCTGCATGTCTGTCAGCGCCGCTTGGCGTGATCACGTGACCCTCCTCACCGGTCTCCAGCGCTGTTGAAGTGACCGTCCCCAATAGCTGAGGTTTAACGTGTGTGTGTGTGTGTGTTTCTGTAACAGGATTAGGTTGGGTCTGAGTCTGCACCATGCCGGGGAAGCTGAAGGCGAAGATCATGGCGGGCCGACACCTGCCTGTCATGGACCGCGCCAGTGACCTCACCGACGCGTTTGTGGAGGTCAGATCCCCCTCAGCGCGACACCCCGGGGGTTTATTCAGCTCTCCATCGCTGTTGTCTGATACTTTTAGGTATTTTTCAGGCATGAGACGCTGTAAATGACGCCGGCGTTTATTCTGTTCCTCAGGTGAAGTTTGGAAACACGACGTTTAAGACAGACGTGTGCCCGAAGTCACTAAACCCACAGTGGAACTCTGAGTGGTTTAAGTTTGAGGTGAGGCAGAGCGCAGGCTCGATTGATTTATTTCTGATGAAATTGTGATTTTATTTAGTTTTAACATGCATTATTCTATATATATATATATATATATATATATATATGTATATGTATGTGTGTGTGTGTGTGTAGGTGGACGATGAGGATTTGCAGGATGAGCCGTTACAGATCACGGTTCTGGATCACGACACGTACAGTGCGAACGACGCCATAGGGAAGGTGTACATCGACATCGACCCGCTGCTCTGCAGTGAAGCCGCCACCGTCATCTCCGGCTGGTTTCCCATCTACGACACCATCCACGGTGCGTCATGCGAGTGCACTATTGTGAGGAAGTGAATCAGACATATGATGTGTTTTGGAAGCGCTTACTGTGATGCATGAGGCGTTATAAATACAAATAAATGAATAGTTGTTGTTGTTTGTACTGAACATTATCAGCTGTCCCTCGTTTCTTTTTCTCTTTTAACAGTTTTTAAAAATATTGTAATTTAATAGTGTGATAAACAGTAGGTGTGTATTTAGCGTCCTTGTTTGTGTGTGTGTGTGTGTGTGTGTGTGTGTGTGTGTGTGTGTGTAGGTATACGAGGAGAGATCAACGTGCTGGTTAAAGTCGACCTCTTCAACGATCTGAACCGTTTCAGACAGTCTTCCTGTGGAGTGAAGTTCTTCTGTAGTGAGTGTTTATTCTCGTGCCCTCGTCCTCCTCTGTTCCCCTCGAGTTCTGCTCTAACTCTGGGTTTCTCCCGCTCGTCCCCTCAGCCACGTCCATCCCGCGGTGTTACCGCGCGGTCATGGTGCACGGCTTCGTGGAGGAGCTGGTGGTCAACGAGGACCCCGAGTACCAGTGGATCGACCGCATACGCACCCCGCGAGCGTCTAACGAGGCGCGGCAGAGACTCATCTCTCTCATGTCAGGTACACACACACACACACACACACACACACACAATGGTCTGTAGTGACATAAGCTTCATTCCAATCATGGTATATGACTTAGATATTATAATGGGCCCTGATCACATGACTTACTAATCAAATATTTAAATGAGCCCAGGACATGTGACTCAGTAATTAAATATTAAAAAGAGCACTGGTCATGTGACGTGCCACAGAAATATTGAAATGACACCTGGTCACAAGTTTAAATACACAGAAGTGCATTGTTGGTATCTGAGGTCTGTGTGTGTGTGTGTGTGTGTGTGTGTGTGTGTGTGTGGTGTTTGGGTTCTCTGTGCAGGTGAGCTCCAGAGGAAGATCGGGCTGAAGGTGCTGGAGATGGGCGGGAACGCCGTGGTCGGATACCTGCAGTGTTTCGACCTGGAAGGAGAATCGGGTCTGGTTGTGCGTGCCATCGGTACCGCCTGCACGCTCGACAAAATCAGCAGCACACACGCGCCTGCGGGGGGCGCAAACCCCTTAAACTCCTCTCCGTCAAAAGATTTAAAAGAGTGAGTGAGTGAGGGAGGGAGGCCAGGATGAGGGAAACCACACGCAGAGCTCGTGCACTAGGACCTGCGCTGAGGTTCACGCTGTGTTCACACCCGGTCAGTGGGGGGTGGGGGGGTGGGGTTAAGGGGGTTATCATATCCTGATGGGTAACTTTACCTTATATATATATATATATATATATATATATATATATATATACACTTACACACGCACACACACCTGAACATAAAACAGTAATATTACCGATGATCAGAGGTACTCGTGCATTTCGTCAATCGTTAACAGAAACGTGTCTCAGACTGACAACCAGATTCAATAATTCACCGAGAAATATTCATGATACAGCGTTCGCTAAACATGCACATAAAAAACACAGCGATTTAAACCCCGCCTCCATGCTTGGGGATTGGCTCATGTTTCACACTCTAACCAATGAGCTAACCAATCACAGATGAGAGTTATTGTAATCCAGAAGGTGGGATAACAAACTGAACCCTGAATAATCTTAATAAAAAAAAGAACAAACGAATAAATAAAATCCTAGATATAATTTTAGATATTGTTTAGCAATGGGAGGAAATATCGACCCCTTTTTTTTTGTTTGTTTTTTCCTGGGAAAGTTTAAATAAACAATGTTAACATGCAGATTTTCTTATTATGTCGAGGCAGAAGGATGAAGATGTTTGGTGTCGACTGGGGTCTGAGGTTTAAAGCAGCTCTGCGTGTTAATATTCCCCTCACCTGGTGTGAACACATCCAGAAGTAAACACACCCCTGATTCCCCGACGCTCGGATACTCCTGTACCATGTGTTTATCATCATATGTGATGTTCTGCTTTATACAGAGAGTTATACACAAAAGTACATGACATCAGTGTGTCGGTTAAGCAGGGATGTGTGTAAGCTTGTTTTGTGTGTGTGTGTGTGTGTGAGGGTTTGTTTATTTTATGAATACGTTCTGTCTTTATTCTCAGCACACAAACACACCACACACTGAACCTCTCTCTCCTCCCGCATGCTCCCCCCTCTTATCTGTCTCTCTGTCTCTCTCTCTCTCTCTCTCTCTCTCTCTCTCTCTCTGTAACTGTCTATCTGCCGGTTTTCCGTGTCGGTCCTGCATGCTTGCATCATGTGTTTACTTTCAGCATCACAGATCCTGATGTACGAAGTTGTCTTGCTTATTATGCAGCATTTCTGTGTGTGTTGTGTTTTATATGTGTTTCTTTGTGGCTTGCGATATCGGCGTCCGCTTGCTGCATTGTGTGTGTTTGTGTGTGTGTGTGAGTGTTTGTGTGTGTGTGTAATCTGCAGGTCTGAGTGAAAAGAACAAGAATAAATAATGTATTTTTTGCCAGAGGAGATATAAATATCTCTTTACTCCTTTATTTTTTTATTATTATTATTTTTTTTATAGAAATAACTCCTGTGTCGTGTGTGTGTCTCTCTCTCTCTCTCTCTTTGCCCGTGTTTACTTGTCCTGCTGTGAGTGTGTGTGCTTGTATGTGTTTTTGTGTGTACATGTATGTTGTATGTGTTCTGTATGAACCGCGTGTGTGTGTGTGTGTGTGTAGCTCTCCGCAGGCTGCTCCTTCTGCTCTCGGATGTCGCTCGACTCACAGCAGTCCGGTTCACATGGCGAACAGCCGCCTCTCTCAGGGCTTCTCCGTTTCCGTGCCGACGCTGCTCTTCGCCGGTATGAAACACAGACACAGGAGCTCAGACGGTCCCAGAGCCAGGCAGTGTAGGCAGGTGACCCCTGCGTGACCTCAAATCCACCCCCACCCTTCACCACACCCCAATCCCATGACCCCCCCCCCCCCCCTCCACAACCTCGCTTTCATTGGACCAGATGGCTGTGACATCACCAGGCCTCACTTCTTCAGCTGCCAAAGCAACCTGTTGTTCGGCAGCTATGCCCCGCCCCTCGATACGTCAGTGACCAATCGGAGCGCTGCGTTCAGCTCGCTGTCACACGGTGTAGCTAGTCAGGTGTTTAGCGTGACCCTGAGCGCGACCGAAGCTAATGTCAGCCGTGTTATTAGAGGGTTGTGCTTTGGTTAGCTGAAACAAATGCTTTTTCTCATCTCATTGCTTTTTGCGTTATCGCATTTGTTCGATGTGTCTGTGTTTTTACTTTTGGTGAATTGTTTGTTTGTTTGTTTGTTTGCTGTGCCTGGCTCTGTCTTTACATCCCAGTGGCCTTTTTCTTCTTTTCTTTCTTTTCTTTTACATCATCGCTCCACCCTCCTTTACCTCCCCCCTCCCCCTTTCAGTTGTCTCTCTCACTTCCATTAAGGAACCTTCCAAGGAACTCGTGTTTACATACTGCGTAAACACTCTGCTTTCAAATCAGTCACAATTTGTTCTTCTGAGTTTTAAACCTGAGATTAGAAGATTAAAACAATAAAAATTCAGCTGGTTTTTGGGTTGTGTGTCTCCGCCTCCACGGTTCCTGGTCTACAGAAATGTACCAAATGTGCAGCAGGAGCTAAAACCAGCCCAAACATCTCAGCCTAGAGTTCCAAAAAGGTTCCTGCGGTGGAAATGGGCTTCATTATCCCTCTTCTCCACCTCACACACACACACACACACACACACACACACACACACACACACACACGGTCGCACTCCCTCTCTGCAGGCATGGTGTGAGATTGAGTCTCTTCCTCCTTGCTCTGACAGGGCGGTTTTTGGGGAGGAGGCCCCAGGTGTCCCGTTGTGTTCAGGACCCCCCACCCCACTGAGAGCCCAAACCTTCTCTTCCTTCTCCCCCTCCAAGTCCTACAGCCGCCAGTCCTCCTCCTCCGACACCGAGCTGAGCCTCACCCCCAAAACCGGTAAGACCACCCGACCCCCGGGATCAGCGCACTACTTCACACACGCTACAGAACCGCTGCAGATCAGATCGGCCCAACATATCACACCGCTGTAGAGGAACCCGTCAGGCCACCAGGTGATCAGTTTGTTTCAGTAGAAGCAGTGAGGCTTCTCACATTATTTGAGGTCCGCACACAGAACATCAGGCCACCAGCAGTCAGCTATAGAACAGATCATTTTACTGGAGATCAGAACGCTGGAGATCAGGTGGTTGGAGATCAGTGGGTGACGAATGGAGACCAGCTGTAAGATCAGCACACTGGAGATCAGGTATTGGTTGAGTTTAATAAAGATCAGCTGGCTGGAGTTTAGGGATGGAGATCAGCGCAGCTGAGAGATGATGGTGAAGATGATGAGGTGTAAGAGATCAGCCGTCTGAGTTACACAGAGACCGAGCCGTACAGCCTGCGCCTCCCTCATCACCGTCACATTACATTTGTGTTTTGATTATGTTAATCATGATTGTGTTATTTATTTCAGTTTCCATACCCATGCTGCTTATTTTGTTTGTGTGTGTGTGTGTGTGTGATGAGGTGTGTGTGTGTAAAACATTAAACCATCAGAGGAGTATATTAGTTCATATTACTTTGGGGAAACAGAGGATTGTGAGTGTGTTGTGCGGCGGAGAGGGACGTTCAGCACTAAATATATTATTATTATTATTTGTATTATTATTGTTGCAGGTTTTTTTATTTTTTGGCTTTTCTTAGTCATCAAAAACGTCGCCTTTCCCTCTCCTTTATTCCCTCTGTGATTTTGTATTTCATTTCTGCTTCATTTTTGCTCCATTCTCATTGATCTGTTCATTCCTTATCGCCCTCCCTCCTCTCCTCCTCCACTTTTCTCTTCTTCTCTGTTTCTCTCAGCGAGGTTTTGTCTGTCTCCCAGTTCTCCCATCCTTAAGTCGAAATCTTCACCCCTTCCCACCACCAAAGTCCTGAGGAGTACGACTCCTCCCCCTCTCCACGTCAGCCAATCAGACACAGCCATGCTGAGAAAGAGCGTGTCGTTCACTGAGAACATGCTACTGGTGGCATCCGGTAGGACACACCCACTTCCTGTTTGGACTCCGCCTCCACGGGATGCATGCAACATGGCTGCACTTAATCAGCTCTAACAGGAAGCGGCGCTGCTGTGTGAGGGAGCGGAGTTAATGAGCGTTAGTCAGGGGGTGTGGCTGGGGCGTGGCTGGGGTGTCGTTTAAAAGCATTTGTTTTAACTAACGAGCTCCCTCGCACGTGTTTCCATAATTCTCTCTCTCTCTCTCTCTCTCTCTCTCTCTCGCTCTCAACTGATAGTAGTGTAGTGCTAACCACCAAGTCAAAAAACGAGGAGTGTGTGTGTGCGCACGCACTTACATACACGTCTTGTATTTCAATGTTCAGAGGATTAACATGTGTGTCGCATGAAACTAGAATTCAACTCGAGATGACGAGAACGGTCGCCATGACGACAGTAAATGCGCCCGTGTCCACATCAGCGTGTTGATTAAACTCTGCATTGAGGACGTCCATTAGTGGTCATTAATATTTACACCGTAGCTGTAGATTTTAGTTATAAATTCGCTACTAGGTGTTTTATCTCATTGATCCTTTTCACGTTTGCTAATCAACTTCAAAGGGTTGATTTATATAAAATATAATTTCCAGATGCCGTTACAGCTTTAGTTTTTACACGTCCTGCGCAAAATGGCTAAACTCAGGCTAATGATTTATGTGTGTGTGTGTGTGTGTGTGTGTGTGTATTTGAGGGGCGTTCAAGTCAAACTGGGAATTGTGATGAAAATTCAGTACAGCCGTACAAGCCATTTCCACATGTTCAGGCGGATAAAGGAGTTCCTGGGAGGCCGGCGTTTCAGACGTGAAATTCCAAAGTACTGAGAGACCGAGATCTGTCTACTGTGATGGAGATTTTACTCCCATCCTGTTACTCTGTACTGTTATCAAAAAGACCTGCTTTTACTTGAACACACCTCATTTATAAAATCAGCTTCAATATATAAATAAAAAAAATAAAAAAGGGATCTTTTCCCTATATTAGAAAAAAATATATATATATTTTTTGCTGTTTTTTTGTATCGTTTGACTCTGTGACGTCACATGTCTTCTATCACGTATGACGTTACAGCGTAATCACGTACAACTCATGACAAACTGTCTATAAGAGCGTGTGGTCTTAACCAGCGAAGCCCCTCCCTCACCACTGCTGTCACACGACACCTGGATCCGCGTGTTTAGGATCCGTGTGAAGCTCTGGAT
This sequence comes from Channallabes apus, assembly GCA_030522415.1. NCBI lineage: Eukaryota > Metazoa > Chordata > Actinopteri > Siluriformes > Clariidae > Channallabes > Channallabes apus. The sequence goes on from CM060131.1 coordinate 21,163,405, forward strand.
GTGTTAAACATGAAGCTGTACAGAGCTCAGAGTCTTATTCTAACTCGTGTGTGTGTGTGTGTGTGTGTGTGTGTGTGTGTGTGTGTGTGTGTGTGTGTGTACATATAATAGCACATAAAGATAGTGTTCACTTTGTCTCGGATTGCTCTTCCCACTTCCTGTGCAGGTATGGGCAGCGGCGGAAGCGCCGGGAAGGAGGCGGGGTCTCTTAAAGCACTTCTGAGACAACAGACTCAATCAGGATTGGAGCAGAGGGTACGAGCGAACGCTCACACACACTCTCTCACACACTCGCACTCATAACCATAACACACACAATAGACTAGACAAGAAATCAAAGTGTTTAAAGTCAGTCTCACTCCTCAGACGTCCTGTCTGCTGGTTAGTAGACGTGTTATGACTGGTGGAAAAAGTATGACATCATCCCGTCTGTAAAGAATAACAACCATTAGGTGGTGTTAGTGGAATAAAACGGTGCGTGCGTGGTTTTTTTTTTTTTCTTTTTTTTTTTTTTTCTTTCTCTCTCTCAGGAGTTCCCGTTCTTTACACTGACGAGTTTCCCGCCCGGGTTCCTCCTCCATGTGGGCGGGGTCGTGAGTGCACGCTCAGTCAAACTGCTGGATCGAATCCACAACCCTGGTGAGAAACTCCATCTCTCTCTCACACACACACACACACACACACACACACACACACACTCGCACACCTGTGCAGACACACAACACCTAGACACACTTATCTGATCTGAACACACACACAGATACACAGAGTACACGAAATACAGTACATAACTACTTTAATGTGTGTGTGCGTGTGTGTGTGTGTGTGTGTGTGTGTGTGTGTGTGTGAGGCATGGGTTGACTGGAGTGTATATGTGCTGATGTAGTGCCACTAAACTAGTGCTGCTGCATGCTTTTACTCTCTGTCTCTCTTTTTCTGTCTCTCTCTGTCTGTCTCTCTCTAACCCTGTCTCTCTCTCTCTCTCCTGACGATAACTCTCTTGTCTGTCTTTGCAGTTCCTGTGGAGTGGTGTTGTCCAGTGTTGTGCTCTTGTTTGTAGTCTTGTGTTTATTTTATTCCTTTTCCCCTCTCTCTCTCTCTCTCTCTCTCTCTCTCTCTCTCTCTCTCTGTTTCTCTCGGCTCCTTTAACTCGTCTACTAATGTGGCGTTTTGACTCAGCCTTGGGTAACACCAGATCATACAAACTGCTAGACTGGAATAGTTTCACCGCAGGTACTATCTTACCCCCAGTCCTGCATTTACATACACACACAGCCCTTGGCAGCTCAGTTTGAACCACACACACGCACACCTTTTTTTTTTTTTTTTTTCCCTCTTAAAAATGGTAGTTGAACTATTGCTTGTATACTGCAAAGGGGGCCAATACTTTAGTCTTAAAGTATAAAGAATTTAGAGACAGAGTGAAATGAGTGTGAATGAAAACTTTCTACCTTGATGGTGTCCAGTCACGAGTGAAACTGCGATACGTGCGTTCGTGCAGCAGGAGGTTATATAGAGGAATAAAGCGTGTGTAGAGTTTGTATCCTGCACGCTAATCAAAAGTCCCACTTTGGCTCGAACGCACCTCGTGTTAATGCGTTCACTCGTTCTGATACTTTATCGTTTCCATAGTAACAGGTAATTCACGGGGATGTGTGCAGCGCACCCCCTCTGATATTAAACAAGTTAATAAATAAAAATAATCACTTGTGTAAAGTCTTCACGTATTACGATGTTTATTGTACAGATTATTGTTAACGTTGATTTATTAAAAAAATGTTTTTTTTCTTAAAGGGATATAATTGGGCTGAATTCAAATAAAAAAAATGTATCTGTGTCAAATCTAGATAATTTATTTTTTGTCCATTTTCTTTTTATTTTATTTACTGAATCCATTAGAATGTGGTCTATTAATATTTTATACATATTTCTCACACGCTAGTGACTTAAAAAAAGGAATAATTCAAAATATTTACAGCAATTAAATTTCACATTAGTGCAAAAAAACAAACACACAATTCTCTGCACCCTCTGTTTTTTTTCTCTCACTAATATGTATTGCATGAGCTGCCATGCGCTGTGCTTGGTGTGTGCGTGTGCTTGGTGTGTGTGTGTGTGTGTGTGTGTGTGTGTGTGTGCTTGGTGTGAGTGAGGAGGCCGCAGCATGTCCGTCCCGGGTCTCGTCCTGCTCCTGTCCTCTGGCTGATCGTCTCTGAATCTGCTTTGGCTGTTTCTCCCCAGAGACCCACCTGTCTTGCCTGCCCCTCCCCTTTTACCCAGCATCCCTTGCTGTCTAATTGAACATGGCCGGTGATGCAGCGTGACAGGCACGTGCGCCGTCCTGCGTCTGTCTGTCTGTCTCTCTGTCTGTCTCTCTGTCTGTCTGTCTGTCTGTCTGTGGGCCGTAATAACTATAATAAGATTAGTGATGATAAAGATCTCTGATTTACTGGATGAAGAAAGAGCGTCTGTGTGTGTGTGTGAGAGGGAGAGTTTGAGAGTGTGTGAGTTTATTTCAGAGGAATATACACTCACAGACCTGTTTACAGAGCCATTACAGCTTCACTTAACATTGACGTTAATCACCAGGATGTGTGGAGAGAGCAGTTTACAACGTTCAGAACCTCCAGTGTCAGGACTTAGAGTCAGGACAGATTAGTTCATGTGTCGTCGGCTTGAGGTCGAGACGTTTTTTCAGCTCGGCACGCGGATGTGATGAGAGTTACACACAGTTCTGGTGTACAGGATATAAACGGGTGTGTTTATTTTCACCACACCTCCTCATGGTGTCTGTGCAGAACAGATTACTTCTCTCTTTCTATTTTCCTGAAAGAAATATCTGAGTTGAAGGAGACAAGCTCAAGCACGCAGTCCCTCATGGATCGTGCATAAATATGTGCTCCTTCAGGGCATAATCCTTATAAACAGGTACATGTGTTTACTCATCATAGTGTTTACAGCATCTCAGTGTTCATGCCTGTGGTTTCTTTCTTTTTTTTTTTTTTTTCTTTGTTAGCAGTCATGCGGTGATGTAAGGTGGTGTTTAAAAGTAAGAGTAAAAAAGAATACAATAAAAATCAGCATATATTTGATTGATGGGCGGGGCTTCACAGGAGCACAGCTTGTGATGTCACTAAACAAACTCCATGACTGTAGATCGGTCACTCGGACACTCAAATTTTTACGGTCCCTACTAACGTAGCTAGCTAGCTTATTGTTATTGATGATGAAACTGCCGCCGTTTGACGTTACCATGACAACAGCTATGAGGATTTAATTCGAGACTCAGATACCGAAAGCCGTCCTTTATCTCAAAGCCGAGTGAGTCCGTTATCAGGTCAGTGACGGTGAATTCTAGCCGTATCACGCGCGTTAGGTTTCTGATGTTCATCGTCCTGCATGTTATTGCGTATTTAATGATGTCTGTGTTTGTGACGAGTGTGACGCTGCAGAGATGTTCAGAGAATAAAGTCCTGCTTTCTGCGGCCCTTCAGTAGAACCACAGACACGCGGACGAGTCGAGACCAGTCGGGAAAGTGAACGCTGAATTCTTTTCCTTTCCCGAACATCTCGGTTAAAGAGCGAGCGCAGAGACGTGAGAGCGTGTCGCGGAGGCGTGTCGCGGAGGCGTGTCGCGGAGGCGTGTCGCGGAGGCGTGTCGCGGAGGCGTGTCGCGGAGGCGTGTCGCGGAGGCGTGTCGCGGAGGCGTGTCGCGGAGGCGTGTCGCGGAGGCGTGTCACAGCCTGAAGCACAAACACCAACATTCAATTAAATATTTGATTTATTTAATGTTAACTTTAATGAATACAGACATTTTTGATTCATCTAACTACAACCTGCACATACGGTCATCTTATTCTGGTTCACTGTTTGTTTGTTTCCTCAAATATATCTTTTGTTTGTTGGTTTGTTTATTTACCCAAGTATATATTTTATTTAATTTAGTTGTTTTTGTTTATTTCCCTGTATATTAATTAAATAATTAATTATTTATTTAATGTTTTTTATTTCCCCCAAGGGCATCCTTAATTTGTTTTTGTTTGTTTGTTTCCCCAAGTGAATTTATTTATTTTTTTTTTCCCAAATGTATGTTTATTTATTTATAGTTTTATTTTTTTTTTTTTTTGTTAATTTCCCAGTGTATCTTTCATTTGTTAGTTTGTGTATTTTTGTTTATTTGCCCAAGTGTATATGTCTATTTAGTTATTTATTTGTTTATCTTTTCCTTGTTTTTACTCACTTGCCATTGGTTAACTACAGAAAAAGGGGCGGAGTTATTTCCATTAGATCGTTTTATACACATGCAGTTGTGAGCGACGCGGTGTTAGATGTGAAAGTTTGGCCGTGTGGTTGACCTCGTCCCTGACCTCCGAGATATAACAGGAATTGACGGCTGACAAAGTAACCATCATCATCATCATCATCATCACCACCATCATCATCATCACAGTCACTGTGAGCGGCGTTCTCCTCCTGGTCTGTTGGGGGGTTTATTCAGGACTGCTCGCTCACAAGAGCTCATGTCAAAGACAAACTCCTTCTCAGCCTGTGTGTGTGTGTGTGTGTGTAAGAGAGAGAGATTGTTTTGTCCATGGTATAAAGAGCAGATGTGAGTTTGTGCTTGTGTGTGTTCCAGACGAGCCGGAGACACGAGACGCCTGGTGGGAGGAGATTCGACAGGAGATCAAGTCTCACGCTAAAGCTCTGGGCTGCCATGCAGTGGTGGGGTACAGCGAGTCCACCAGCATCTGGTAACTCTCACACACACACACACACACACACACACACACACACACACACACACACACACACACACACAGAGGCTCAGTAACCATCTAAGCATATTTTATCTTTTTTTTTTATATATATGTTTGTAAACTCCTTTATCCATGACATACCTGCACATACAGTAGGATTCAAATAAAGCTTTCATTGTGTATGTGTGTGTGTGTGTGTGTGTGTGTGTGTGTGTGTGTGCGCAGCGAGGAGGTGTGTATTCTCTCAGCGTCGGGCACCGCGGCGATCCTCAGCTCCCGCTTCATGCAGGACGGCGCGCTGGACACGGACCACAGGTTGTCACGGCAACATGGCACAGAGAAGGGCGAGGGTGAGATGGGTAGTTCAGCCTCGTTAGGGTAGGTTAATCACATGACCCACGCTGACGGACTCCTAACATCACTAAAACTTTACTAACGAGGCTGGTGTGTGTGTGTGTGTGTGGGAGGGTAGAGGCTTGGGGTGGGCTTCACACACACTAACATGTTTAAAAATCAAGGAGGAAAACAAACTGTATTTGCGTGCGCGTGTGTGCGCGTGTGTGTGTGTGTGTGTGTGCTGGTCATTTTGAGGTCAGTCTTAGTTACTTCAATATAAAGTCCAAATAAATACAAGCATGTTTATTATTCATTTAAAAAAACACACGTTACTGTACACTGTACTTCATTCATTAAAAAATTATCAGTTAAACATAATTAATTACTTGTTAATTACTATTGAAATTTGCTTTTAAACCATTTTTTTTCTTTGTGTAATTTAAGTGCATTTTTCGTTGTTGCAAACAAATATATCTTTCGTACATGGATGAGGCCAAGACGTGTGTGTGTGTGTGTGTGTGTGTGTGTGTGTGTGTGTGTGTGTTGCATCTCTGTGTATGTAATGGTGTTAATTATTTTGTGTGTGTGTGTGTGTGTGTGTGTGTGTGTGTGTCAGGTTTGATGAAGTGTTCCCTCCTGCCTGTGGGTTTTGTCACATCCCGTATGACGAGTTAAACATGCCGTTTCCGGCTCAGCTCACGTACTGTCACTGCTGCCGCCGACACAAAGTCCCAGACGTGCTCTTCACCACCATAGACGTGCCGTCTGACGCACACGTGACCGGCAAAGGCTGCCTTATACAGGCCAGGTACAACAACACACACACACACGTTATACTATTTCTGTTAGAGTGTTGGTTTAGAGAGTTTACCGTTGCTATGGTGTTGCTAGGTTCCTGCAGTGATGTTCCACTTGGTTTCTGAGATGTTGCTATACTAAAGTAATTGGTTGCTAGGGGGTAGTCCGGTGGTTACTATGCTAATTTTGTTCTGTGCCAGCGTGTTCTCTTAGTGGATCTTACAGAGTCAGAGATATCGGTGTGTTTTGCTATCACGACGCAGGTGGCGGCTGCGCGTTTATCGCGTGTAGCAGCGCGGCTCGTCGTCAGTACACCCGCAGTGATAAACACTCGCTCAGTGTTGTATATGTTTACGTGTCAGTATGTAAAGGTGAGTCTGGGTCATATGTAAACGCTCCGTCCTCAGGCTGTGTCGCACTAAGAAGAAGGCTCAGGGCGAGGGTAACGCCACCGCCATCAGTAACCTGCTGCCCTTCCTGGAGTACGAGCTGCACACGCAGCTGATGAACAAGCTGAAGCTGCGCAGCATGAACACGCTGTTCGGCCTGCGCATGGAGATCAGCGTGGGGGAGAACATGCTGCTCGGCCTAGCGGTGAGTACAGACCACAGAGTTCACGTGGACCGTACGCTCGCCGGGGGCGTCGCCGCTTTTATTCATCTCTAATTACTGTAGGTCGAGCAGGTCTTTGATGTGTTAATGTTACCAGTTTTATAGTTTCAGTTTATATTAACACTACAAAATTATAAATAAAAAAAATAAAACTATGAAAATATTAAACTTTATATTAAGTAATATATTATACTATATTAAATTTTATAACGTCATTTTCAAATGTATAATTTAAATAAGCTGCACATAACTAATAAAAAGAACAGTTTTATTATTGCCCTGTTTAATGATGTTTCCCTGATGTGTGTGTGTGTGTGTGTGTGTGTGTGGTGTAGTCAGCGACAGGTGTGTATCTGACGGCGCTCCCGAGTCCAGGAGGAATCCAGATCACAGGAAAGACCCCCAGTGACGTTACATACGAACAACATCTCTCAAACATGCAAAAAAAAATAAACGACACCATCGGCAAAAACAAAGATCTGTACGAGATTAACCCCCCGGTAAATACACACACACTTTCTCACTCTCATACACACACAAATGCTGTGTGTGTGTGTGTGTGTGTGTGTGTGTGTGTGTGTGTGTGTGTGTGTCACCACTGACTCCTCTCTGACTGGTTTGTTTTGTCAGGAGTTTGTCGAGGAGCTGATTGGCTCTCCGATCCCTGAGCCCCGGCAGCGCTCCCGCCTCTTCCGCTCGCACTCGGAGAGCTCGGACGAAGTGTCAGAGTTGGACCTGTCTCACGGGAAGAAGGACGCCTTTGTCCTGGAGGTGAGACGGGCAGTGATGGTCAGACAGCGAGACAGTCAGATAGACAGAAATGAGCTGATGTGAACCTGTAGTGATATTCATGGTGTGTGTGTCCTGAAGTTATTAGTGATGTCATATGTGCGCATACGCTTACAGATCGATGATACAGACGCTTTCGAAGACATTCACTCCCTCCTCACCGACGCCCCGACACCTCCAGGTACCTCGGTCTCCTGTAAAACATCGTTCATGTTTTATATTTAAATGTATATAATTAGTAATGAGTGTATGAGGTGACGGTGCCGCAGTGTGAGCTGTGTGTATTAATACACAACGTTTAAGGTGAAACTCAGCCAGTGTTTATACACACAGTGTGCGCTAGCCTGTGAGTCCAGGCTTATTCAGCTGGTTTCTTCTCGCGTTTCTGTGTGTGTGTGTGCCGTCTTCTTAGGGTTCTACAGCTGTAACACTGAAGTCATGCCTGGGATTCATAACTGGACTTCAAGTTTACAGGTCGGGTTTTTTTTTTTATCTCCATAATCAGAGTTTTTAATCACAGCAACAGTGTGAGATGGTTTAATTACTCCGTAGCTGATTAGCAGAGATTTGTCTGTAACGTTTGTCTTTTACATCCAGATGTTTACCTCAGTGAGAGTGTTCAGACTAAGCAGCATGAATCTGACCAATCAGAACCTGAATAAGATCTTCAGCGACCTGTGTGAGAACCTGCTCAAGGTTAGAACCTCCTCGTTTCTTTTTATTTTCTACTCACTGTGTAATACTGCACTAATGCTGAAGTGGATTATTTTATGTGTGTGTGTGTGTGTGTGTGTGTCTGTGTCATGTAGAGTCTGTACTTTAAATTGCGCTCCATGGTGCCCTGCTGTCTCTGTCACGTGAACTTTGCCGTTGCTGTGCCTGAGGATGAGCTCATACAGGTAACTTAAGTCTACTGAAGGGAACAGTATTTTAGAATCGGGTCACAAATGTACCTCTGTAGAGCAGGTGTGGTTTCTGTACCAGATCCTCTGCTGTGGATAATCGCATGCGTTTATGGAAAATTTATATTAATTGCTAAAAAAAAGCCCGAGGCGTCAGGTCAGTATTCTGAAATCTATCTACTGTAAGTGTTGTGGTGAAAATGAGGAAAAAAACTGATAAATAGACGTGTGTGTGTGTGTGTGTCAGGTGGCAGTGACTGCTGTGGCCATGAGCATCGATAAAGATCAGACACTGGTGAACGGCCGACAAAGTGGAGAGAAAACTCTTATTAAAGGTAAGTGTGTGTGTGTTGGCTCACTGTTATCCTTGGGTCCATGGTGTGCTTTCATGCAAGTGAGTAAACTTTTAACAGCTAATTGTGTTAATATACGATAGTGATCTGTGATGGGTTTCTAGCAACGATAGTGACCTGTGATGGCTTTCTAGGAACGATGGTGACCTGTGATGGCTTTCTAGCAACGATTGTGACCTGTGATGGCTTTCTAGCAACGATTGTGACCTGTGATGGCTTTCTAGGAACGATTGTGACCTGTGATGGCTTTCTAGGAACGATTGTGACCTGTGGTGGCCTAGTGATTCTAGCAACGATAGTGACCTGTGATGGCTTTCTAGGAACGATTGTGACCTGTGGTGGCCTAGTCATTCTAGCAATGATTGTGACCTGTGTTGGCTTTCTAGGAACGATTGTGACCTGTGATGGCTTTCTAGGAACGATTGTGACCTGTGTTGGCTTTCTAGGAATTATAGTGACCTGTGTTGGCTTTCTAGGAACTATAGTGACCTGTGATGGCTTTCTAGGAACGATAGTGACCTGTGATGGCTTTCTAGGAACGATTGTGACCTGTGGTGGCCTAGTCATTCTAGCAATGATTGTGACCTGTGATGGCTTTCTAGGAACGTTTGTGACCTGTGATGGCTTTCTAGGAACGATGGTGACCTGTGGTGGCTTTCTAGGAACGATTGTGCCCTGTGGTGGCTTTCTAGGAACGATTGTGACCTGTGATGGCTTTCTAGGAACGATGGTGCCCTGTGATGGCTTTCTAGGAACGATTGTGCCCTGTGATGGCTTTCTAGGAACGATTGTGACCTGTGATGGCTTTCTAGGAACGATTGTGACCTGTGATGGCTTTCTAGGAACGATGGTGACCTGTGATGGCTTTCTAGGAACGATTGTGACCTGTGATGGCTTTCTAGCAACGATTGTGACCTGTGATGGCTTTCTAGGAACGATTGTGACCTGTGATGGCTTTCTAGGAACGATTGTGACCTGTGGTGGCCTAGTCATTCTAGCAATGTTTGTGACCTGTGATGGCTTTCTAGGAACGATGGTGCCCTGTGATGGCTTTCTAGGAACGATGGTGACCTGTGATGGCTTTCTAGGAATTATAGTGACCTGTGTTGGCTTTCTAGGAACGATTGTGACCTGTGATGGCTTTCTAGGAACGATTGTGACCTGTGATGGCTTTCTAGGAACGATTGTGACCTGTGATGGCTTTCTAGGAACGATGGTGACCTGTGATGGCTTTCTAGGAACGATGGTGACCTGTGTTGGCTTTCTAGGAATTATAGTGACCTGTGTTGGCTTTCTAGGAATTATAGTGACCTGTGATGGCTTTCTAGGAATTATAGTGACCTGTGATGGCTTTCTAGGAATTATAGTCACCTGTGGTGGCCTAGTGATTCTAGCAACGATTGTGACCTGTGATGGCTTTCTAGGAACGATTGTGACCTGTGATGGCCTAGTGATTCTAGCAATGATGGTGACCTGTGATGGCTTTCTAGGAATTATAGTGACCTGTGATGGCTTTCTAGGAATTATAGTGACCTGTGATGGCTTTCTAGGAACGATAGTGACTTGTGGTGTGGTGTGTGTGTGTGTGTGTGGTATGTATTAGTGCACTTTACACAGCATGTTGGGTGGTTTGTCCCCTGGTTAACCCATTAGTCATGGCTAACCTAAACCCCGGTGCTGCTCGTTTGTCTCCTCGTCAGTTACAGAAAACGAAGAGCAGCTTCAGTTCCCTTTAGAGCTCCCTGCTGAATCCTCTTCCTCCTCCTCTTCCTCCAACCCTCCGAGCTCTGCCAAAGGTAAACCTTCACCTCCTCACCTCTTACCTTTACCTCCTTGTTCACCCCCCTGAACACACGTTTCCACAGAGGTACCTGAACCTGAAAGAAAACAATTGGGTTCATTTGTCTGATATGAAACTGTTTATTTAAGAAACAGATAAAGTTCCTGACTGGAGCGAAAAAGTACCGACTGTGGAGCAGGAGCTAAATGGGTACCTCTGGTGGAGGGATGCTGCTTAAGTGTACATAACCATCAGCTTTAACAGTCCTGTTTAACACTGTGTGTGTGTGTGTGTGGTTAGGTTTGATCGAGGTTTCAGGATCTCTCCCGAGTGCACGAGGTGAGTCTCTGTTTAGTTCTCAGTGTTTTGGGTTTGTTTTTTTTCCTTCTCCTTTTGTGTGAAACACACACTCCGGCATCAGGCGTTTTACACCTCTGTTCTTTTTTTCTGTGTTTTTTCTTTCTTTCCGTCTCTCTTCCTCTCTCTGTGTATCCCTGTGTTGTGTGTCTGTGGGGTGACGGCATGCGTTTGTCTATGGTTGTGTTTCCATGTACTTTATGTACACCCTGTCTCTGTGTGTGTGTGTCCAGCCCCCTCAGTTGATTACAGTTCCTTTACAGACAGATGCAGTTCCTGGATAGAGCAGCTTAGACTGAAAGCTCAGACCATAAGACGAGGATCGATTAAAACAAGTAGGAGATCATTCACCCCCGTCTCGCCCCGGACCCGCCGTCTGGAGTGTTTGTTTATTTATTTGTTTGTTTGTTTCTCCGAAATTTGGCCTGAATGATGCACGTCAGAGCATGCACTTCTCAAATCTTAATAATAGAGCATCACAAACATTAACTTAAGGCTGCTGTAAGCAATTTTTCTAAAAAACAATTATATTTCATGTTGAAACAACTTAAATGTGCAGTAAGCGTTTCCCTGCAGCACACTTTGGCTAAACTTCTCTTACACACTAATAGCCATCAGTAAAATAAATAATCTCTCTGCTTTATCCAGGTTTAATAATCAGCATGTGAACAACGATAGAGGGGCTATAAGCAACTTTTTCTAAACGCACTACAGACTGAAAGTCTGATAGCCGTCACTAAGATAAATATACATTCATTAAGTATTTATTTTATAATTACTTAATTAATAAAACCAACTATGATATAATAAATAAATAAATAATTAGGGTTTATGATCAGCATGTAAATAATTTTAAAGTTGCAGTAAACACCTTTTATCTAATCACACTTTGTCAGGAATTCTGATACCCTTCACTAAGATAAATACATGGCTTTATAATCGCAGAAGCATTTTGATAGCTTGAACATACAACATCTAGCTGCTTCCTGATTGGTCAAGAATAAAAAAAAATTAAGTGCATGATGTCACTTTTACTGAAAAAAAAAAAACAAAGCTACTTACTTGACTGTAGGAGTGCTAGTGCACAATGCTAACGAGTGATGTTTTTGTTTATCTACAACATGGCCGACGTTGCTTACAGCTGCTTTAATGGAGGACCGAGCGGAGTGCATGAGCTTTAGTTCCTCTGTGTGTTAATGTGGACGGTGTGATGTTACGATGCGGCGTACAGGCTTCAGGACGGAGCTGAACAGGCACCTGATGATCGCTAGTTACAGTTTACAGATTTGTTTTAATTTATTCATGTTTTTGTTTAAAGGACTTTTATATAAAAATAATTAAGGCTTTAATCATTAACGAGGCAGCATTGATGCATTTCTCATACTGCATTAAAACATCATGGATATGTCTGGGGAAATATAGAACACATCGGCACACACACACACACACACACACACACACACACACACACACTCTTTGCTCTCTTTAAAGGCTCTCGGTCGTGTGTTTGTTTAAAGGTTCTGCCCTTGATAGTTAGGGTGCCTCTGAGAGCCATGTCCACTTTCTGTCTCTCTCTCTCTCTCTCTGTCTCTCTCTGTCTCTCGCAGTGTCGTCTCTGGAGAAGTCGAGTCCGTTACCAGAAGGCCGCTCGCGCTCCCTGAGGTCGAGCCGCTCGTACCCCGGAGGTTCCGTCTCTGTGGTTAAAATGACGCCGCTGTCGTTTATTCCTGGAACCAAAATCATCAAATACCTCGGCATCATCAACATGTTCTTCATCAGAGAGACGACGTCACTGCGAGAGGTACACACACACACACACACACACACACACACACACACACACACACACACACACACACACACTCCTCCTGAATACACTTATGGTCTTATGGAAATCCTGGTTTGGCTTCGATCCCAGTTCAAATTCACACAAAGTAAACCGTGTGTGTGTGTGTGTGTGTGTGTGTGTAGGAGGGTGGTGTGAGTGGGTTCCTGCACTCGTTTATAGCGGAGGTCTTTGCTATGGTACGCGCACACGTCGCTGCTCTGGGGGGAAACGCCGTCGTCTCCTACAGCATGAAGGAGTGTGTGTTCATGGAGAATCCCAACAAGAATCAGGTGTGTGTGTCTGTGTCTCTTTGTGTGTCTGTGTGTGTGTGCGCCTGTGTGTGTATCTTCATTACAAACTGTGTGTGTGTGTGTTACAGGCTCAGTGTCTCATCAACGTGAGCGGAGATGCCGTGATTTTTGTACGAGAGTCTGAGCTCGAGGCCACGCCTCCACAGCCACAGACGTCCTGCAGTGGAGAGACAACGTGAACACACACACACACACACACACACACACACACACACACACACACACTTTATTGATTAAACCAAGCCAAGAAGTGAGTTCCAAAGAATAGTGTGAGCCAAACGTGTCGAGTTTTCCAGCCAATCCACAGCGAGAACGCAGACGAGACATGAATGAGTTCAAATTTATTTCCGTATCGTAACGAGGTGAAAAACTCCGCCCGTCTGTCTGTCGTCTGCTTTGTGCACATTCCAGACGTTCCAAGAGAGCCGAGGCAGCTAAAGCTGAAATTATACGATGTGTATAAAGTGTGTGTGTGTAAAGAAATGTCCAACAGTGTCAACACTGAGCGCCATGTTTTATTCCTCACCTACTTCCTGTTTGCTGCATCATTATTAAAGGGGCAGTTTGTAAGGTTCAGCGCCCTCTGCTGCCTCTCAGGCTAACTGCATCATGATGAGACGCGTCGAATTCTTCCATCTGCTTTAAACCACATCTGATTTATCAGAACAATTGGAATGCTAAAGGGGGCGGGGCTTATTTCAGGGCAAAAAAAAAAAAAGGTTAAATTCCAGGGTAAAATACAGCATTTCTTTTTAAAGTTGAATTTAACAGGTTTAGTGTTGCACTTACAGAAACACTCTCAGACCACAAGTTTAATTTACAAGGAAAGTTTATTCTGGGGGCGGAGCCTAATGGGGCTTATACTGGGGACAGAGCTTAATGGGCCCCGGAATTTTTTTTTTTTTTTTAAATAATAAATTAATTAGAGGAACTAAAGGCACATAATTGAATATTTACAGAGAAAGTTTCAAGTAATTAATTATTACTGCATGTTTAGGAATATTTCATAAAACTGTATATGGAGGGAAAAATTAAATAATATTTGAGGACAGAGTTTATTTCAGGTGTTAAGGCAACGCTTTACAAACTGCCCCATTAACGTCTCCCGTACGAATCGCGTACTACTGATCTGATCATATGGTGATCTCTTCTTTTCTTTTTTTTTTCTTTTTACTAAAAATGCTGGATTTTTATTTTTAAAGAAGATTATTGTATGTCAGTCTGTCGTTTCTCTCCTGCGTGTGCAATGTCAGCTTCTCCTTTCAGTTCTCTGACGTCTGGGTGAGAGGAGGCCGAAAGCCGACGCCTAGGGAAGACTTGAATGTACAGAATAGGAGGAAAGGAGAAAACCAGAGCGCTGATTTAATCCAATTTACAGCGTGATGAAACCTCTAAAGATTATTATTATTTTTTTTTTTTTTTTTTTTTTTTTAGATTTCTACAGGGTGTGTATGAGGACGAATCAAATGTTGCACGATAATTAAATTATCCATGTTTATCAACCAGATGTGTGACGACGATTTCTGTTTAACTCATCGCTCTTCATGTTTGATGGATTAAATTAATAAAACACTGTGCGTGTCAGACTGTTACAGGAAATTAATCAACCTTATGGATTTGTGATGAAACCGAGCTACTGTTACTGTCTCAGTGTGGATGATTCTCCTCTAACAGCACATCTCCGGGTTTTATTTTTCTTACACACCGCATACACACACACACACACACACACACACACACACACACAGCCAATGATCATAATATTGATTTATTTAAAAAGAATTTGTCATATGTTCTCTTTTTTTTTTTTTTTTATCCTTTTCTAGTAACATCTTACTCGTGTTCTTTGAAAATGAAACAGTCGTGGTTTAAGAGTTCTGTGACTGAATATATCTGAGAAGACGGAGACGGTCAGTGAGAGATTTTAATGATTGGATTCGGAGTGTAAACTTGTTCTGGTCAGCGGGATGTTTTAAGTTCTAATCCCAGAAGCCTTAAACACATGCTTATGGTGCGCAGTTAAAAAAAAAAAAAAAAAAACACTGGCAGCTATTCAGCTTTAAAACATATAAAACACATAGTAGAGTATTAAAAATATGGTATACAGTGGTGCAAAAAAGTATTTATTCAGCCACCGATTGTTCACGTTCTCCCAGTTATAAAGCTGCGAGACGCCTGTAATGTTCATCAGAGGTCAACCTCAACTATTAGAGACAAAATGAGAAAAATCCAGAAAAACACATTGTAGGATTTTTAATGAATTAACTGGTAAAATAATAAGTATTTGTTCGCCTACAAACAAGCAAGATTTCTGTCTCTCACAGACGTGTAACTTCTTCTCTAAGAGGCTCCTCTGTCCTCCACTCGATACCTGTATTAATAACATCTGTTATCAGTATAAAAGACACGTGTCCACAACCTCAAACTGTCCCACTCCAAACTCCACTATGGCCAAAAGACCAAAGATCTGTCAAAGGACACCAGACACTAACCTGTAGACCTGCACCAGGCTGGGAGACTGAATCTGCAGTAGATAAGCAGCAGCTCGGTGTGAAGAAATCAACTGTGGAGCAATTATTAGAACATGGAGGACGTACAAGTCCACTGATGATCTCCCTCCATCTGGGGCTCCATGATAGATCTCACCCTGTGAATGACCTGCAGAGAGCCGGGACCAAAGTAACAACGGCTACCATCAGTAACACACTGCGCCGCCAGGGACTCGAATCCGGCAGTGCCAGACGTTGAAGATGAAACGTGTCTGGGTCTTTCAGCATGACGATGATCCCAAACACACCGCCGGGGCAACGAAGGAGCGGCTTCATAAGAAGGTCAAGGTCCTGGAGTGTCCGAGCCAGTCTCCAGATCTCAACCACATAGAAAACCTCTGGATGGAGCTGAAAGTCCGAGTTGCCCAGCGACAGCCACAAAACATCACCGCTCTAGAGGAGACCTGCAGGAGGAACGGAGCACAATACCAGCAGCAGTGTGTGAAGACCTGGTGGAGACTCACAGAAAACGTTTCACCTCCGTCATTGCCAACAAACGGGATATAATAAAGTACTGAGATGAAATTTTGTTATTGACCAAATACTTATTTTCCACCAGAATTTGCAGATTAATTCTTTAAAAATCCTACAATGTGATTTTTTTTTCTCATTTTGTCTCTAATAGTTGAGGTTGACCTCTGATGAACATTACAGGCGTCTCGCAGCTTTATAACTGGGAGAACGTGAACAATCGGTGGCTGAATAAATACTTTTCTGCCCCACTGTAAATACAATGTAAAGTAAGATTTATTCATATAATATTTCATTTAGTTTTATTTAAATTTGCTTTAAACAATTGTCATTGTCGCAAATCAGGCTTACTGAATCAAAAGAAAATTATGGAAGTGTGTATGAAATGTGAGTGTGTGTGTGTGTGAATCAGAATGATGAGATCGTCCCTGATGAACGAGCCGAGTGAGACGGTGCTGAGGGAGAAACTCCCTGAGATGGTGATAAGAAGAAACCTTGAGAGGAACCAGATACAGTAAATCACAGCACTGTAATATTTTACTAATAGTGTATTAATAGAGTAACGTGCAGTATGAGTGTATTACACCACCTGGCCAAAAAAAAGGTCAGCTTAGGTTACACACACACTGTATGTGGTGTCCAGTCCATGTGTGTAAGTCATTCCTCCTGCTCCCAAAGTCGCTCTCTCACTCTGGAATATGGCGCATGCAATCAGGGCAAATTCAGTACATTCAGGTGGTCAGCTGACTTCATTTTATTGCCCCATAACGTTACGGAGTCTCTGATCACCTGATCAACTCCAGATCATAACACTGTCTCCAGAGGATGTGTACAGAGGACACTATACATGATGGAGCATCGCTTCATGTCCTTCACTTCTTACCCTGACACGCCCATCACTCTGGAGTAGGGTCAGTCTGGACTCACCAGGTCACATGACCTTTTCCCATCACTCCAAAGTCCTTTTCTCAATAGCAAACTGAAGCCTTTTTTTCTGATGAGTCTCAATAACAAGTGTTTTTTAATGGGTTCTTAGCGAGTGTGAAAATGCTTTTACTTTCACTATTAAACACAACTCTGGTTTCTACTTCTGATTTGTTTTGCCATGCAACTTCACCAAGAGTTTAAATGATCTCCATTCTTGATTTGACGGTTCAGCACCACGGTGTCAGGTGTTGTGTTGAAGAACTCCTAACAAATCTCCTTAGATGTTTTATTTGCTTGATGAAGCCCAATAATTTGACCCTCTTGAATCTGTGTGTTTTTTTGGCCAGGCAGTGTAGTGGAGTAATAATGTTAAAACTATCTAGATTTGTAGATCCTCAATCCCTAAATATTAAAACACCTTACTAAAGTCAGGTGAGAAGTATAAACCTTATGGTGCTTGTTATCCAGAGAAAACGCAGCTCCCTCGTTTACTCATTTGTTTCTACATTTGTTTAAAGCGCAGTGGCGGTGATGATAAGCATTGTCACTCGCTCATAATCCAAAGCTCTGTGAGGTCCAGAGGATCTGTAGAGTGAACAGAAAAGGACCAAAAAATAAATAAATAAATAAATAAATAAATATATATATATATATATATATATATATATATATATATACTGTATGTATGTCCTCACAGTGTCAACACAAGAAGTCTCTTCTCTGAATTTTAGAAGGCCTAAGTCTGGTTTGTTTAAAAACTACCGATAGATAGATAGATAGATAGATAGATAGATAGATAGATAGATAGATAGATAGATAGATAGATAGATAGATAGATGTCACTGTTTACAGAACAGAATTTGCGGTTGTCTAAGCAACAGCTAATTAATTTTTTTTTATTATTATGTTACGATAATAATAATAATAATTATTATTATTATTAGTGGTAGTAGTATAATTAAATCAAATGAATAACAAATATATTATTAAATTGCATTTTATTTAAAGTTAAGCCTTTATTTGTCACATATACACTACTGCAGAGTGTAACAGGGGTCAGAGCACAGGGTCAGCCATGATACAGCACCCTGGAGCAGATAGGGTTAAGGGCCCAACAGTGAGAACCTGGTGGAGTTCAGGTTTAAACCATTGATCTTCAGGTCAGTAACAGTAAGTCAGTGCCTGTAGCCATCTGAGCCACCACTGCCCCCTACAGGCTATAGGGCTTTTATCAGTGGTCACTGTTGCAAAGCTGATTTATAGAATCAAAAAATTATGGAACTTATACTAAACTATTATTATTATTATTATTATTATTATTATTATTATTATACAATTACTGTATAAATATTACTAAGCCAATCAATTAAACTAACACATTTAACCCGTTGACTTTTATCATTTCTCCTTCTGGCCGGTAGATGTCACTGTTTGTTGACCGCTTGTTGACTTTTCTACGCATGCGCGCACGTTTCCCTCTTCCCACCGATTTGCGGTATATCCCGCCTCCTGCGCGATATCGATTGGCTGACAAATTATCCAGCGTCATACAGGATTGGCTGGTTGCTCGTGACTCCGCAGTATGAGCCAATCACAGCATGGAGGCGGGACTTTCTGTCTGGAAAACCTCTCCGACGTGTCGCCGGGGTGTTTGTGCGTGAAGTCCGGGGTTTAATCCGCTTCAGTCCTGCTGAGAGACACAGAGAGACAGAGACACAGAGAGACAGAGACATGGGGGAGAACCGGTTAGCAGTGCGCGTGTTCCTGTGGAGTCTCTCCGCCGTCTACATGTCCGCCTTCACCTCAGTCTATCTGCAGATTCCCGGTGAGGATTCAGTTCTGTTTCACTCCGCAGAGCCTCAATGTGGAGCAGCAACGAGCTTCAGTGTGGAGACACACACACACTCTCATACACACTTACACACACACACACACACTCATACACACACACTCACAGTGTACAGAGGATCAGTGTGGAGACACACTCACTCACACACACACATACACACACACACTCTCATACACACTTACACTCACACACACACTTACACACACTCTCATATACACACTCACACACACACTTACACACACTCTCATATACACACACACACACACACTCTCATACACACACACTCACAGTGTACAGAGGATCAGTGTGGAGACACACTCACTCACTCACACACACACACTCTCATACACACACACAGTGTACAGAGGATCAGTGTGGAGACACACTCACTCACTCACACACACACACTCTCATACACACACACAGTGTACAGAGGATCAGTGTGGAGACACACACACTCGTACACACTCACATACATACTCTCACATACACACACACACTCATACACACACACTCACAGTGTACAGAGGATCAGTGTGGAGACACACTCACTCACTCACTCACACACACACACACACTCTCATATACACACACACACTGCTTTATATTCTGTTATGTTGCTTATGTCGGGTCACTGTTATAACCACATGTTATAACCCTGAACACATGAGAAGTAAACACTCTGTAATCAGCCCTGACGTCCTTCACAAGAGTAAAGCAGAGACACTAAACTTTACATCACCTGATTAAAAGAGTCAGAAATATCATCACATGTTTCCTGAACCGACTTCAGGGCGGAGCTTCAGATCAGCTCGGTTTGTGATGTCACTAAGTAAGATCACCAATCACGTTCAATATGCAAATTCACCTCCTAGAACAAGGATTTAAGCTTCCAGGTGAGCGATTGGGAATCTGGGAATTTTGAGAAGGATGTGGAAAGAGTTTTAGAAAGAGGACAAGGAAGAACATACGGTGCTGATACTCGAGATGTAACCTACTGGATGTCATCTTCTGTAAAATAAGAATAAAGAACGAACTGACGAGTCTTTCAGTTGTTTTTCTGTTGCTAAACTCGTAGGTTTCTGTTTCCTGATGTGGAGTCTGTAACAGCAGTACAAGAGAAGGGTTCCTTATCAAAGTGTTCTCAGGAGAACTTCACCTGTAGGCGAAGAACCCTTAATTGTTCTGAAGAAACATTTTACAATCTCTAATAGTGTGTGTGTGTGTCAACGTGTCAACTGGATAAGTGTGTAAATTATTTTTCTTTTAAAATCCAGAACTTGTCAGGTGTTAAACATCTCACTTATGGGATCTGGAACACTCGTTAAGGGTTCTTCAAGGGGTCCTAGGGTTATTAATTGTTCTTAGGTTTCTATACTTCAAGGTTTTTTATTTATCTGTTTATATCTTTATAAATAATGTTCTCCTACTGTAGGAACCTTCTCCAACAGGGAGTTTTATGGTTCCCTAATATTTAAGGTCCCCCATAAAGAAAAAGAGGGATCCTTAATCATTAAGAGTTCTCCTTGGAGTCTGTTGTTCTTCCTGGATCTTTTAAAAGTTCTCACAAGAACATGTAAGATTTGTATATTTCCAGTGGTTCTGATCCTGACGCCCCTCGTTGTACCCCGTAGGTCTGTACGGTAACGAGGGCATTCTGCCGGCGAGGTGGAGTCTGCGGGTGGTGGGGAAGAGCCTGTGGGAGCAGCTGAGGGACACGCCCACTCTGCTGTGGTTCGGCCCGCGGCTCGGCCTCGACACGCAGCGCTGCATGGAGCTGCTGAGTCTGAGCGGAAGCGTTCTCAGCCTGGCGGCCATGACGGTCCCCGCCATCAGAGACTGCAGGGTCTATCTCATCCTGTGGGTTCTCTACCTGTCTCTGTACCAGGTAACACCTCCATCTTCACCTCCATCGTCACCTCAGGGAAAAAACATCAGCAAAACTCATGATGTGAAAACAGAGGATTTGTAATTCTGGCTAGAATTTTTTGTTACATCATAAAATCTAAGAGCCAATCAAATTCGAGTATGCAAATGTGGACATTTGCAGGCTGAGGCTCTGATGTTTTTCCTCCACGGTGTTTCTGCAGGTCGGAAAAGTCTTCCTGTACTTCCAGTGGTGAGTACGGCTTTACCTCCTGTACTAGAGGTCGACGCAGGTCGTTATTGTGAGCTGCTTTTGAAGGAAAATAAAGATTAGTGATGATGTCATAAGTGTAACACACACACACACACTAAAACATCAAACCATTATTAGCATCACACACACTTTTTATTCGTAAACTCACATTCATATGTTTCTCTTACACTCTGACTTTCTCATTTTTTCATTCACATAATTTCATTTTCGTCCAGACATCGTTGTGGGTGTAAAAACTTTTGCGCTCAGACATTCAATAAATTTGACTAAAGGTGCCCCCCCCCCCCCCCCCCAGGGATAATCTGTTGTTAGAGGCGGGGTTCCTGGCGGTCCTCGTCGCCCCGATGAGAATGCCGTGGGGTTCCAGGTCGAACCTCTACGACGGCGTGACCTTCTGGCTCGTCCGCTGGCTGCTCTTCCGCTTAATGTTTGCGTCCGGAGTCGTGAAACTGAACAGTCGCTGCCCCACCTGGTGGGGACTCACAGGTACGACACGCTGCAGACCCGCGCTCCTTTTATTATCCTCTTCAGTCCGTTTCCTCAGACTGCGCTCGAGTCGTTAGATCTCTGGAACCAGCGACTCCTCACCTTTACAGTCCTAAGTGTGTGTGTGTGTGTGTGTGTGTGTGTGTGTGTGTGTGTGTGTGTGTGTGTGTGTGTGTGTGAGACAGCGCTGACGTATCACTACGAGACGCAGTGTATCCCGACGCCCCTGGCCTGGTTCGCCCACCAGTTACCCGTCTGGTTCCAGAAGCTCAGCGTGGCCGGTACCTTCGTCATCCAGATCCCCGGGCCGTTCCTCTTCTTCAGTCCCGTCCGCCGACACCGGCTCCTCGCTTTCTACATGCAGGTGGGCGGAGCTTGTGAGTGGTGTTCTCAGTGTGTGATTGGATGAATGTGTGCCTCTGTATTATGCGTGTGTGTGTGTGTGTGTGCAGCTCTTACTGCAGGTGCTGATCATCCTGACGGGGAATTATAGCTTCTTTAACCTGCTGACGATCATGCTGTGTGTCTCTCTGCTGGACGACAAACACATCGAGTTCTGGCTGCGCAGATGCACGAAACACAGCGAGAGGAGTACGAGCACACACACACACACACACACACACACACAGCTTTTTTCACTCTTATTATTGTTTTTCACTGTTTTAAACAGCCCTGATCATGTGACTTGGCACTTGTGTATCATAACGAGTCTTGGACTTAAATTTAATTTTAACAATTGACATTGTCGCAAAGCAACTTTGTGTGACTGAGAGCGTGAGGAACGGCGTGCTGTTTCAGGCTGCCCCCTGCAGGCCGTGTTGGGGTGGGTGTGTGTGGTGCTCGAGGTGACTGTGTACGCGCTGCTCGTCTACTGGACCGTCCTCTACTTCGACCTGAAAGTGGACTGGGAGAAGAAGAGCGTCTCCTCTCGAACAGGTGCTGGAGAAAGTCTGCAGTTTATCGTACGCAGTGTGTCATAAACCAGTTCAGTCCAGTTGTAAAAGTGCTCTTCTGTTTGTTTGTTTGTTTTTGTTTGTGGTGTTTAGCTTTCACACATTATGAGTTTCACAGCTTCCTGAAGGCCGTGATGGTGCCCAGTATCTGGCTCGGGGTTCTGTCTCTCACCTGGGAGATCATCACTGCCATGTTCAGGTGAGACCGTGGGAACGGTTACCGTGACAACTGATGAAGATGGTGAAGGAAGGGCTTTTTACGTTTCGTCATTAATGATCGAGTCTTTACTATTAGCTATAAATTTAATATTTATTATGTTGTTTGAGTCAGTCTCTGTGGAATAGTGCTGTTAGCCCCGCCCCCAAACTCCAGTACCGTCTATTTTGTGCAGGAACCCACTGAACTGGAAGCCTTCAAATGAACCCAGTGCAACCAGTTGATATTTTTTGCGGTTCTTTGTGAGAAAAGAGTTACCAGTTACTCCCTGCAGATGGCGCTCTACTGCTGCATTGTGTATGCAGAATGTTTGTGCTGAGATGTCGAATGTGCGTGTGTGTGTGTGTTCAGGATTGCATGTGTGCGGGGTGTGTTCCGGCGTCTCTGCAGCACGGTGCAGTGGGGCGTCTTCTCTGCAGCTGCGGCCTCCATGTTCGCCATCAGCCTGGTCTGTAACTTTACTCAACTTTACACGTTTACTCCATCCAGTATTCTGTTTCATACTCACTCCGTGTGTGTGTGTGTGTGTGTGTGTGTGTCAGATTCCTTACACCTACATCGAGTATGAGGCTCACTCTAACCTGTGGCCCGGTTTGCGCAAGGCGTTCGACTTGACCGATCGCTATCAGCTGGTGAACTCGTACGGTCTGTTCCGGAGGATGACGGGGGTCGGAGGTCGTCCCGAGGTCGTCGTGGAGGGCAGCGTAGACGGCAGGACGTGGACGGTTAGTGCTGAGGCTCGGACTCACCTGTTACGGAGCTGTGAGGAGAAGTGTGTTGAAGCCAGCTAGACTCCACCCCCCTCCCCCTCTAATGTGACCTCATATAAGAAAAGTCCCTCCCCTGTCTTATTGCTCAGCTTTGATGTTTGCTGTGGGTGTGGCTTAGCATTAGCTCATTTACATAGACACATTTGGAGGATGAGTGATGACGTGCATTGCCTCTCTCTCTCACACACACACACACACACACACACACACACACACACAATCGATGACTCCACTCTGAAATACTGTGTTCTGTTGCGGTTCTCTGACTTCCCGTCCCGTGGTTCTGACCCGCTCTGTGTCCTGTAGGAGATCGACTTCATGTATAAACCGGGGAATCTGAGCACAGCGCCCCCGGTGGTCATGCCTCATCAGCCACGACTGGACTGGCAGATGTGGTTTGCGGCCCTGGGACCTCACACACAGAGCCCGTGGTTCAGCAGACTGGTACTGCGCCTCCTGCAGGGCAAGAGGGACGGTGAGGACACGTGAGGGGCAACTTGTGGGGACACAGGGTGTTTGTTTTATTTAATCATGTGTTTATCGTGTGTGTGTGTGTGTGTGTGTGTGATGTAGTGATAAAGCTGATTCAGACGGACGAGACTCGGTACCCGTTTGTTAAACAGCCTCCGCTCTACATCCGCGCTCATCGCTACAAGTACTGGTTCACCGAGCCGAAAGAGGACGGGTGAGACACGCTCACGCCACCGCCAACGCTTCTCATGTTCAGCTTCTCCTGAATGATGTTTATCACGTGTAAAAATGTTAAAAGGAACACGCTACATTCTACGTACCTTTTCTGATTTTTTTTTTTTTCACTGATTTTTATTCTTCATGTTCCTGTTTATAGTTCCTTAATACTCCTGCATAAGAATGATTTTTTGGGGGCGTGGCTACAGAAAAGATTATTTTCTGATGCTCAATTTGCATATTTACTATTGAGCGGAATCAGAAGTCGCCTCCCGTTACGATATTATCACGATACGTCTGTGTCGATTTGATTAAAATTGCGATTATTAAGGTAAGAATTACGATTTTATAAATATCCCAATTGAACATAAAAATTTCCCCTAATTTTGTTTCAATTTAAACGTTTAAAAAATAAGTAAATAAATGTAGCGCGTTCCTTTTAACATTAGCTTTCTCACTTAAACATTTAAAACACTACAAACTAACTTCAAATACAAGAGTTTAACATTTAATTTTAAATTAAACACAAAGCCACATTGTTACTGAGCCGCACGTATCTCGGTCACCCGCCGTCATTATTATGTCAAAATAAATTTAGTAAATAATTCACTCTAAATGAACACATGGGATGGAAACGTGTGAATAGTTCAGAGAGCGCCACCTGTAGGATTATAAAGGAACAGCGACATTTTAGCGCCTCTAAAGTTTACAAACTCAATGTGACGGCGAGCGCGCGGGTCGAGTGGCTGCGAGCGCACACAGCTTTTAAAACGCGCGCAGTTTTTGACTAATTAGCGCTGGTTTAAGTGTTGGTTTCTGTTGTGCCGCTCTGAAGCGTCTGCACTTGGTACAGAATGGTTTATATATGAGGCTGATCACAGGACACGCCCGGCCACGCCCACTCGCACTGAACACCAGACGATTCTGCTCATCTGTCGATCGACCGGATCATCTCAATTATAAATGTAATAAATAGTTTTCAAAAAGTCGATCGCGGTGTCGATGTGAATCAGCTCACAGAAGAATCGTGAGAAATAATTGAACCGATTCCCCTCTGTGTCTCTAGTGTTTACATGTTCAGATCAGTCTCGTATTTCACATGAAGTAAATGTGTTAAAGATATTCCCAGGCCAATTATAGGAAGGCGGGAGGGACTAAAAAGTGTGTGTGTGTGTGTGTGTGTGCAGGACGCTACCTCAGAGGTGGTGGAGGAGGATCTATGTGGAGGAGTTTTATCCGCCTGTGCGTCTCGGTGACGCGGTTTTGGAGGACACGCTGACTCAGCACGGCCTTAACGTGAAGGTAGACGCCGCGAGACTCGAACAAACGTCTGAGTGAAGAGTTTATTTAAAGTGTGGAGTTTAAATCACCAGAGCTGTAGAGCTCTCGGTCATAGTGACGTGTAGAGGTTTTATAAACCGTGTCATTAACCTGTGTGTGTGTGTGTGTGTGTGTGTGTGTCTCAGGACAAGCCTCCCACCCGACGTGCCTCTTCCTGGCTCTTGCGGACGTTGCAGTTTGTAGGTGAACACGTGAGAGACGTTCCTCCTCACATCCTCCTCTGGACGCTCTTCACTTCTGCAGCTACCGTGTGTCTGATCAACTGTCTGATCAACTGTCTGCGCTCACACACACGTCCTCCGACAGACACACACTCCCGAGAGCTGCAGCAGCAAGAGGAGGAGGAGGATGTCAAGAAACAGCAGGAAGAGGAAGAGCAGGAGGAGGAGGAGGAAGTAAATGAGGAGGAGAAAGAGAGTGAAGAGGAGGAGAGGAAGAGTAGTGATGAGAGCGAGGGATGTAACGACGGAGAGGAAAGTATAGAGTCAGATCGCTGTGTTAGGAAACGGAAATGAAACACTACATTATGCTACGCTAGTTTATGCTACGCTACGCTACGTCGCCTTGCACTGCTCGCCTGCCACGCTTTCAGTTTATTACAAAAAAAAAGAAACGTTTTAAAGATTTAACCTGCGTTCCACAATCCTCACACTCTTTCATGATGGAGCTTAAATTTAAAGTAACACCAGAGACGAATCACGATCGCTCGAGGCGACACACACACACACACACACACGATGCTCTCAGGAAAGTGTATCATGGTGTGATTTCTCCAGAGTATCAGTGACGTCTCGTATTTAAACACACACACACACACACACACACACACACTCCTCACGCTCCATCTTACACAGGAATCTTTATAAAGTTGATTCTAGCAGGTAATTTTAAACCGTCGCTTCTCGTGTCCTGATTTCGTCGTGAGATTCATCAGCTGCATGACAATCCAGTCGTCTCCTCTTCTTCATCATCATTATTCGTCCTCACTGAGACACTTTATTTTATTCACTTCCTCCCGTTACCCCCCCCCCCCCTCTTTGTTCTGTCTTGCGGTTTTTCTTCCAGTTTGTTCAGACGTGAAGTGAAACACTTTTTGTATGTTTATAATAAAACACTTTTCAGCGGTGTCTCTGAGTTCTGTCCCCTGATGGCTCGGGTGCTGTTGATTAGTTCTCTATAGCGGCGTCTCTGACAGGAATGCAGGTTTATGCTGATGTGCTCCTCTGATACGGTGCTGTTTCCATGGTAACGGCTCATACACCGAGACGCCTCTTGTAATCACTGATGGACTTGGATGGTTCCCTGACATCAGTGGGAGGAGTCTCCAGTGTATAGTCGTATAAATTAAGACAGAATTAATATTAATTTAAATAAAAACACCAACTAACTTAATTGAAATTAAAACCCTTTATTTTTATTCATACATGATTCTTTAAAGCTGCACTTTGTAAAATAAAAAAAGAATGAAATAAAATCTAATCTATAATTCAGCCCACGATGCTCCCATCATTATACATCAACCTTTTAAAAACCCTACAGAAGATCTCATTGGTTTCAGGTTTGATCGTTTTTCTGACCCTGAAATTAGCCCCGCCCCCAACCAAAGAAGAGCTCCTCAATCCCACCCACAGTCCTAAAGAGTGAGTCTCACTACAGAATGTGTGAAGTTCATTTCAGCGGGCACAGCAGGGGGCTGTGAGAGTTACACGCCGACGCTTTAAGCGCGTCTCACACAGTTACTCGGCGAGGTCGTGATCACCAGGGCAGAACTTATCGATGAGGGTTTGGTAATACGGCTTCAGCTGCTCCACATCAGGCAGCTCCGTGCTTTTAGTGTATAAATCACACTTACTGGAACACACACACACAGTGTTTATCCCGTGTTTCTGTAATGCAGTCATAAATTACACAAACCTCAAAAGCTTACATTAGAAATCTAGAACAGCAATATTACATAAAAGTATTGGAACATTTACAGTTGGAAAATAAATATATTATATACTTTTATTCTGATCTTTTCAACCACGCATCCCTGACGAAGACTCTCCCCACTTTCACTCAGTATGTGGATTGCCACACCAGGGGGGAGAGGACACTGGACTTCCTGTATGCTAATGTTAAAAGTGCTTACAGTTCTCCAGCTCTGCCCCCTCTGGGGGAAATCAGACCACAACCTGGTTCATCTCCAGCCAATATACAAACCCCTGGTCCAGAGGCAGCCTGCTACAGTGAGGAACGTGAGAAGGTGGTCAGAGGGAGCCAGTAATACCCTGCAGGACTGTTTTGAGGCTACAGACTGGGATGTTCTCTGTGAACCACATAAAGAGGACATTGATGATATGACAGACTGCATTACAGAGTACATAAACATCTGTGTGGACACCTGTGACACTCTTTATCTCAGTCGGTGATCCCCACATGCTTCAAAGAGTCCATTATTGTTCCTGTTACAAAGAAACCACATCCTGCTTCTCTCAATGACTATCGCCCTGTGGCCCTCACCTCAGTAGTGATGAAGTGCTTTGAACGCCTTATCAGAGACTTCATCATTTCTTCACTACCCGACACACTGGACCCACTACAGTTTGCATACCATCAGAACCGCTCCACAGACGATGCAATCTCTCATCTCCTCCACACATCACTCACTCACCTGGACACTAGGAAAGGGAATTATGTTAAAATGCTCTTCATCGACTACAGCTCTGCTTTTAACACAATAATTCCTTCCACACTCACCACCAAGCTGGAGCACCTGGGACTGAGCTCATCTATATGTCAGTGGATCTCCAATTTTCTGACTGGCAGACCACAGGCAGTAAGGATGGGCGGACATGTCTCAGCCACACTCACTCTCAGCACTGGGGCCCCCCAGGGTTGTGTTCTGAGCCCCCTGCTGTACTCTTTGTACACCCACGATTGCGTGGCCACTACCAACTCCACCTCCATCATCAAGTTTGCTGACGACACCGTCGTGGTCGGACTGATCACCAACAATGATGAGTCGGACTACCTAGAGGAGATTGGAAATCTGGAGAACTGGTGCCAGAGGAACAATCTCCTCCTGAACGTCAGTAAGACAAAGGAGCTGATAGTGGACTTTAGTACAAAGCAGGAGAGGAACTACCAGACCCCCGTCATCAACAGGAGCCCAGTGGAGAGAGTGGACAGCTTCAGATACCTCGGTGTTCACATCACGCAGGACCTATCATGGTCCTGTCACATCAACACCGTGGTGAAAAAAGCCCGGCAGCGTCTCTACCACCTCAGACGCTTGAGAGACTTTAGACTGCCCTCCAAGGTGCTCAGGAACTTCTACTCCTGCACCATAGAGAGCATCCTGACGGGAAACATCACGACCTGGTTCGGGAACAGCACCATGCAGGACAGACGAGCTCTACAGAGGGTGGTGCGATCAGCCGAGCGCATCATCCGCACTGAGCTCCCTGACCTGCACTCCATCTACAGCAAGCGGTGCTGGACTAAGGCCAGGAAGATCATGAAGGACCTCAGTCACCCCAGTAATGGACTGTTCTCTTTGTTGCAGTCTGGGAAGAGATTCCGCTCCCTAAAGGCCAACACAGAGAGACTGAGGAGGAGCTTCTTCCCGCAGGCGATAAGGTCTCTCAATCACAATCACACCTCCACACAGGACTAATAACATCTTTTAAGCTCAACACTGACTGGACAATCATGGACACATTCATACACACTTGCACTAAATACTCATACATCTGGACAATTGCACATGTCACCTTTCATGCATATTTGCACAACCACTGACACTTTAATACCATATTTCTATATTTTTGCAATATTTTATTATGCCCTTATGCACAGTTAATTTTACAAATTTTACTAGTTAAAATTATTTCTTTAGTATTTCCTTTTTATTGATTATTTATTTTACGTACAAGATTTTATTTTCTTTTTTTAAGGTCACTGGCGGCCGTATAAAAGCATTTCACTGCATATTATACTGTGTATGATTGTGTATGTGACTAATAAAATTTGAATTTGATTTGATTTGTGTACCTATGAGAGATTCGCTGTTTCCCCAACAATAAACCCTTGGTCATCAAGGACATCAAAGCCTCCTTAAATGAGAAAAAAAGAGCTTTTAGGTCTGGTGATAAGGAAGCAGCGATGAAGGCTCAAAAAGTGTTGACAGGCAAAATCAGGGAGGGGAAAGAGTCTTACTGCAAAAACCTGGAACAAAGGCTGAAGAACAACAACATGAGCGAGGTGTGTAGAGGCATGAGGAGCATTACTGGCTACAAGACAAGCGGCCAAGCTATTGAGGGCGATGTGGAACGTGCTAACGATCGCAACACCTTCTTTAACAGATTTGATGTCCCTCTGTCTCACACCAGCTCCAACTTCAGCTTTAATAGAGGCTTCTCTCCTACTGCTCCACCATCCACCCCCACACAGATAACTGCACTTCAGAAAGTCCCAGCCCTGTGGAAAACATCTTGCATTGGTCCTGTCCCCAAAATACCATGACCCTCTGCCCAGAACGACTACAGGCCAGTCGCTCTAACATCACATATCATGAAGGTGTTTGAGAGACTTATCATGGATACACTTCGTCCCCAGGTGAAGTCCTCTCTTGACCCTCTTCAGTTTGCCTATCAGCCATCCCTGGGAGTAGATGACGCCTGGGAGATCTGCTCCACCGAACCTACTCCCACCTCGACAAACCCGGGACCAGTGTTGGGATTATTTTCTTCGATTTCTGAAGTGTCTTCAACACCATACAGCCAGCAGGTCTGGGGGAGAAACTAGAGACCATGCAAATTGACACTCCCCTGGTCTCATACATCATGGAATATCAGCCGTCCCCAGTATGTCAGATTACAAAACTGCGTTTCTGACACATTGGAGCTCCTCAGCACTGCAGCTCCTCTGGGAACTGTTCTGTCTCTATTTCTTTTGACTTTAATTCTGAATCATGCCATTTACAGAAGTTCTCTGATGACTCTGTGGTGGTGGGATGTAGAGACCTGCGCGGGACGGATTTTTCCGTCCCGCTCCCGCAACATTCTGTCCCGCTCCCGCAAAAATATATATTATTTTCTCCCGCTCCCGCCCGCAGTATTCAAGTTTTGTCCCGCTCCCGCCCGCAAAAATCCCGCAGGTAAACATTTAAGTAGTTTTATTTTTATTTTTTAGGGAAGTGGCGCTGACCAGGGCACTGGGGGTAGCGTGGCGCTGAGCGGGGGGGGGGGGGGGGGGGGGGGGTCTCGCGGGGAGCACTTGAGTATAGAACCGCTACTGAGTAGATAAATAAAACAGTATTTGTTTAAAAATAAAGCAATTTTTAGATAATTCCATTTTCCGGGAGTCCCGCGATTAATGTTATTCTCCCGCATCCCGCACATACAGTGGTGTGAAAAACTATTTGCCCCCTTCCTGATTTCTTATTCTTTTGCATGTTTGTCACACTTAAATGTTTCTGCTCATCAAAAACCGTTAACTATTAGTCAAAGATAACATAATTGAACACAAAATGCAGTTTTTAAATGAAGGTTTACGTTATTAAGGGAGAAAAAAAACTCCAAACCTACATGGCCCTATGTGAAAAAGTGATTGCCCCCCTTGTTAAAAAATAACTTAACTGTGGTTTATCACACCTGAGTTCAATTTCTGTAGTCACCCCCAGGCCTGATTACTGTCACACCTGTTTCAATCAAGAAATCACTTAAGTAGGAGCTACCTGACACAGAGAAGTAGACCAAAAGCACCTCAAAAGCTAGACATCATGCCAAGATCCAAAGAAATTCAGGAACAAATGAGAACAAAAGTAATTGAGATCTATCAGTCTGGTAAAGGTTATAAAGCCATTTCCAAAGCTTTGGGACTCCAGCGAACCACAGTGAGAGCCATTATCCACAAATGGCAAAAACATGGAACAGTGGTGAACCTTCCCAGGAGTGGCCGACCGACCAAAATTACCCCAAGAGCGCAGAGACAACTCATCCGAGAGGCCACAAAAGACCCCAGGACAACATCTAAAGAACTGCAGGCCTCACTTGCCTCAATTAAAGTCCGTGTTCACGACTCCACCATAAGAAAGAGACTGGGCAAAAACGGCCTGCATGGCAGATTTCCAAGGCGCAAACCACTTTTAAACAAAAAGAACATTAAGGCTCGTCTCAATTTTGCTAAAAAACATCTCAATGATTGATTCCTTTTATGGTCGACCACCCATCCGCCTGGAGTTTCCAGCCTTTGGTGAAGCTTCAGAGACCGCGGATGTACTCCACTTCATCGAACAGTGTGAGAACTATCTGGAGATCAGACCACTGCCCAGCCCAGAACTGCTAGGAACACTCAGCACTGTTTTAAGCGGTCCTGCTCTGAGCTGGTGGCAGGCAGAGAAAGGCAAGGTAAGGGACTGGATGTCTTTCAAACAGGCGTTTATGGCGGCATTCTTACCTGATGACTACCTCACGGAAGTGGAGGAAAATTTGAGGTCGCTGGTACAGCAGCCAGGTCAACGCCTGCGGGACTTCGCCTATGACTATCGCGCCCTCTGTCTGAAGTGGAAGCCGGATATCTCAGAGGAAGAACTGGTGGGGAGAATCCTGAACAATATCAACCCCAGAGTAGCTGGATGTCTGAGGGGAACGGTGACCACCGTGGAACAGCTCGTGAAGATAGGTCCGAGGGTGGAAAAAGATTGCAAGAGCTCCAAAGACTACTGGCAGAAGGTGGACTCTCAGCAGAACAAGGAGAAGAGTCATAAGAAGACAGGGGAGCGAGCTCCTTCAAAGTTCACAGCAGGACTCTCCATTGCTCAACCTCTACCAGCTCCATCTCTCCTCCTGGTTCCAGTTACGGTGCAAGGAAGAAAGGTGAATGCGGTGGTGGACACGGGAAGTTCTTATACGCTGATGAGGAACCATCTGTGGCAGACGCTCAACGATCAGGTGGACCAAGATGGACTTCCATGTCCTCAGAAGTTCGTCATGGCTGATGGAAAGATACATCAAGCACAAACGCACGCCTTGTTACAGTACAAGTGGCATACCATCGAATGTGAGATAAAGACATTCATCATGAGGGATGCTCACCTGGCCTTCTCTCTGATCGTGGGACTCGACTTCCTAAAAGCAACAGGAGCCATCCTGGACATCGCTGGGGGAGAGTACGCACTGAAAACAGAGGAAGGAATCGTTTACCATCCATTTATAACGTCCCCACCCCACTGTGTACCATCGCTGCTGACGCAACGAAGACACATGCAGCTCCCAGCAACGACCAATCTTTACCTCGCCTTGCCAGTGACACCCGACAATCTCCGATGTGCGGAAAAAAACCCTGAGATCACGACATCATGGGACACCGACAATGAGGAGGAGCTGCTGAAACTCATGGCTGCTTGGCCACACACCACCTCCAACACACTAAGCAAAACAGCAGTAGTGAGACACAATATCACTTTATCAGACGACACTCCATTTAGATCCAGAGCATATAGAGTATCACCCATTAAGAAGACCATTATAGAAGATCAAGTAGACCAGATGCTGAAGGATAACATCATCCAACCTTCATGTTCACCCTGGTCTTCCCCCGTTGTGTTAGTACCAGAGGTGTCAAGTAACGAAGTACAAATACTTCGTTACCTTACTTAAGTAGAAATTTTGGGTATCTATACTTTACTGGAGTAATTATTTTTCAGCCGACTTTTTACTTCTACTCCTTACATTTTTAAGCAATTATCTGTACTTTCTACTCCTTACTTTTTAAAAACAGCCTCGTTACTCTATTTTTATGATCAGAACGCGCAACCCCTCCGGTCGCATGATAAGAACGCGCACAACGCCCCCCCCCCCCCCCCCCCCGTCACATGATCAGAACGCGCACAACGCCCCCCCCCCCTCGTCACATGATCAGAACGCGCACAACGCCATCCCATCCCACGTTGCATGATCAGAAAGCGATACCTTAATGCTTTTGTCGCCCCTTACAGTACTTTTACTTTTATACTTTAAGAAGTTTTTAAACCAGTACTTTTAAACTTTTACTTAAGTAAAAAGCTTGGGTTGATACTTCAACTTCTAAAGAAGTATTTTTGAACCCTAGTATCTATACTTCTACTCAAGTAATGAATGTGAATACTTTTGACACCACTGGTTAGTACCTAAACCCGATGGGACTTACCGTTTTTGTGTGGATTACAGAAAGCTAAACAGCAAGACCAAACCTGATGCTTATCCAATGCCGTTAATACATGACATCTTAGAATCACTGGATGGCGCCTCCTGGTTCTCAACCTTGGATCTGCAATCGGGTTACTGGCAGGTGGAGATGGAGAAAGACAGCTGTGAGAAGACCGCCTTCATCACCACCAAAGGGCTGTTTCAATTTTGGTCCATGCCCTATGGACTCCGAAACGCCGCAGCCACCTTCCAGCGTTTGATGGAGAAAGTCTTGGCTGAACTAAGGGGGAAATATTGCTTTGTGTATATAGATGACATCATTATCTACTCCAAAACACAGGAGCAGCACATCAAACACCTTAATTCAGTATTCTCCAAACTTACCCAGGCCAACCTCTCCCACAACATGAAGAAATGTCATTTCTTCAAAAGGCGGCTGAAGTTCCTAGGCCATATCATCTCCGAAGAAGGCGTGCAGTTGGACCCAGAGAAAACCCTGGCGGTGGCTGAATATCCTCCTCCACAAGACGTAAAATCTCTTCAGCATTTTCTGGGTCTCGCCGGATGGCATCATAAATTCATTCCCCACTTTGCCGATATGACAGCCCCATTGAATCATTTGAAGAAGAAGGGAGTAAAATGGGAGTGGACCAAAGAATGCCAGAACGCCATAGAGAACATCAAACACGCTCTTCAAAACCCACCAGTACTAATTCAACCAAATCTAACTATGCCGTTCCAAGTACACACAGACGCCAGCGAAGTGGGCCTGGGAGCCATTCTCACCCAGAAATCAGCAGAAGGAGAACGAGCGGTAGCGTACGCATCGCGAATGTTGAGAGGAGCTGAGCAGAATTACTCCACATCAGAGAAGGAGTGTTTGGCCGTGGTTTGGGCTGTAGAAAAGTGGAGACACTACTTAGAAGGTCGCGCTTTCGAGGTCTTTACAGACCTTGCCGCCCTGTCATGGGCCTTCAACTGCCCGAAAACCAGCTCTCGTCTCACCCGATGGACATTACGCCTCCAGCAGTTCATATTTTCAGTACATCACAGAAAAGGCTGCCTGAATCTGGGACCTGATGTGCTTTCCCGGGTACAAGTAGGCACCGCTCCATGTCTTGCCATCACAACCACAAAATTGTCATCCGACTTACCAAATGACCTGTGTGAGATAACCCAAGCACAACAAAATGACCCAACTATCTCGAAGCTGCTCTCTAAAGATCACCCAAGAGGAATACAAGATCAGAGGGTCTCCTTCGAACATCATCAGGGCGCGTTATATCGCCGGGTACCCGTAAGAGACGGAGAAAAATTCCAGCTCGTTGTCCCCCAATCACTAATAAAAAACTTTCTGCACTACTACCACGACAATCCACTGGGAGGACACTTGGGACAATTAAAGACCTTGCTAAGGTTATTGGATGTGGCATGGTGGCCGACTGTACGGAAGGACGTCTGGCATTGTGAGGACCTGCAGCGTGTGCCAACAGTACAAAAATGACAACTCTAAACCCAGTGGGCTACTACAGAGTACCATGGTTCCAGAGCCTGGACACACCGTGGGACTGGACATCATGGGTCCTTTTCCAAGAAGTAAAAGGCAGAATGAATATCTTTTGGTGGTGGTGGATTATTTCACCAAATGGGTGGAAATGTTTCCCCTCAGGGATGTAAAGACGCCAAAGCTGGTAAAAGTACTGAGAGAAGAAATCTTTACTAGATGGGGAGTCCCCAAATATTAACAGCTTAAGGGTCCTCTGGAAAGGCTCATTAATCATCCCCCAACACCCAATCACACAGCCTATTCACTTCTTGAAAGGCAACAACGGATCACGGAGGAGGTGAAACTAAGAGTTAAACAGCAACAATCCAAACAAGCCAGATACTACAATGCCCGGAGGAAAGATGCGCACTTTCAACCAGGAGATCTAGTTTGGATTAAGACTCACCCACTCTCCTCCGCAGCAAAAATGTTTTCAGCCAAGCTAGCGCCTAAGTGGGAAGGACCAGCTGAAATAAAAAGTAAACAAGGACCAATTAATTACACAGTGTCTTGGGGCAATCCACTAAAAACCGACATTATCAATGTGGTAAACATGAAGCGCTTTTACGGACGTTCTCCTCAGACGCCGGAAGCTTGGGGGGGGTCTATGTAGCGCGGCCACATAAAGGGACATTTTTATATATAGGTCAATAATTGAAGAGTTAATGTTGCTCACCTGTAGCTTAAGATGTGCCCGAAAGGTTGTATTTTCCCCTATGACAGTGTTGGTCACCGGGTAAGCTCGCATGCGCGATCGCGACGCGAGGGACCCGGATGCGAACTGATCACGTGATCTGGCATAAAGCCGGAACCGGCAAGGAAGCCGGCACGGAGAGATTACCCCAGCGCGCTGTTTGTTTAGAGAGAGAGTTAGTTTGTTGCTTCCACACGGATGATCATCTCGGATTTATCTCGTTGGACACTCACTTTTCACCTCTCATTCCGTTACTCGAGCTCCCAGTGGTGACATCTATCCTGGTGAGGCCGAGAATAATCTCTCCAATTCATATTTCATATCCGCAATACACTACACCCTGGACTTCCACTCATACACACACACACCCCCGCATACACCATACACATTGTTTATTTCTGTATTATATTTGTATATATTGGCTTCGGTGCACCGTGTTTGTTTGGTTATTGGTTTGTTTTGTAAAATACACTTTGGTTTATTTTCACTACTTGCTCTTGTGTTGCGTCTATTTCCGGTATTGCGCCGCGGTTGCGCAATACCGGAAGTGGTGTTTACCAGCTCATTCCTAGATTCCCGAATCCGTATTTTTTGTAACTAAAGGTTTCATAATAATCCAAGCGTTACAGTGTCAAAAGTATTCACATTCATTACTTGAGCAGAAGTATAGATACCAGGGTTTTTAAAAAGACTTCTTTAGAAGTTGAAGTATCAACTCAATCTTTTTACTAAAGTAAAAGTGTAAAAGTACTGGTTTCAAAACTACTTAAAGTGTAAAAGTAACGTGAGGGGAAAAAAGCATTAAGGATAAAAGCTTAGGCTGTGCCACAGACCTGTATACTACTGTACACTAACACCTCATATACTACTGTACACTAACGCCTCATATACTACTGTACACTAACGCCTCATATACTACTGTACACTAACGCCACATATACTACTGTACACTAACGCCTCATAAAAAAAAACAGTATAATGTGTTTTTTTGTTGTATTTTTTAACGGCCGTAGTGATTTGGGATACTGTATATGGCAATAGAAAAAGAATGCATTTTAGTACAATGCAAACACATTAAAGAACTTTATAACATATATGTGTACTACTGAGCATTAACATGTTTTATGGAGAAGAAGATATGATAACTAGTTGCCTATAAGTATTTTAATGGTGCAAAAAGTCCAACTTCAGAGGCATGTCATCAGTAACCTTTATTGGAATGTAAATGTACATCCGAGCTTAGCTGCAGGAATCGGTGAGGACAACATACAAGAAAATTAGTGCACCCAGGGCAGGCTTAGTAACAATTACCCCTGTATTGTTGTTTACAATAAACATTAGTGCTGTCAGAATGAAGGATTCATCCAAGTGATTAATAATAAAAAAAAAAAAAAATATATATATATATATATATATATATATATATATATACTCAAACACATATATGTGTGTGTGTGTGTGTGTATATATACAGTATATATCATTCCTGTTACCTTCCTGGTGCTGTTAACTTCCTCGCTGGTGCTTGGTTGTGACATTTCGCTCGAATCTTGAGTCTCTATCACGGACAGCTTCGTCTACTTATCACAACCTTATCAACCGAAAATGCTAATTTATTCAAACGTCCTTGCTGGAGCGTGTGACGTAATGTCATGTGCAGGTGCGATGGATCGCGTACCAACCAACAGGGTGTCGGACTGGTATGTTTATACTTCTCATCTGTAACGTCCTTCGGTATAGAAGAAAATAAAGATCACATGGACAAACGGAGATGTTAGCGAATGTGCCGTTTGCTTTTGTGTTCTCTCATGCGCATGCCGAGTGACCGATTACACACGCTTAGTTACCTCGTCCCGCTCGACGTGCTTACTTGCTTACATCAGAGTCAGGATGCTGAACAGAACTACATGCAAACATTACATCATCCAACCACAATCAAATTCTCTCCATCCGGATGGCGCGATTTATCCGGATGTTTTTTTTGTTTTTGTTTTTTGAATGACAAACTGAAATAAAATAGGAGTAACGAGGCTATTTTTAAAATGTAAGGAGTAGAAAGTACAGATAATTGCATGAAAATGTAAGGAGTAGAAGTAAAACGTTGGCTGAAAAATAATTACTCCAGTAAAGTATAGATACCCAAAATTTCTACTTAAGTAAGGTAACGAAGTATTTGTACTTTGTTACTTGACACCTCTGGATCTCAGAGCGTCTCTGCAGGCTGTCACACGCAGGTGAATTTAAATTCATACAAAACATATTCAAAAGCAAAATAAACAATTCTTATGTTTTTTGTTTAAGTTGATTTTAAATAAAAGTATTGTTTTTTTTTTTCTTTCTTTAGGTTGTCACTACAGGTCCTTCTAAAAAAATTAGCATATTGTGATAAAGTTGATTATTTTCTGTAATGTACTGATAAACATTAGACTTTCATATATTTTAGATTCATTACACACAAATTGAAGTAGTTCAAGCCTTTTATTGTTTTAATATTGATGATGGCATACAGCTCATGAAAACCCAAAATCCCTATCTCAAAAAATTAGCATATTTCATCCGACCAATAAAAGAAAAGTGTTTTTAATACAAAAAAAAGTCAACCTTCAAATAATTATGTTCAGTTCTGCACTCAATACTTGGTCGGGAATCCTTTTGTAGATTCTTGTGTCTTGTGTCTCTCAACTTTCTCTTCACAATATCCCACAGATTCTCTATGGGGTTCAGGTCAGGAGAGTCGGCAGGCCAATTGAGCACAGTAATACCATGGTCAGTAAACCATTTACCAGTGGTTTTGGCACTGTGAGCAGGTGCCAGGTCGTGCTGAAAAATGAAATCTTCATCTCCATAAAGCTTTTCAGCAGATGGAAGCATGACGTGCTCCAAAATCTCCTGATAGCTAGCTGCATTGACCCTGCCCTTGATAAAACACAGAGGACCAACACCAGCAGCTGACATGGCTCCCCAGACCATCACTGACTGTGGGTACTTGACACTGGACTTCAGGCATTTTGGCATTTCCCTGTCCCCAGTCTTCCTCCAGACTCTGGCACCTTGATTTCCGAATGACATGCAAAATTTGCAACCTGTAGCCCATTTCCTGCACACGCCTGTACACGGTGGCTCTGGATGTTTCTACTCCAGACTCAGTCCACTGCTTCCGCAGGTCCCCCAAGGTCTGGAATCGGTCCTTCTCCACAATCTTCCTCAGGGCCCGGTCACCTCTTCTCGTTGTGCAGCGTTTTCTGCCACACTTTTTCCTTCCCACAGACTTCCCACTGAGGTGCCTTGATACAGCACTCTGGGAACAGCCTATTCGTTCAGAAATGTCTTTCTGTGTCTTACCCTCTCGCTTGAGGGTGTCAATGATGGCCTTCTGGACAGCGGTCAGGTCGGCAGTCTTACCCATGATTGCGGTTTTGAGTAATGAACCAGGCTGGGAGTTTTTAAAAGCCTCAGGAATCTTTTGCAGGCGTTTAGAGTTAATTAGTTGATTCAGATGATTAGGTTAATAGCTCGTTTAGAGAACCTTTTCAGGATATGCAAATTTTTTGAGATTTTGGGTTTTCATGAGCTGTATGCCACAATCATCAATATTAAAACAATAAAAGGCTTGAACTACTTCAGTTTGTGTGTAATGAATCTAAAATATATGAAAGTCTAATGTTTATCAGTACATTACAGAAAATAATGAACTTTATCACAATATGCTAATTTTTTGAGAAGGACCTGTTTAATTATTGCTACAGTAGTTGTAGATGAGTGTGTGATGTCTGTGCATGTTTGCGCAGGTTCTAGACAAATTCACACACTTTCAAATTATTTGAATTATTTTTTGGGACTGATTTTAATGTCATGATCTTGTAAGTTAGCATGAATGTTTCCATTATTTTTTGTTGTTGTTAATTTATTTATAATCAAGGTATGTGAAACATATTTCTTCATTTGCTATACAAGGTGTTATACAGTAAATGAGCTCCTGTGAGTGTGTGATGTCATTGCGTGTGTGTAAGAGGTTCTAGACAAATTTTCACACACATTCAAAATATTTAAATTATTTTGTGCACTGATTTTAATATCTTTCTCTTTGTTTCCAAGTTAACTTGAATGTTTCCATTTTTCCTTTATTGTTAAATTACTACATAGTAATCCTCTTAAATCCTCAAAAAAAGTTTCTTAAATTATTACTTTTGTAAAAATCTAAGCTATGATAAATTCCACAGGACAATTAAGAGTCACAGAATATCGATTCTCTGTCATGTCATTATTCAGCTCAGCGCAGGATTGTACAGTATGTATGTATTGAATTTGAATATGTAAACATTTGAATATTGACTAATTTGTAACCCTACAGTGTGTGATATACAGTCCTATGCAAAAGTTTTGATGATTTTTCTTTTTTAATTGAACATGTGTTAACACAGTCTCTCATGGAAATGGAAAAAATGCTAAATATTTTCATCAAACAGTGATGCATAGTTACTTTTTATGTCATAAACTGAACAAAGATAAAAAAAAATAAAAACATTATTGTGGCACTGTGCAAAAGTTTGGGCACCCTACATAATCAGTATTTAGTAAAACCTCCTCTAGCAGATATCACAGCTTGTAAACGCTTTTATAACCAGCTAAAAATCTTTCAGTTCTTATACTTGGGATTTTCTCCCGTTCTTCCTTGCAAAAGGCTCAAGTTCTGTAACATTCTTTGGTGGCCTTTCATGTACAGCTCTTTTAAGATCTACCCACAAATGTTCAATGATGTTTACAGTAAATCAGGGGGGTGTGATGGCCGTCCCAAACCTTCAGCTTGCGTCTCTTGAGGTTTTCCATAGTGGATTTCGTGATATATTTAGGATCATTGTCCTGTTGTAGAAGCCGTCGTCCTTTCAGATTCAGCTTTTTTACAGATGGTGTAATGTTTGCTTCCACAATTTACTGGTATTTAGTGGAATCCATTCTTCCCTCCACCCGTGTAATGTTTCCTGTGCCACTGGCTGCAACACAATCCCAAAGAATGATAGATCCACCCACATGCTTAATATTTGGCCAGGTGATCTTTTCATCAAATGTTGCTCCTTTTTTTTCTCCAAACATGCCTTTGATGTTGCTCAGTCCACAGCACTTGTTTCCAAAATGCATCAGGCTTCTGTAGATGTTCTGTTGTATACTTCTGATGATGGATTTTATGATCAGGATGCAGGTAAGGTTTTCTTCTGCTGACTCTTCCATGAAGGTCTTATGGAATGGTGCACCACCACCCCTGAGTCTGATAAATCTTCCTGCACGTTTTTTTGCAGTCAAATGTGGTATTTGATTTGTCTTTGTGACCAGTATACGAGCAGTTCTCTCTGATAGTTTTCTTGGTCTTCCAGATCTCATCTTGACCTCCACAGTTCCCCTGAACTGCCGTCTCTTAATTGCATTTCTCACTGTGGAAACGGCAAGCTGGCAACTCTTTGCTATCTTCTTGTACCTTCTCCTGCACAGTGGGCATCAGTAACTTACACAGAGTCTTACACTGCTGCTTAGAGGAACCCATGGTTGCTGAGTGTCCACAAGTGTGTGCACAAGGTTTGAAGAGTCAAAGTATTTGTAAAGCTTTGAAATGTGCATTTTCTAATAACTATTG
The DNA here is from genome assembly GCA_030522415.1 of Channallabes apus. NCBI lineage: Eukaryota > Metazoa > Chordata > Actinopteri > Siluriformes > Clariidae > Channallabes > Channallabes apus. Next base: position 21,204,655 of record CM060131.1, read on the forward strand.
CCATGCATCAGATCTAACGAGCTGATTAAAGTCTGAAACCTTTTAGGGTGCCCAAAGTTTTGCACAGTGCCATAATAATGTTTTTATTTTCTATTTTTGTTCAATTTATGGCATCAGAAGTAACTATGAATTAATGTTTTCCATTTCCAAGAAAGACTGTGATTTTCAATGAAAAAAAAAAATCAACAAAATCTGTTATTTATCAAGGGGTGCCTAAACTTTTGCATAAGATTGTAACATCTTGCAGGTGAGCAATATATTATTGTGATATAATATTTTATGTTAATAGCGCTTGTACCATTTAATCCCCACGTTATTGAAAATTAACTTCCACTGCTATATGTTTTTCCTAGCAGTAGTATAGTGGTTAGCACAGTCACCTCGCATACCCAGGGTCATGGGTTCTATTCCCACTTTCGGGTCTGTGTGCGCAGAGTTTGCATGTTCTCCCTGGGCTTGGTGGGTTTCCTTCTACTCCAAATCGCATTTTTGAGATTTTTTAAGTTCATATTATATTTATACTGCACGGTTAAACTTCAAACACTCTACATCAACGTATTTCAATAAATAATGGAATCAATGAACGAAGCAAAACTTTGTAGATCTGGATGAATTAAGCAGAATTTATTGCAGCAACAAAGTCCACATGAATCGTACTCAAATGCTTAAGTGGCAAACTCGAGCATCAAGAGCAGACTGACTTGACAAGCATATGCACATTCCTTATATTCAGTTTTACAAATGGGGAGGGGCACACTTGCCCCTCCTACAGGTTTTTTAAAATTATTTTTTATTTCCTTCCAACATTGACTCCCATTATAAGCCTAATTTTCTTACAATTTACTTCCCGTTATCTTTAAACTTCTTAGGTTTGGTTTATAAAAAATAATAGACCTTGACATCTGACTCCTACATTTCATCCCCATTATAACTTTATATTTATCTGAATTCCTTTCCATCATCTTTTGCTCGATCTAAAAGAATTAACAAGACAGCATTTGTTGTTCTTACGTCACACACCCTTGTATCTCACTCCTGTATTTCCGGGTCAACTTTAAAGTTTTAGAAGACAGACCATGGGTAAGCAGCCCTTTATGTATTGTTTTCGATGCTATTGTCTTTTATTTTGTTTATGTCTTATTTTACTCTGTTGCAGCTAATTGTGCTAGCTCACACACCTTCTGCATCCCTCTGGATGATTGTACAGTATGCACAGTGATATCGATCATTATGTCTCTGTGGGTGCCGAAATGTTGGGTGTCAACAGTCCTCTACACAGTATTCTCAGGTGAATGGGTCCATTCATGTAGAGAATGGTGATACCTATCCTGGTCCCACCAAAAGACACACCCACTCCTTACCCACGTGTCCCTTCGCCCGCAGGGTCTGAGCTTAGCGCTGATCTATCACCAGTGTGTTCAATGAGGTTCCCATTAAGAGTGATTTCAAATGTCTGTCAGAAACAGTACACAAACCGGTGATGGTGTTACCGTTGGCACCCAAACTGATTTTACTCCGGCACGTCTGTGAACAGACACATTTCTACTTTTACAGTACTGTATATCTCTCACTGAACCTCCTGTTGTTCTCGCTCAGAGAGTATTGTCTACTGATATGTGACATCTCATCTGTACACTTCTGATACTGACCCAGGCCCTCCGTGTCTTGTGTATCTTTTAGTTGGGGCCTGATACTCTGTACGCACCAATTTGTGACCAATCCTTACATTAAACTGAGCATTCTTCAACCTTACTTTTGTCTCTGTTCTGTGGCTAAATGTTCTGTACACACTGTTCTTTAAACCTGTTCTTGTTAGCATTTCTGTACGTTCTGTTCCTTTACTGTACACTATTCCTCTATTACATCACTCTCTGTGCTATTACATACTATTACATCGCTTTAAAGTTTGTTCTTATTTAAACACACAAGTACACGCTCTAAAATTGCTCACACCCGCATGAGTCCAGGTTTTTATTTTAAATTGGAATTTGTTCAATTAATTTGGTAAAATTTATGAATAAATATAAAAATAATAAATGAATAGACAAAACCATTTAAAAACAGTTTCTTTTTTCTTTACCAAGATTAAGAAGTGAAGGAATACATTTAGAACTGTACACTAACTGTTTATCTGTATCTTAAACTGGACTAAATGTCATTATAAACAACAGGAGAAAAAACAAGACTACAAGAAATATTAGAACATGCATAACTACATATAAATGTATATAGTCAATAAGAACTAATGACATTCAGTAACAATAACTATGATGCCATACATATCTTGTCATCTTAAAGAAAATAATAATGTGTTAATATATATTATAACTATGAATTAAAATCTAAATATTGTCCTGAATATTTTTCCATTAAAATTAACATTGGGCATCAGATATTTAATAAAATATTACCCAAGAAAATACTGGATGAATACAGGATCATCCTTAAGTTTATGAAATATTAGATTATAAAATTTTTCAATCTCTACAATCTGACCTTTTCAACAACAATTAACAATTATTTTTTCAAACACAGTTCCTTTAACCGAAGCTAAACCTAAAGTCCAATTATATAGAGATATAATAATAAATAATAAATGTGTACATTATGTAATCCATGTATGATTTTGGTGAAAAAAATTTGCACTTGAGGAAAATCACCTGTTAAGAAAAGAAAAAAAAACTTTAACTTTTGTGATAATTAAGTTGTTATATAAAGTTATTTGTTATCTCAGGATGTAATTATTACTCACTGCATGTAGCAGACGAAGTTCAGTCTGTCATTGCAGTTGCGTTTCTCTAAGGTGTTTGTTTTGTTGTTGAGAGATCCACAGCGGTACGGTAGAGCTGGACATGAAGACAATGAGACCTGGTTCCCCAGCTGCTCCCCGCTCACCCACAACCATATTCCATTCATGAAGCGCAAGCCGGTCCACACACTGTCTGTCTCCGTCTGCGCCGTCTCTAGATTCAGCTGCCGCAGACTCGTCTCAGAGGTCACAGAGGCCAAACCAGTGTAATTAGTCCTGCAGTACTCCTGAGCTTCATCCCAGGTCATCTTCTCCTGCACCAGGATCAGGTACCGATAACAGTAGAAACTCCGGGGGTAATTATTGTCAAACCACCATAATCCTTGATAAGGAGAACTATTAAGAATTATACCAAAAGTATAATGTTGTGGTTGATAATACGAATTACACCAATTTGTGAAAGAAAGTGTTTCTTTATCAGACCAAAGCCAGGTCCAGGGCCCGGATGGGGTGCCGGTATATATCCCAATCCAACTACTATCACTGCCGGATCCAGATTGTACAGCTCGGTGGTTTTCCTCCGTTGAGTTGATGATGGCCAGGTCTTTATAGAATATTTTGCAAGCTGTCTGAGCAGCACCCCACCATAAGATAGTATTATTGAAAAAATATTCTCTTGTCAGACCCACAGCCACACCACAACCCACCGCCAGCAGGAAAATAAAAACGAGTGATTTCATCTTTACACTGAAGCGTCTGAGCTCGGTCTCTACAGAACACCTCGGAGCGTCTCTGCACACTGACACACACAGTTCATGTTAAATTCATACAAAACATATTCAAAATAAAAATAAACAAATGATTATTTTGGACAAAGTTACAGTGTTTAGTCTGATTGGTACAGAGTGCTGACATTAAAGTCTCCTCCTACAAATGTTACATAAGCGTCTCCTTATCGAAAACGTCACCGTTCTTTAATCAGTTTATGTGAAACATTCCTTCATTTACTGTACAAGATGTTATAAATGAGCTGTTGGTACAGAAACAGCAGTAACTTCAGTCTGTAACTCTGCTTCCTGATCGACCTCATCATGCTGCATCATCCAGACTATTCTCCTTCTCTACTTCATTTTATATTTCATTCTTTTTTTCTTTAGTTTTTAAAGTTGTTTGGACTGATTTTAATATAATTTAATATAACTATAACTTTTTATTTTTTTATGTTGTCTCTATTATTAGTATAGAAGTGGTAGGTAAGTGTGTGATGTCTATGATGTCTTTGCTTGTCTGTAAATGGTTTTAGACTAATTTTCACACACTTTCAATTTATTTAAATTATCATGTTCACTGATTTTCATGTCTTGACCTTTACTTACAAGTTGACATGAAAGTTTTAATTTCCTTTGATTGTTAAATTCCTACATTTATGCACAAGACAAAAAGTCTTTCTTTAAATTCTGATTATTATTGTAACATTTTGCAAAAATTCCCCAGGATATTTATTAATTTCTATAATATAATAATATAATTTCTCTATCATGCTACAGTATTATTCAGCTCAGCACAGTGGGTATGAATACGTGAATCACGTATGTTCAAACACACATACACACATGATGCTCTCAGGAAAGTGTATCATGGTGTGATTTATCAGAGTATCAGTGACGTCTAATCACACAGACACACACACACACACACACACACTCATATTTCAACACACACACTCATCGCGCTCCATCTTACACAGGAATCTTTACAAAGTCTATTCTAGCAGGTACAGTAATTTGAAACCGTCGCTTCTCGTGTCCTGATTTCGTCGTGAGATTCTGCATGATCAGCAGACAATCCAGTCATCTCCTCTTCACCATCATCATCAGTGTAATGTAACACTAGAAGCTGTAGTTTGTTTTTTTGTCTTTAAAAGGGAGCGAGCTCTAGAACACGAGTTTGAACAGAACTTGGTCGCTTCACAAACACTAAATGTGACTATAAACAAATGTACAGTACTATACTAAACAAAGTGTGATGTTTTTTAATGAACACAGCAATAATAACAATAATAATATTTCTAATAATAATAATAATAATAAGTTATGGTGATGTGAGAGGAATAAAACAGTGACGTGCTGTTAGAGGAAAATAGTCAACGAGAAGTTCATTTACATTTACATTTAGGCATTTGGCAGACGCTCTTATCCAGAGCGACTTACATTTTTATCTCATTATACATCTGAGCAGTTGAGGGTTAAGGGCCTTGCTCAAGGGCCCAACAGTGGCAACTTGGTGGTTGTGGGGTTTGAACCTGGGATCTTCCGAACCGTAGTCCAATGCCTTAACCACTGAGCTACCCCTGACCCCCATTTAGAGTTATCAGCCTGAAAAATGACCAATTAACAGCAGCTCAGATTAGAGGCGTTATGAAGTCTTTACAGAGCAGAAGTAGCAGAAACATCTCAATATCAACTGTTCAAAGGAGATTCATGCAGTTTTTTGTTATTATAAGTTATTAACCACTTTTCAGCATTATTTTAAGGCATTGTCACGACTGACCCGTTCGAGAAATCGAAAATCACTCTGCAATTTTGCATCTTCACTGTATTGAGATCACATTTAATCACGAGATCACGATTTGTTACTGATCGTTTAAAACCCCCAGGAAGAGTTTATCAAAATCCATGGGGTACAGTGGGGCAAAAAAGTATTTCGTCAGACAACAATTGTGCAAGTTCTTCCACTGAAAAAGCTGAGAGAGGCCTGTAATGTTCATCATAAGTGAACCTCAACTATGAGAGACAAAATAGGGGGAAAAATCCAGAAAATCACATTGTAGGACTTTTAAAGAATTTCTTTGCAAATTATGGTGTCTATCAGTCGTCCTGGTCCATTTGCAGAAAAACAGCCACAGAGCATGATGTTTCCACCCCCATGCTTCACAGTACTGTAGGTATAGTGTTCTTTGGATGTACACTAGCTCAGCATTCTTTCTCCTCCAAACACGACAAGTTGGGTTTTTACTAAAAAGTTCTATTTTGGTTTCATCTGAGCATATGACGTTCTCCCAGTCCTCTGCTGGATCATTCAAATGCTCTGTAGCAAACTTCAGACAGACCTGGACATGTACTGGTCTTAATCAGGGGGACACGTCTGGCACTGCAGGATTTGAGTCCCTGGTGGCGCAGTGTGTTACTGATGGTCGCCTTTGTTACTTTGGTCCCGGCTTTCTGCAGGTCATTCACTAGGTCCCCCGTGTGATTCTGGGATTTTTGCTCACAGTTCTTGTGATCATTTTGACTCCACAGGGTGAGATCTTGTGTGGATCCCCAGATCGCGGGAGATTATCAGTGAGCTTGTATGTCTTCCATGTTCTAATAATTGCTCCACAGTTGATTTCTTCACACCGAGCTGCTTATCTACTGCAGATTCAGTCTCCCAGCCTGGTGCAGGTCTACAGGTTAGTTTCTGGTGTCCTTTTACAGATCTTTGGTCTTTTGGCCATAGTGGAGTTTGGAGTGGGACAGTTTGAGGTTGTGGACACGTGTCTTTTATACTGATAACAGATGTTATTAATACAGGTAACGAGTGGAGGACAGAGGAGCCTCTTATGGTGCTTTTCCACTGCATAGTACGGCACAGCACGGTTCAGTTCAGCTCATCTTGGTTCGGCTCAGTTCGGCTTGGTTTGCGTTTCGACTGCAGTTTAGTACCGCTTTAGAGTGGGCGGGATTATTCACGTGTCATTATAGTTGCGCCGCCTCTACTGCCTGTAGTCGCTCTTCATTTTTTTTAACTTGTCCCTACACTGTTTGTAAGTCCGATGGTAGCTGTGTGCGCATGTATATTTACTGTAGAGTGCAAGCAGGGACTCCGGCAGGACTAACTATGACATCATAACTAAAAGGGAGAGCCAGAAGGAAACACAAACATGAGGGGGACCTGAGATGTAAAACAAACAATCACCTCACCGTCAACAAACCTGAGTGATCAAATGAGACTGAGGAAGACAGCATCTAAACATACCAGTTCACCATAATACTCTACGTCCATGAGTCCCCCAGATCTGCTCCTTTACCTTATGGCAAATCTATTTATAAAAATGCTTGGCTAAATAAATAGGTTTTTAGCCTAGACTTAAACACTGAGACTGTGTCTGAGTCCCGAACATTAATTGGAAGACTATTCCATAATTTTGGGGCTTTGTAAGAAAAAGCTCTGCCCCCAGCTGTAGTTTATAGATTTATATGTAGTTTGTCTTGATGTTCTTTCCTTTGTTTCTTTGTTTTACTAATATGACCCAATATATGTTCAGTGATACTTCAAATAATATGTTTAAAAAGCACTGATTTCTGTATTGTGTACATTTTTTTAATACAGCCTTAAAAACATTTAATAGTAGACTGAGTTTTGTGTAGAACTTCATCCTTGCTAGGTTGGAGGTCACTCACGTGTGTGTGTGTGTGTGTGTGTGTGTGTGTGTGAGAGAGAGAGAGAGAGAGAGAGAGAGAGAGAGAGAGAGACAGAGGGAGAGAGAGAGAATTGCTAATAAAAGACTGTATAATAACAATAATAATAATTAAGAATCATTTTTTACCAAGGTTATTCGCTTCCATGCAGGTTACTGTGGTTTAATGTTTGAAACAAAACAGTGAGCGCATATATCCTTTGATGTGTCATATGCCTCAGCATATTGTTTAAATAATCATGGTGGGCCGCTATGGCCAAAAATGCCAGGGCCATTTTTTGGTCCCAGTCCAGCACTGCCTGACGAATATTATTGCTCGATTTATAAAAAAAAACTGAATATTTTGAAAATGAACTTTGTGAGGTGAATATTGATTACTGAATATTAACAATGAAAATGTTTGTGAAATGTTTCTGTTTGAAATATTCACTACGTAAATATACAACCATGTTAAATGCAGCGCGTAAAAATGCAAGCACTGTTAATTGCAATGCTGTGTTTTTCGATATGTGGAATTCAACAAGCTTTTTATTTCAAATACTTTAGGCAGGATTTTTGTTCCATACAAATGCTTAAGTGGCAAACTCAAGCATCTCCAAGAGAAGACTGACTTGACAAGCATATGCACATTCCTTATATACAGTTTTACAAATGGGGAGGGGCACACTTGCCCCTCCTACAGTATTTTATTATTTTTTATTTTCTGCCAACATTGACTCCAGTGGCGGCTGCTAGCTTTTGAAACAGGGGAAGCTCATATTAGGCCTTCATCATAAATTTTTTTATTATAATTAAATTTTTCATCATAAAAAATCACCTGCAAATCCGCATGGGACTGAACTCGAATCTCTGTAGGCTACAGAGATTCGAGTTCAGTCCCATGCAGATTGAGGGGTGTTTCTAGGATTTTCAGGTGAGGGCGGCTCATCCCCATAGATGTTTAACACAGAATCAGTACTCAAATGAGTCTTCTTGATCACACATGCTGTTTACCGTATAAACCTTTTTCTATGTACCGGTACAATCAAAAAAATATAACCAGAAAACAGCATATAACTTTAAACTTACATTGATTATAATAACACACCTAATATAAACTACACACCTATGAGGCTGGGCAATGGAATAAACTGTGCGAGTGCCAATAGTGTCAAACATTTATCTGTTCATTCTTTGACAATACTGCTGCATTTTGTTGGAAACTGGCAGACATAAAAAATGTGAAAAATAGTTTCTGATGCAACGACTTCAATCAATGTTGGGGACACAGTGTTAATGTGCTTGAGAGGCTGCTGCGCTTTCAGAGAACTGAACTGTAGAACTGGACTCTAGGACTGAACTGTAGAACCGAACTGTAGAACTGCAGATGGACGGTTTTTCATGTCACATGGTTGTAGGTCTCCAAATGCACAGCAGGCCTGAAGAATAGAACATCTTTTTTTTCATGTGACTTGAAAAACCTTCCATCTACAGTTAAATATAAATATTAAAACTTTGATCATGTTATCTAGTTTAAATTAGTGTTTTAGCTACATAAATAAGACAGTAGGTTCTCTATTCAACCCCTTAAAATTTCATAGCTACTCGGCTATTTATTCAAATTCATTAATATAGACAAACATTGTTTTAATGTAATTAAACAAAGCATCTTTTTAATATCATTCTTTTTTGTTTGTTTGCTTCTATTCATTAAAAAAGTAACTTTTTCTAAGGCTACATAAACCCTACTCTAAGGCTAATAAATGTATTTTACAATTTGGGACATTATTTAATACAATATTTATTACATTAAAAAGGATTTTTCTATCTCTGTAAATCACACTGCTATACAGTTAAACGAGGCACTGAATGCTGTCTGTCACTATGTTTAATAATTTATCTGCATAACTCTATGGTAGTTAATGCCATATGCACTGTGTAATGTTTTATATAGACAGTTAGGTTTGCCAATTAAAACAGTAACAGCATGATTGATGTATAAAGTAGACTGTAGGGTCATAGAGTCTGTATTAAGGGCTTCATGTTCACTGGAGGAAACAGCTGGTGTGATGAGGGTGAACACAGTGAAGATTTAACTGATTAATCCCTCATGACATTTTGTAAACTGTATTTATGAGAAAGGACTGAACTGATGCAGATATAACAGTTTATCGGAAAACACACACCTTGACTTAATCCTCCCCCTGTGATGGTGAATTGAAGACCTGCTGAAAGACGGTAAGGAGCCGAAGTCTGCCGACACTTTCATATGAAATTTAAAGGGGACGATGGGCGACCAGCAGTGTGTGTGAAGTTTATGGAGAATTTTTAGGGGGGCTGAGTACAAATGTTAGAGGGGATAAAGACCCCCTAAAAATAGCCTAGTGACGCGCTGTCTGTAGCACTGATGTATACTTAAGATATGCTGTCAATCAAAAAAGAGGTTCCGCCCTTAAACAGCTCCTCCAATCATCATGCAGCAGCCCAGCATTCTGTCCCGCCCACTGCTCCATTCACCCCCAGAGAATCTCAGCGTCCGTGGAAGTGACGATTTTGGTGCATTTATCCAATTACCGTCCAGCTTTTCTGCAGTGAAAAAACCTCCTCTGTGCTGCCCGTAGAGCTCCAGTGAAGCTGGGCTTCAGGAGGGTTTAACACGCTGTGCTGCACGGAAATGTATGACAAGAAAATCGCCTCAAACAATCTACAATAAATACCTGATTCTGGACGAGCTAGTCATGAAGTTGAACGCGTTCTAGCGCACTTTTATTAAGACCAATCTAAATACGACAGTGCATATATGAGCATCCTGACATAGTAGGGGAGGTGGAGTTTCCCTTGTAGTCTTAGAGCAGCTGCCACTGAGTGACTCCCATTATACTGTACACCTAATTTTCTTACAATTTACTTCCCGTTATCTTTCAACTTCTTAGGTTTGGTTTATAAAAAATAATAGACCTTGACATCTGACTCCTACATTTCATCCCCATTATAACTTTATATTTATCTGAATTCCTTTCCATTATCTTTTGCTCGATCTAAAAAAATTTACAAGACAGCATTTGTTGTTTTTACGTCACACACCCCTGTATCTCACTCCTGTATTTCCGGGTCAACTTTAAAGTTTTAGAAGACAGACCATGGGTAAGTATGGAGGCAGATCGGTCTCATAAATAATTCACGAAAAAAACACGATGTTCACGTACGTAACCCAATTCACGTGCACGAAAAAAAAATATATTCACAAAAAAACACATTCACATGCATAAAAAATATACATATTCATAATTTACAATTCACATATATACAACTGTGTAATTTTTTTTTTATGTTTAAAATGTACGAGTGCATCATGGGCTGTGTGTGTGAAAATTGCTGGATTTGTGTGTGTGTGTGTGTGTGTGTGTGTGTGTGTGTGTGTGTGTGTTTGAGACTTTCCTGACTCGAACGTGCCAGCAGAGTCTCAAACATACGGCACTCGTAACTCTTTAGCCAATCAGATGCGACCTTACTATTCAGCCAATCACAGCCCTGCAGGAGCCTCGAGTAGCTCAGCTTTACACACCTTTTGTACAGTTAATTACAACGGAAATCAAGTTTTACCTCCTCAAACCAAGAACAGGATTCACGTCTAAGTTATTACTTTATTACATAATGTTTCATTAATGGACTTCGCAGAAAATAACAGTTAACCACTTTATCATCTTTATAAACACTTCACCCTCATTACATGTTTGTCTATTAAGACAGTCAGAGCGTTTAATTTGGAGAATAGATGTTTCTGTGGGTCACAGGGTATCTGTTATATCTGAAGGCCACCAGATTTGCGTTTGGGAGGACTGTGGGAGGAAACCGGAGTACCCAGAGGAAACCCACCAAGCACGGGGAGAACATGCACAGAGAGACGGGAATCGAGCCTGGCCGGGGAATCGAACCCAGACCCTGGAGGTGCAAGGTGACAGTGCTAACCACTACACCACCGCGCCGCCATATTTCTACTTTTACAGTACTGTATATCTCTCACTGAACCTCCTGTTGTTCTCGCTCAGAGAGTATTGTCTACTGATATGTGACATCTCATCTGTACACTTCTGATACTGACCCAGGCCCTCCGTATCTTGTGTATCTTTTAGTTGGGGCCTGATACTCTGTACGCACCAATTTGTGACCAATCCTTACATTAAACTGAGTATTCTTCAACCTTACTTTTGTCTCTGTTCTGTGGCTAAATGTTCTGTACACACTGTTCTTTAAACCTGTTCTTGTTAGCATTTCTGTATGTTCTGTTCCTTTACTGTACACTATTCCTCTATTACATCACTGTCTGTGCTATTACATACTATTACATCGCTTTAAAGTTTGTTCTTATTTAAACTCACAAGTACACGCTCTAAAATTGCTCACACCCACATGAGTCCAGGTTTTTATTTTAAATTGCAATTTGTTCAATTAATTTGGTAAAATTTATGAATAAATATAAAAATAATAAATGAATAGACAAAACCATTTAAAAACAGTTAATTTTTTCTTTACTAAGATTAAGAAGTGAAGGAATACATTTAGAACTGTACACTAACTGTACACTTCCTCATATTGTCTCTCAGTGACAGCAGGAATTCTGGGTAGTTAAGGTGAGTGCTGTGATTGTGACTGAATGATAAAGAGGAACTCAGCAGGTGTGTGTTTGTGTGTGTTTTATCTTCAGGTTAAAGAATTGGAGATTAAACTTATTGTTCATGATACAGCAGTTAGTTCTGATCGTGTGATCTGATTGGACGAGAGGCGTGTCACGAGTTGTGATAATAGAGCGTAACAGCGTTGTGTGTGCCAGGTGTTAATAATCGATGGTGTTTGTGGAGCTGTTGTATAAACTCAATATCACACTCGTGGTCGTGCTGTTGTGCTGAATATCCGCACGGCTGTGATATTTTCAGTACTCGCACCGCGCCCTCGTGCCTACCACCGCATCACAGCCGTGCTAATATTCAGTACGAGCTCGAGTAAAATATGTTTCATTTGTTTTTTCTCTGAGACGTTTACATTTTCTTGTATATTCCTCTGATTTACACTCTCATTCACTTAGTGGAAACCTATTTGTATTAATTCTGATTATTTGCTATAAAATGGGTGGTTGTGGAGCTCAATCTGGCAACCCTGACACAGTCCTTCCCCTGAGCAAGGGGCAGCCTGACTCCTGCCCCAGTGAGCTTCAAGTGACTCGTGTTGCAGTTCTCATATTTGACCACTAATAAGTTAACACAGACCCTGTCCAGGGTGTACCCCGCCTAGTGCCCGAAGTCTCCTGGGATAGGCTCCAGGTCCCCCGCGACCCTGAACACAGGATTAAGCGGTATAGAAGATGAATGAATGAATGAAGTTAACACAGCTCAATGTGCCATATCAAAGAGAAACGAGGTGGTGGAACTAGGTACTGTACTTAAAGGCTTTAAAGAGTGCTACCATGGAAGAGCTTTTGGAGCGGGGCAAGGAGGTGTTCTTTCCAAATAGAAAAATAAACTAGGGAATATAAATGAATTCACAGAAGAAGAACTTGATCTACAAACTACATCAGGTGAACAATATGAAATGTGGAAGGTAAAGACGCTGAGATTATATCTGTCTTGGAAAATTCAGTTGGTATATACATTTTTTATTATATCTTTTATTTATTTATTTTACTCATGAAATAGTAGGGCACTGGTGGCTCAGTGGTAGGTGTTTCGCCTGCCATGCGGAAGGCCCGGGTTCGATTCCAGCCAGTGCCCAAACCCCAGCCACTGGATGCAGGAGGGTTTGCGTCAGGAAGGGCATCCGGTAAAACCTGTGCCAAGTTGTAGTGCGGACTGGATATTCCGCTGTGGCGACCCCTTGCCGGGAGCAGCCGAAAGACCAACAACAACACTAACTGTTTATCTGTATCTTAAACTGAACAGTCATTATAAATAGCAGGAGAAAAAAACAAGACTTTAAGAAATATTAGAACATGCATAACTACATATAAATGTATATAGTCAATAAGAACTAATGACATTCAGTAACAATAACTATGATTATTGTTAAAGAAAAAAATGTGTTAATATATATTTTAACTATAAATTTAAATAAAAATATTGTCCTGAATATTTTTCCATTAAAAATTAACATTGAGCATCAGATATTAATGATATATTTATTATATAAATATAAAATACTGGATGAATACAGGATCATCCTTAAGTTTATTAAATATTAAATTATAATGTTTTAAAATTTCTACATTATTAGAAAATCTGACCTTTTCAACAACAATTAACTTCCTCGGTTTTTCAAACACAGTTCCTTAAACAGAAGCTAAACCTAAAGCCCAATTATATAGAGATATAATAATAAATAATAAATGTGTACATTATGTAATCCATGTATGATTTTGGTGAAGAAGATTTGCACTTGAGGAAAATCACCTGTTAAGAAAAGAAAAAAACTTTAACTTTTGTGATAATTAAGTTGTTATATAAAGTTATTTGTTATCTCAGGATGTAATTATTACTCACTGCATGTAGCAGACGAAGTTCAGTCTGTCATTGCAGTTGCGTTTCTCTAAGGTGTTTGTTTTGTTGTTGAGAGATCCACAGCGGTACGGTAGAGCTGGACATGAAGACAATGAGACCTGGTTCCCCAGCTGCTCCCCGCTCACCCACAACCATATTCCATTCATGAAGCGCAAGCCGGTCCACACACTGTCTGTCTCCGTCTGCGCCGTCTCTAGATTCAGCTGCTGCAGACTCGTCTCAGAGGTCACAGAGGCCAAACCAGTGTAATTAGTCCTGCAGTACTCCTGAGCTTCATCCCAGGTCATCTTCTCCTGCACCAGGATCAGGTACCGATAGCAGTAGAAACTCCGACGGTAATTATTGTCACTCCACCATAATCCTTGATTAGGAAAACTATTAAAAATTATACCAAAAGTTTCATATTGTGGATAACAATACGAACTATACCAATTTGTGAAAGAAAGTGTTTCTTTATCAGACCAAAGCCAGTTCCCGGATGAGGAGTCGGTATATATCCCAATCCAACTACTATCACTGCCGGATCCAGATTGTAAAGCTCGGTTGTTTTCCTCCGTGGAGTTGATGATGGCCAGATCTTTGTAGAATATTTTGCAAGCTGTCTGAGCAGCATACCACCATAAGTTAGTATTATTGAAAAAATATTCTCTTGTCAGACCCACAGCCACACCACAACCCACCGCCAGCAGGAAAATAAAAACGACTGATTTCATCTTTACTCTGAAGCGTCTGAGCTCGGTCTCTACAGAACACCTCGGAGCGTCTCTGCACACTGACACACACAGTTCATGTTAAATTCATACAAAACACATTCAAAAACAAAATAAACAAATGATTATTTTGGACAAAGTTACAGTGTTTTGTCTGATTGGTACAGAGCGCTGACATTAAAGTCTCCTCCTACAAATGTTACATAAGCGTCTCCTTACAGAAAACGTCCCCGTTTCTTAATCAGTTTATGTGAAACATTCCTTCATTTACTGTACAAGATGTTATAAATGAGCTGTTGGTACAGAAACAGCAGTAACTTCAGTCTGTAACTCTGCTTCCTGATCGACCTCATCATGCTGCATCATCCAGACTATTCTCCTTCTCTACTTCATTTTATATTTCATTCTTTTTCTTTAGTTTTTTTAACTGATTTGAATACAATTTAATATATTAAATTATATATTAGTATAGAAGTGGTAGGTAAGTGTGTGATGTCTATGATGTCTTTGCGTGTCTGTAAATGGTTTTAGACAAATTTTCACACACTTTCAATTTATTTAAATTATCATGTTCACTGATTTTCATGTCTTGACCTTTGCTTTCAAGTTGACATGAAAGTTTTAATTTCCTTTGATTGTTAAATTCCTACATTTATGCACAAGACAAAAAGTCTTTCTTTAAATTATGATTATTATTGTAACATTTTGCAATGATAAATTCCCCAGGATAATTAATAATTTCTATAATATAATAATATAATTTCTCTATCATGCTACAGTATTATTCAGCTCAGCACAGTGAATCACGTATGTTCAAACACACACACACACACACACACACACACACGATGCTCTCAGGAAAGTGTATCATGGTGTGATTTATCAGAGTATCAGTGACGTCTAATATTTAAACACACAGACACACACACACACACACACACACACTCATCGCGCTCCATCTTACACAGGAATCTTTACAAAGTCTATTCTAGCAGGTACAGTAATTTGAAACCGTCACTTCTCGTGTCCTGATTTCGTCGTAAGATTCTGCATGATCAGCAGACAATCCAGTCATCTCCTCTTCATCATCATCATCATCATCAGTGTAATGTAACACTAGAAGCTGTAGTTTGTTTTTTTGTCTTTAAAAGGGAGCGAGCTCTAGAACACGACGAGTGTGAACAGAACTTGGTCGCTTACACTAAATGTGACTATAAACAAATGTACAGTACTATACTAAATAAAGTGTGATGTTTTTTAATGAACACAGTAATAATAACAATAATAATATTTCTAATAATAATAAATATAATAAGTTATGGTGATGTGAGAATAATAAAACAGTGACGTGCTGTTAGAGGAAAATAGTCAACTCTAGGGAGGCATCAGTACCTCCTGTTACACACACACCTGAGTGTGATTATAAAATGTCTCAGTAAATAAGTTTAAAGTGTCAATATGATACTTTACACAAGTTGTTTCGTGTATTTTATTCATGAAAACCTTTTTTAGACACAGGTCATGTGACCCTTATGCATAATATATACTTGCTTTAATACACAGCATGAATAAACAGATTACAGAGATGTATAGTCGTATAAATGAAGCTAGAATTAATATTAATTTAAATAAAAACACCAAATAAATTAATTGAAATGAAAAACCTTTATTTGTTATATATACGCTACCGTTCAAAAGTTTGGGGTCACTTGCAAATTTCTTAGTTTTTGTTTAGTGATTTATTTTTTACATTCTACAACAATACTGTGGATTTCAAAACTATAAAATAACACATATGGAATTAGGTAATTACGTAACAACAAGAAAAACAGCAGTTAGTTGTTATTGTAAGACACAGAGGTCGGCCTTTCTGTAATAGTTCCTGCAAGAACAGTATTGTGTCAAGTGCATTCGCTAAATCCGTCCAGCACCATAATGAAACTGTCTCTCATGAAGGCCGTCCCAGGAGGACGAGACCAAAACCTCCCTCTGCTGCAGACGAGAAGTTCATTTAGAGTCATCAGCCTGAAAAATGACCAATTAACAGCAGCTCAGATTAGAGGCGTTATGAAGTCTTTACAGAGCAGAAGTAGCAGAAACATCTCAATATCAACTGTTCAAAGGAGATTCATGCAGTTTTTTGTTATTATAAGTTATTAACCACTTTTCAGCATTATTTTAAGGCATTGTCACGACTGACCCGTTCGAGAAATCGAAAATCACTCTGCAATTTTGCATCTTCACTGTATTGAGATCACATTTAATCACGAGATCACGATTTGTTACTGATCGTTTAAAACCCCCAGGAAGAGTTTATCAAAATCCATGGGGTACAGTGGGGCAAAAAAGTATTTCGTCAGACAACAATTGTGCAAGTTCTTCCACTGAAAAAGCTGAGAGAGGCCTGTAATGTTCATCATAAGTGAACCTCAACTATGAGAGACAAAATAGGGGGGAAAATCCAGAAAATCACATTGTAGGATTTTTAAAGAATTTCTTTGCAGATTATGGTGTCTATCAGTCATCCTGGTCCCGTTGCAGAAAAACAGCAACAGAGCATGATGTTTCCACCCCCATGCTTCACAGTAGGTATAGTGTTCTTTGGATGTACACTAGCTCAGCATTCTTTCTCCTCCAAACACGACAAGTTGAGTTTTTGCTAAAAAGTTCTATTTTGGTTTCATCTGAGCATATGACGTTCTCCCAGTCCTCTGCTGGATCATTCAAATGCTCTGTAGCAAACTTCAGATGGGCCTGGACATGTACTGGCCTTAATCAGGGGGACACGTCTGGCACTGCAGGATTTGGTTTCCTGGTCCAGGGAGGGAGCCGTCACCGCCACAGGTTTATCAGTGTAAGATACACACTCATCAGTGTAAACTGTAAGTGCAGCAGGTCAGTGAGGATGAACCAGTGTCTGCTGATGATGACCAACACGTCTCCCCTGATCTACCAGAGCCAAGTGAAAAGAATCACAATCAAATGAACAGGTAAGCTGGAATAAAATCAGTACACTCTAAAAAATGCTGGGTTGTTTTTTCTACCCAAACGCTGGGTTGCCGCTGTTGGGTCATTTTGGGTCATTTTTCTGGGTTATTTACAGAGAGTTGGGTAGTTTTTGTGTAACCCAGCTGCTGGGTTGAAGTTTGCTTGGCCCCTCCCCCAAAGTTCACCGGTGGATTCAGCGGCTGTCACTCAGCTTCGTGTCTCTTGAGCTCCCACACCGCTGATGACGGTTCATCCTCCTCGGACATTTAAGGGGAAATGGCGTTAAATACAAGGTCTGTATACACATGTTCACTCACCTAATTCACATATGACTGAAAAATTATTACTATATGTAACATTTATTACTGTTACCGTGTTAAGGTTACACACAAACTTTCCGGCTGGTCTGAGGTACTGGATGATAATTTAGCTGAGAATAGCTGCTAGCCATAAACCCCACCTGTGTATGAAAGAAACGGCTAAGATGTCTGAGCTTTTTAGCTTCTCTGTAGAATGTTTGCAGGGTTACGAAGATGGTGAAGTGATGAATGAACGCTAAACTGTTAAACTGTTAAACTGTAGTGTTAGCATGACGCAGGCATTTAGTTCGTTTGCTAGCGTTAGCAACCACTTTAGAACTTTATTAATCTCACTGCTTGAGACAATAAAATGCTGGTGTGTTACAAAACACTGACCCTCTCACAAATATACAGACCTGCTAACCCTCCCGTTTTTCACCAGCTAGTAATTTACTCTGCGGTCAAATTTCTCCTGCGTTTCTCCTGAGTTATAACAATATTTTACACCTTTCCCCCTTTGGCAAGTATGCTAATGTATCACCAGTAATAGCATGTAAGCTAACCAGGTAGCTCTCTTTAACCAAAGTTAAATTAACTATCAGTCAGCGCGCCAACTACAGGAAAAGTACCACAGCGGTACAGATAACTACTAGATGAAGTATTAATATTTTGGTGATTGTAATGTACCAGTATGACACCAGCTATGACATTTTTTCGGTAATTAGCTTAAAATCAATGCAGACCACAATATCAACTAGTCTGACATAAAGAGCTGTATCCTAAAAGCCATGCTTACTCTGCTGTTTTATGTTTGGTAGTAGCTGTCTCCATGTTTTTGTTTTAGGTTACCTATACCCTATCTTAATGGGCAGCTTTGTAATTTTTTAGTATCAATCCTATTTCACACTAAATTAATAGTCTTATTCAGTTTAATCTTTGCTATTCAACAACATTTTAACTTTTTCATTTCTTTCTTTCTAAGATTGGAACCAACATTGTGGCTGAAGTGTCGAGGCCGTACCCCTACATCCTGACGTTGGGAGATAATGACCAGCGCTGCGCTCAGTAATGTTGTAATGTTGCTATGAAATAGCGAGGCCTACCTGAAAAGTCATAGACAGTGTTTGTATGTTAAAATGAGACCAGGGCTGGATAGTTTTGTTCTGCAGAAAAGATATCTGAAGTCACAGAGAGATCCTGCTCTGTAGAAGCTACCTCAGTCTATTTGTGCAATTTCTCCATTCTGCCCTTATCAGTAATAGTATAGTAATGATGTCACTGTTGATTATCTATTCTTGTGCTTTTGAAAAATAAATGTTTTTTCTAAGAACATTTAATAGGATGTTGTTTATTGCATATATGTATGTTTTTTTGTAATAGAGAAGTATATCAAAGTAATTTAACTGTTTAATAGACATGGGTGTTTTTTTTTTTTTTTTTTTACAGATTCACTGTAAAACATGAAAATAATAATAACCTATTTGTGAGGTAGAATTAACCAAACATTCCAGTTAAAATGAACCAACAAACCCCAAACATATGGGTAGAACATTTGACCAATTTATGTGGTAGAATTAACCCAGCATTATAGTTAAATATGACGTAGCATTTGGATTGAATATTTAACCTATCTTGCTGGGTTAAATTAACCCAGCATTTAGTTAGTCCTATATTTACCCAGGTTTATTTACCCTATATTTACCCAAGATCGTACTGACGATGAGGAGGAAGATGGGTAGCTTGCCTTTTGCAAAAAACCTCTGCCTCGGACTCCCTAGAGCACGTCCCAGCCACCGCCCGTAGGCATAGTTCGGTGCAGGTCACGCCCTACTGGAGGATCCGGTTTTGGGACCAGGAGATGAGGGGGTCGTGTTGTAATAGCCAGTGATGTCCAAGGATGATGGGAGGTGAAGAGATGGAGGTGACGTAGAAGCGAAGCTGTTCTCTGTGTTGATTGATGGAAATGGTGATAGGTTCCGTCTGGGTAGTGATTGGGCTGGTGGATAGGGGGCGACCATCAACAGGTGTGATTCGAATTGGCTGGGATAACGCCTCAAGTTTTACCCCCAATTCTTTGGCATAAAAAGAGTCAATGAAGTTACCTGGTGCCCCGGAGTCGATGAATGCAGCACGTCTGACTCGTTTGTGGCCAATTTGGAGGTGTACTTGGACCGTGAGACGGGAGGAGGTGGCGGTGATGGCGGAGAGAAGAAGGTAACCCGGCGAGTGCCTCTCACATCTCACCGGGCCTGTGCGTTTCCCAGCTGGAGAGGACAAAGCGCCCGGTGATGTGTTGCTGATCCGCAGTAGGCGCAGAGTCCTTCTCGATATCGTCGCTCCCGTTCTGCAGCGGTCAAGGAGGCGCATCTTAATTGCATGGGTTCCCCGGCTCCTGTGTCAACCACGGCAGGAGGTGGAGAACCGACATGTCCAGGGGTGGTGTAGGTAGCGGAGTCTGCGGGTCGTGGGGTAGTGAAGGCGAAGGTGAGTGCTGATGGCAGGGTGCGAGGAGCTGGCTTCGGGCGAGAGAGAAGACGCTGGTCGATCCGTAGAGCGAGCTGGATTAAACCTTCCAACGTGGCAGGAAGCTCTCGCCCGGTTAGTTCATCTTTGATCCGAGAAGCCAGCCCCTCGTAGTAGGATGTCCGGAGCGCTGCATCTCCCCAGGTGGTCTGGACGGTGAGGGTACGAAATTCAGCAGCGACTCACGGACGATCCTCCCTGCCTCAGGTGGTAGAGTTTTGTGTCGGTCTCCACCTCGGCCGCTGGGTGTTCGAAAGTGAGCCTGAGTTGATGGGTGAACTCATTATATGAGTGGGTGATGTCCGTGTCTGCTTTGAGAACTGCCGTGGCCCACTCAGCTGCCTGCCCCGTGAGCAACGAAACGAGGAGAGCAATGCATAGCCGATCGGTGGAGTACTTGTTGGAATTGAACTCAAACACCAGATCGAGCGCTGTCAAAAACACACTACACTTCCCGTCCGTGCCGTTCCATTTTTCTGGTAATGATAAGAAGACATCAGTGATCAGTGGGGGGGGGGGGGGGGGGGGGGGGCGCCGCGACGGGAGGCCGGCTAGCCGCGCTAGCAACAGCCGCAAGGAGATCCGCGTTCTCCCGCCTGAGCTCCGCAACCTCGCGGCGCAAGGCCGCAACGTCTTGGACGCCCTGACGCAGAGTAGCGATCTCTCCGGTTAGCTTGTTGATTAGCACGGCATGGTGATCTACCACGTCGCAGAGGCGCGCATGATCTGCTGGGTTTACCGCGGAGGGCTCAGTCATTCTGTCAGGAGTGAACTAACCTCGGGGACCAGAAGATGTAGCTTTAGCGGTTAGCTCAATGTAGCATGGATGGTAAACCCAAACGCGGATAAGAAGCGAGTAGGCAGGATAACCATGCGACTTTAATCTAAGGACTCTCACGAAAGGGGAGCAAGGGAAAAACACAAATTTAACCCGCGTCCTATAAATACACACATAATAGCAGAAAGCAGAAAACCCAAAGGGTGAGTACTCACGGTTTGCTGAAACGACAACCTGAACCGACATGGGCCGAACTCAATGACTGAGCGGTAAGCCATCGTTTGTTTACTCCTCTTATACTTCCTGGTAGGCGACCGTCTTACTTCCGGGTCCTAGTGCCGGCCGCAGATTGGGTGTGCATGACACAACTGTGTAAAATGTTTTTTTTATGTTTAAAATGTACGAGTGCATCATGGGCTGTGTGTGTGAAAATTGCTGGAAAATTTGTGTGTGTGTGTGTGTTTTTGAGACTTTCCTGACTCCAACGTGCCAGCAAAGTCTCAAACATACCGCACTCGTAACTCTTTAGCCAATCAGATGCAACCTTACTATTCAGCCAATCACAGCCCTGCAGGAGCCTCGAGTAGCTCAGCTTTACACACCTTTTGTACAGTCGGAGTTAATTACAACGGAAATCAAGTTTTACCTCCTCAAACCAAGAACAGGATTCACGTCTAAGTTATTACTTTATTACATAATGTTTCATTAATGAACTTCGCAGAAAATAACACAGTTAACCACTTTATCATCTTTATAAACACTTCACCCTCATTACATGGTTGTCTATTAAGACAGTCAGAGTGTTTAATTTGGAGAATAGATGTTTCTGTGGATCACAGGGTATCTGTTATATCTGAAGGCCACCAAATTTGCTTTTATTTCATTAACAGTTCTAATGTGTAGAACATAATGAATTAAATCTGCCTGATCGCAAATTTGCTTTGGTGTCGTCACTGAGCCAGAGAGCGGCCGTCATTTATAGGTTTTATTAAACAGTTTCTTTTTAATAAAAAATTGTGAATATATCTTTTTTTCGTGCACGTCAATTGGGTTACGCACATGAACATCGTGTTTTTTGCGTGAATTATTTATGAGACCGATCTGCCTCCGTAGTAAGCAGCCCTTTATGTATTGTTTTCAATATTATTGTCTTTTATTTTGTTTATGTTGTGCTTATGTGTCTTATTTTACTCTGTTGCAGCTAATTGTGCTAGCTCACACACCTTCTGCATCCCTCTGGATGATTGTACAGTATGTACAGTGATATCGATCATTATGTCTCTGTGGGTGCCGAAATGTTGGGTGTCAACAGTCCTCTACACAGTATTCTCAGGTGAATGTGTCCATTCATGTAGAGAATGGTGATACCAATCCTGGTCCCACCAAACGACACACCCACTCCTTACCCGCGTGTCACTTTGCCCGCAGGGTCTGAGCTTAACGCTGATCTATCGCCAATGTGTTCAATGAGGTTCCCATTAAGAGCGATTTCAAACTGTCTGTCAGAAACAGTACACAAACCGGTGATGGTGTTACCGTTGGCACCCAAACTGATTTTACTCCGGCACGTCTGTGAACAGACACATTTCTACTTTTACAGTACTGTATATCTCTCACTGAACCTCCTGTTGTTCTCGCTCAGAGAGTATTGTCTACTGATATGTGACATCTCATCTGTACACTTCTGATACTGACCCAGGCCCTCCGTGTCTTCGTGTCCGTATCTTTTAGTTGGGGCCTGATACTCTGTGCGCACCAATTTGTGACCAATCCTTTAAAATTTAAGACATTAAACTGAGTATTCTTCAACCTTACTTTTGTCTCTGTTCTGTGGCTAAATGTTCTGTACACACTGTTCTTTAAACCTGTTCTTGTTAGCATTTCTGTACGTTCTGTTCCTTTACTGTAAACTATTCCTCTATTACATCACTGTCTGTGCTATTACATACTATTACATCACTTTAAAGTTCGTTCTTATTTAAACACACAAGTACACGCTCTAAAATTGCTCACAGCCACATGAGTCCAGGTTTTTATTTTAAATTGGAATTTGTTCAATTAATTTGGTAAAATTTATGAATAAATATAAAAATAATAAATGAATTGACAAAACCATTTAAAAACAGTTTCTTTTTTCTTTACTAAGATTAAGAAGTGAAGGAATACATTTAGAACTGTACACTAACTGTTTATCTGTATCTTAAACTGAAAAGTCATTATAAATAGCAGGAGAAAAAACAAGACTATAAGAAATATTAGAAAATGCATAACTACATATAAATGTATATAGTCAATAAGAACTAATGACATTCAGTAACAATAACTATGATTATTGTTAAAGAAAAAAAAATGTGTTAATATATATTTTAACTATAAATTAAAATAGAAATATTGTCCTGAATATTTTTCCATTAAAAATTATCATTGAGCATCAGATATTAATGAAATATTTATTATATAAATATAAAATACTGGATGAATATAGGATCATCCTTAAGTTTATGAAATATTAGATTTTTCAATCTCTACATTATTAGAAAATCTGACCTTTTCAACAACAATTAACTTCCTCGGTTTTTCAAACACAGTTCCTTTAACAGAAGCTAAACCTAAAGTCCAATTATATAGAGATATAATAATAAATAATAAATGTGTACATTATGTATGATTTTGGTGAAGAAGATTTGCACTTGAGGAAAATCACCTGTTAAGAAAAGAAAAAAAACTTTAACTTTTGTGATAATTAAGTTGTTATATAAAGTTATTTGTTATCTCAGGATGTAATTATTACTCACTGCATGTAGCAGACGAAGTTCAGTCTGTCATTGCAGTTGCGTTTCTCTAAGGTGTTTGTTTTGTTGTTGAGAGATCCACAGCGGTACGGTAGAGCTGGACATGAACTCAATGAGACCTGGTTCCCCAGCTGCTCCCCGCTCACCCACAACCATATTCCATTCATGAACCTCAGGCCGGTCCACACACTGTCTGTCTCCGTCTGCGCCGTCTCTAGATTCAGCTGCCGCAGACTCGTCTCAGAGGTCACAGAGGCCAAACCAGTGTAATTAGTCCTGCAGTACTCCTGAGCTTCATCCCAGGTCATCTTCTCCTGCACCAGGATCAGGTACCGATAGCAGTAGAAACTCCGACGGTAATTATTGTCAAACCACCATAATCCTTGATAAGGAGAACTATTAAGAATTGTACCAAAAGTATAATGTTGTGGTTGATAATACGAATTACACCAATTTGTGAAAGAAAGTGTTCCTTTATCAGACCAAAGCCAGGTCCAGGTCCCGGATGGGGTGCCGGTATATATCCCAATCCAACTACTATCACTGCCGGATCCAGATTGTACAGCTCGGTTGTTTTCCTCCGTCGAGTTGATGGTGGCCAGGTCTTTGTAGAATATTTTGCAAGCTGTCTGAGCAGCATACCACGATAAGTTAGTATCATTGAAAAAATATTCTCTTGTCAGACCCACAGCCACACCACAACCCACCGCCAGCAGGAAAATAAAAACGAGTGATTTCATCTTTACTCTGAAGCGTCTGAGCTCCGTCTCTACAGAACACCTCGGAGCGTCTCTGCACACTGACACACACAGTTCATGTTAAATTCATACAAAACATATTCAAAAACAAAATAAACATATGATTATTTTGGACAAAGTTACAGTGTTTAGTCTGATTGGTACAGAGCGCTGACATTAAAGTCTCCTCCTACAAATGTTACATAAGCGTCTCCTTATCGAAAACGTCACCGTTCTTTAATAATAATAATAATAATAATAAGTTTATTTTATATAGCGCCTTTCAAGAGACTCAAGGTCGCTTTACAATAACAAAATGCTTACACATAGAAAGAGACATCTGAAAAACAACAGAACAAAATATAGATAAACATGAAAACTGGTAGTGTTTATCTAACTTAATCAGTTTATGTGAAACATTCCTTCATTTACTGTACAAGATGTTATAAATGAGCTGTTGGTACAGAAACAGCAGTAACTTCAGTCTGTAACTCTGCTTCCTGATCGACCTCATCATGCTGCATCATCCAGACTATTCTCCTTCTCTACTTCATTTTATATTTCATTCTTTTTCTTTAGGTTTTAAAGTTGTTTGGACTGATTTTAATATAATTTAATATAATTATAACTTTTTATTTTTTATGTTGTCTCTATTATTAGTATAGAAGTGGTAGGTAAGTGTGTGATGTCTATGATGTCTTTGCGTGTCTGTAAATGGTTTTAGACAAATTTTCACACACTTTCAATTTATTTAAATTATCATGTTCACTGATTTTCATGTCTTGACCTTTACTTACAAGTTGACATGAAAGTTTTAATTTCCTTTGATTGTTAAATTCCTACATTTATGCACAAGACAAAAAGTCTTTCTTTAAATTCTGATTATTATTGTAACATTTTGCAATGATAAATTCCCCAGGATAATTAATAATTTCTATAATATAATAATATAATTTCTCTATCATGCTACAGTATTATTCAGCTCAGCACAGTGAATCACGTATGTTCAAACATACACACACACACACACACATACACACACGATGCTCTCAGGAAAGTGTATCATGGTGTGATTTATCAGAGTATCAGTGACGTCTAATATTTAAACACACAGACACACACACACATCGCGCTCCATCTTACACAGGAATCTTTACAAAGTCTATTCTAGCAGGTACAGTAATTTGAAACCGTCGCTTCTCGTGTCCTGATTTCGTCGTGAGATTCTGCATGATCAGCAGACAATCCAGTCATCTCCTCTTCATCATCATCATCATCATCATCAGTGTAATGTAACACTAGAAGCTGTAGTTTGTTTTTTTGTCTTTAAAAGGGAGCGAGCTCTAGAACACGAGTGTGAACAGAACTTGGTCGCTTCACAAACACTAAATGTGACTATAAACAAATGTACAGTACTATACTAAATAAAGTGTGATGTTTTTTAATGAACACAGTAATAATAACAATAATATTTCTAATAATAATAATAAGTTATGGTGATGTGAGAGGAATAAAACAGTGACGTGCTGTTAGAGGAAAATAGTCAACGAGAAGTTCATTTAGAGTTATCAGCCTGAAAAATGACCAATTAACAGCAGCTCAGATTAGAGGCGTTATGAAGTCTTTACAGAGCAGAAGTAGCAGAAACATCTCAATATCAACTGTTCAAAGGAGATTCATGCAGTTTTTTGTTATTATAAGTTATTAACCACTTTTCAGCATTATTTTAAGGCATTGTCACGACTGACCCGTTCGAGAAATCGAAAATCACTCTGCAATTTTGCATCTTCACTGTATTGAGATCACATTTAATCACGAGATCACGATTTGTTACTGATCGTTTAAAACCCCCAGGAAGAGTTTATCAAAATCCATGGGGTACAGTGGGGCAAAAAAGTATTTCGTCAGACAACAATTGTGCAAGTTCTTCCACTGAAAAAGCTGAGAGAGGCCTGTAATGTTCATCATAAGTGAACCTCAACTATGAGAGACAAAATAGGGGGAAAAATCCAGAAAATCACATTGTAGGATTTTTAAAGAATTTCTTTGCAAATTATGGTGTCTATCAGTCGTCCTGGTCCATTTGCAGAAAAACAGCCACAGAGCGTGATGTTTCCACCCCCATGCTTCACAGTAGGTATGGTGTTCTTTGGATGTACAGTAGCTCAGCATTCTTTCTCCTCCAAACACGACAAGTTGGGTTTTTACTAAAAAGTTCTATTTTGGTTTCATCTGACCATATGACATTCTCCCAGTCCTCTTCTGCTTCTACATGCTTGTATTACTCGACCTCAGTGCAGCTTTTGACACTATTGATCATGCTATTCTTCTTCACAGATTAGAAAATGTAGTAGGAATTAAGGGTACAGCCCTCTCCTGGCTCAGATCCTATTTGACCGATCGTTATCAGTATGTAGACTTAAATGGTGATTATTCTGCATGTTCTCTAGTGGAGTTTGGCGTTCCGCAGGGTTCAGTTTTAGGCCCACTGCTTTTTTCCCTTTACATGCTTCCTCTGGGCAACATAATCCGTAAGCATGGTATTAGTTTTCATTGTTATGCTGACGACACACAGTTATACGTCTCAACAAAACCTGATGAGAAAAACCATCTTACTAAAGTTGAGCAATGTGTTCAGGACATAAGAAATTGGATGCTAATTAACTTCCTTCTGCTTAATCCGGATAAGACAGAAGTTCTAGTCATAGGACCGCATACAGCTAGAAGTAAAATCTTAGATCACACCGTATCTGTAGATGGCCTTTCTGTTCCGTCAAGTGCAACAGTAAAAGACCTCGGCGTGATTATAGATTCCAGCCTTTCATTTGAAGCTCATGTAGATAATATCACCAGGATAGCATTCTTTCACCTTAGAAATATCGCCAAAATAAGAAATATATTGTCGCTAAATGATGCAGAAAAACTAGTTCATGCTTTTATCACTTCTAGGTTGGACTATTGTAATGCCTTACTGTCTGGTTGTTCAGTTAGGTGCATAAACAAGCTTCAGCTAGTCCAAAATGCAGCAGCGAGAGTCCTCACTAGAACCAGAAGATATGAGCACATCACCCCTATCCTATCTTCACTGCATTGGCTCCCTGTGAAATTTCGCATTGATTTTAAAATACTACTCTTGACATATAAGGCATTAAATGGTCTCGCGCCGCAGTATCTGACCGAACTGCTAGTGTCTTACGATCCGCCACGCCTACTTCGGTCAAAGGATGCAGGCTGCTTATCAGTACCGCGTATTATGAAAACTACAGCTGGGGGCAGAGCTTTTTCTTACAAAGCCCCAAAATTATGGAATAGTCTTCCAAATAGTGTTCGGGACTCAGACACAGTCTCAGTGTTTAAGTCTAGGCTAAAAACCTATTTATTTAACCAAGTATTTTATAAATAGATTTGCCATAAGGTAAAGGAGCAGATCTGGGGGACTCATGGACGTAGAGCAGTGGTTCTCAAACTTTTTCTGTCATTCCCCACTTAAGGGGGTGAGCGAATTTTCAAGCCCCACTTGTCAACAAAATAATAACGAAATCGGCCAAGTTTACTGTTTATTGAAATATCAATTCCTAAACGAATACGATCAAACACCACCAAGTTAAAAATAGATAAAATACACGTGCAATTGTTACAAGGCTTACGTTATCACATATCTTTGCATAATTGACCCCATGTTTATTAGCTGCTCAGCAATCGTTTGTAGTTTTTTTGGCCAATTTTGTATGTAACTTTGAATGAAGCCATTTGTGCTTTGCTGTCCACTGATTCAGATTTTACCATGCGATTCTCCTGCTGTCTGTATTCTGCCAGCTTTCTTTCAAAGACGTCCAGTGGTTTATTAACGTGACTGGAGTGTGTTGTCTCTAAGTGTCTTCCTAATTTGTTGGGTCTCATGCGGTCTGCTGCCAGCAGTTTAAGACACAAAACACACACGCGTCTCTCTTCTGCCCCCACCATCCCCACCATGAATCCAAGCTCAAGATAGGCTTCATTAGGGGTGGGTGATATAACCAAAATCTTTTCAATTCAATTCAATTCAATTTTATTTATATAGCGCTTTTAACAATGGTCATTGTCTCAAAGCAGCTTCACAAAAATTAAAAAAAAAAAAAAAAAAAAATATATATATATATATATATATATAGAGAATAATTATATATAAAATAATAAATAAATAAAATTATAATAGAAAATAAATAAATAAAAACAAATAATAATAATAATTTTAGAAAAGAAAATAATTGGTAGTGTGCATGTGTGAGAAAAATGTGCAGATAATGAGACGAATGAATGAAATTTCTCTGATGAGCAAGCCAAGGGTGACGGCGACGGTGGCAAGGAAAAACTCCCTGAGATGGCATTAGGAAGAAACCTTGAGAGGAACCAGACTCAACAGGGAACCCATCCTCATTTGGGCGATAACAGATAGAAATGATATAACATCTTGTGTGTTGTGCGGGTGAAAATTCAATATGACAGAAATTATTTAAATTTGTCATGAAGACCAGTTCAGCATAGGGACGAGTCGGTAGGTGCAGAGGGCAGATGAGGTCTGGATCACTGGAAGCACAGGAGCAGCATGTGTAGCTCCAACCATCATAAAGCTGAATCCAGTTGGAGCTGGTCCTTCTCTGGATGCCTCAGGAACCTCGCAGGGTCGGCCTTTGTCTACTGAAGCTGGCAAAATCTCCCGATGCCTCGGGATGGGTAGAGAAATACAGAACAGATGGGGAGAATTAGCGTAGTTGCCATTCGGTATAGGTGTACTGGAGTATGAGTACTGGGATGAGTTATGTGTATGCCAGATTAAAAAGATGCGTCTTGAGTCTACTTTTGAACTGAGAAACCGTGTCTGCTCCCCGAACACTGTCTGGAAGGCTATTCCAAAGCTTTGGAGCTAAATATGAAAAAGCCCTACCCCCTTTTGTAGATTTTGAAATTCTGGGAACTACCAGAAGTCCGGAGCTTTGTGATCTTAAGGCGCGTGGTGGATTGTAGCGTATCAGAAGACTGGTTAGGTATGTGGGAGCTAAACCATTTAAGGCCTTGTATGTAAGTAATACTATTTTGTAATTTATTCTAAACTGAACAGGTAGCCAGTGCAGGGATGATAATATTGGGGTTATATGATCATATTTTCTGGATCTAGTGAGAACCCTGGCAGCTGCATTTTGGATTAACTGAAGCTTGTTTATTGAGGATGCAGGACAACCACCTAGTAATGCATTACAATAGTCCAGTCTGGAGGTCATGAATGCATGAACTAGTTTTTCTGCATCAGATACGGATAAGATGTTCCTAAGTTTAGCAATATTTCGAAGATGGAAAAAGGCTGTTTTTGTGATATTTGAAATGTGATTTTCAAAAGACAAGTTACTGTCTAATATTACTCCCAGATCTTTTACTGCTGAGCTGGTAATAACAGTACATCCTTCTAAGCGCAAGCTGAATTGTGAAAGCTGTTGTGTGCTGGTTTTTGGGCCAATAAGTAATATCTCTGTCTTATCTGAATTTAATAAAAGAAAGTTATTGGTCATCCAATCTTTTATGTCCTGGACACACTCAGTTAATCTAGACAACTTAGGTATTTCGTCTGGTTTAGTTGAGATATATAATTGGGTATCATCAGCATAACAATGGAAACTAATCCCATGTCTTCTAATGATGTTACCCAAGGGAAGCATGTATATTGAGAACAACAGAGGTCCTAAAACTGACCCTTGTGGGACCCCATATTTCACTGGCATTATACCAGACGGTTCTCCATTTAGATCTACAAAATGGTAGCGATCAGACAGGTAAGATCTAAACCATTTTAGTGCCTGTCCCTGAATACCTATATAATTTTGTAAGCGATCTATGAGAATATTATGATCTATAGTGTCGAATGCAGCACTAAGATCGAGCAGGACTAGCAATGAGATGCAGCCTTGGTCTGAAGCTAAAAACAAGTCATTTGTAATCTTAACTAGTGCAGTTTCTGTGCTATGATGGGGCCTGAAACCTGACTGAAATTCTTCAAGGATGTTGTTATCCTGCAAGAATGTGCAAATTTGAGCTGATACTACTTTTTCTAGTATTTTTGATATGAACGGGAGGTTTGAGATCGGTCTGTAATTTTTTATTTCATTCGCGTCCAAATTAGATTTTTTAAGAAGCGGCTTAATAACTGCTAACTTGAAAGGTTTAGGGACGTGACCTAGATGTAATGAAGAATTAATAATGTTTAGGAGTGGCTCTCCAACCGTAAGCATCACTTCTTTTAAAAATCTGGTTGGGATTGGGTCTAACAGGCACGTTGTTGATTTAGCCGAGGTGATAAGTTTATACAGCTCTTCCTGTCCTATACCTGTAAAGCAGTGAAAATCTAAATGTGAAGCTATAGGCTGAACTGGATCGTGAGATACTATTAGAGGTTGAACCTCCATTATTTTCTTCCTGATATTATTGATTTTTTCATTAAAGAAGTCCATAAAGTCTTCACTTCTAAACTGTGATGGGATACTCTCTGCGGGCATCTTAGGTTTTGTTAGGCGAGCCACTGTACTAAATAAGAACCTGGGATTGTTTTGGTTTCTTGCTATCAGTTGGCTAAGATGCTCGGTCCTAGCAGTTTTTAAAGCCTGTCTATAGCTGCACATACTGTCTTTATACGCAATTCGAAAAACTTCTAATTTAGTTTTCCTCCATTTTCGCTCGAGGTTACGGGTTGCTCTCTTTAGGGCGCGAGTATGACTGTTGTACCACGGTGCCAATGTTTTATCTCTGACTTTTTTTAATCTGATGGGAGCAACAGTGTCTAATGTACTGGTAAAAATAGTGCCCATGCTGCTAGTCACTTCATCTAGATCATCTGCATTTAGGGGTCTAATAAGAAATTGGGACAGATCCGGCAGATTACTTGTGAATCTGTCTTTAGTGGTGGGATTCATATTTCTAACAGATTGATAGCGTGGGGAGACACAGCTAATCTGTTCTACGGGTAGAGTATATGTCAGGAGGTGATGATCTGTGATATCATCACTTTGAGGTATGATCTCTATATTAGAGACATCTATACCATGGGATATAATTAAATCTAGCGTATGATTAAAGCGGTGAGTTGCTCCAATTATATTTTGCTTAACCCCAAAGGAATTTAGTAAATCCATAAATGTGAGTGCTAAAGCGTCGTTAGCATCATCTACATGAATGTTAAAGTCTCCTACTATCAATACTTTGTCAGAGTTAACCAATAGGTCTGATAGCAGATGTCCAAATTCTTTAAGAAAATCGCCATATGGCCCCGGGGGTCTGTACACGGTGGCCAGGGTAAAATATAGCAAGGGTTTATTACGTATTTCATTTAGTGCAACATTAATGATAAGCACTTCAAATGAATTAAACCTGGGCCTTATTTTCTGGGTAACAGTGAGTACATCATTGTAGATAGTGGCGACACCACCACCGCGACCAATTAGACGGGGCTCGTGCTTATAGAAATATCCTGACGGAGTAGACTCATTCAGACCAAAATATTCATTTGGTTTAAGCCAGGTTTCAGTGAGACAGAGTGCGTCAAGGCAATAATCTGAGATAATTTCATTAACAATAAGTGCTTTAGGCGCAAGGGATCTAATGTTGAGTAGTCCAAACTTTAGAGGTGGATTTTGACTACTTATTTTGCCTTTTTCTGGTTTTATGGTTATCAGATTGTTTCGGGCAAATTTAACAAATTTATTCTTTTTTCTCAGTATTCGGGGAACAGACACAGTTTCTATAGGAAATAAGCTATAAGCTATGTGTGTGCGTCTATCACTACGGTGAGTTGTGATGTGTCTAATATGTTTGGAATCTACAGTATGACTTACCGCCAGTCAGATGGTTCGTAGTGTTCTGGAGATGTTGTCAGAGAGGACCGCTGCTCCAGCTCTGCTAGGGTGTAGGCCATCGGTGTGATAGAGCCTAGGACGCTCCCAGAAAACATTCCAGTTATCAACAAAGCGTAATTTCTGTTGTTGACACCAAGATTGTAACCATTCATTAAAGGCAAATAATCTACTGAACTTCTCTATTCCTCGCTGAAATGTGGGAAGCGGTCCAGATACGATGATCCTTGTCGTGGGTGATGTGCTGCGGACCTTCTCGACCAGGCTCCTGAAGTCCTTCTTTAGGATCTCCGTCTGCCTCAGCCTGGTGTCGTTCGTGCCGGCATGAAGAACCACAGCTCCAATGTTCTTCCTCAGGGCAGCAGGCACCTGTGCAGCAACATCAAGAACACGTGCACCAGGTAAACAGCGTGTGTGCACCTTACCTTTAGCCGTGGTAGCACGCACGTGACGAACGATGGAGTCTCCGATGACCAGGACGTCGTGTGCCGTCTCGCAGAGAGGAGCGAAGCGGTTTTGGGTCGAGATGTCGAAGACGGGTGGTGGTGGTGGAGAGGTCCTCGCCCGGGGCTTGGCGTGCTTCTTCCGCTGCTGCTGTATCCAGGGTCCGTGATGTCCCGGCGCCGGGGTGTAGGAACACTGGGCGGGATGCGTCCTTGGTGTGTTGGACCTGGGCAGAGAAACACGCGGGGTTGAGGTTGTAGGAGAATTCTCACGCCGAGAATTTACCTGGGACAGTTGAGTGTCGGTACGCGTCGATTCCAGCATGGCTTTCCGCTGCTGTAACCGGGCCAGCTTCACCTGTAGCTCACGGATCAGCTTCTCCACGGCCTCCACCTCCAAATCCACCGAGTGCAGCTCCAATGTCTCCTCACCTGCACTCAGAGGCAGAATCACAACCGACATGGTGTCTAAACACGGAAAATAATCGGTGTGAGGAAGCGAAAACAAACTTTACAAACAAACAAACAAACGTGATAGCCGGGCTAGCGATGCTAATGCTAATTAGCGATGCTAATGCCGGCTAAAAGCGGTGTGCTGCAAAACAATTAAAACTTAACGATATAACACGCGTTTCGAGTAAATATATTATAAGATACTTATCCGTTTTATGTACACTCTTCGTAAGGGGACGAAAAAGTTTAAAAGTTGGTCAGTATGGTGGAGCTCGGAAAAAAGCAGCTTCTCAGTGTCCTCGTACGGAGGAAGTGACGTCAGCCGAGTATCGTGACGTCAGTATCGATACTCAAAGAGAACACATTCTATCAGCATAGAAAATCTTCTATCACAGTAGAAGCAATTTTCTAACTCAATAATGATATACATCACAATATAGCAATTTGTATCTGAAAATGCATAAATAAAAATGAAAACACAAAGAAATTGTTTTACATAATTTAATTTTTTTTATGTAATTTTATTTAAACTGTGAATTGCTGAGGTTTGCCGCATTTTTTTTTACTTTGGCCATAATCTTGGAAGCTTGTATTTCAGATGATAGAAAAGGTTTGACGTGTTTCCACCACTTGTTTAAACAGTGCACTTGTGTACCTTACAAATCAAGTTCATCTAATTCGTATCACTTTTCTTATACCCAAACAAATTCCACACCACAGACGAGGCAGCTTTGTTCTTTACAATCTCCTCATTGTTGGTTTCGTCACATGTAAGCAAACTCACTGCTGCTGCACCGTCTTCTTCCGTTGTCGAAGTGTATGTGAAGCCAAACACATCAAAAGTGGGTCGAAACCGCGGCACCCGATTGAACCGAATATCTGCGCAAATACAGCGCAGAGTTGTTCTGGTTTATTTGCGCAGCCCGGTGGATCGCGCAGCGCCGCTCAAATCACAAACCTGCGCAACCCACTGTGTTTTTATTATAAAACAATTTATCTAAAATGTCAGGACTGTTTAATATTGTTTCCGCCTTGCCATGCCTGGTTTGTACGTGCGCATCCCAGCGGGGTAAAATGTATTTTGAAGGTCGGCGCGGTTAATTTCTGTCAGAGTCGCGCAGCGCTGCCCAGTGGGTCGCGCAGGTTTGTGATTCGAGCAGCGCTGCGCAAGTTTGTCCGACGTTAAACCGTTATTGTTCCACTATGGTTCCACTTTTTCTCCCGGCCCACAACTGATGTTATTTTAAATTTACTTGTATTAATGATCCATTTATTTGTGTGTGATTGTTTAGTTTTTGAGCGTACACTCTTCATTATCAATAAAGAAAAGCATGAATTAGAATAGGTACTTTCCTATTATTTTCCACTAATTTCCCCCGTTCATTGCGCCCCACCTGTCATGTCTGTATTCCCCACTAGTGGGGCGCGCCCCACACTTTGAGAACCACTGACGTAGAGTATTATGGTGAACTGGTATGTTTAGATGCTGTCTTCCTCAGTCTCATTTGATCACTCAGGTTTGTTGACGGTGAGGTGATTGTTTGCTTTACATCTCAGGGAGCCCTCATGTTTGTGTTTCCTTCTGGCTCTCCCTTTTAGTTATGCTGTCATAGTTAGTTCTGCCGGAGTCCCTGCTTGCACTCTACAGTAAATATACATTCACATTAGACATTGTGACTGTGACCATACCTAATTGCAATCTCTCCTCCTCTTCTCTTCCTCCCCCTCTTTCTCTTTCCTCTCTCCCCCTGTCTCCCCCTTTCACTCTTTCTCTCTCTCTCTCTCTCTGTCGAGCTACACATGTGGTTCCTGAGCTGCCAGTGATCCAGACTCCCTCTGCCCTCCGGACCTGTCTGGTCCATCCTGGTGCCCGGTTTCTGGTTGGAGGTCTCATCGCATGGATGCCCCGTGTGTCTCTTTAGGATGCGTCTGGTGTCTGGGGATGATTCTCTATACTTAGAAGATGGTTCTGGCCTCGACTGGTGTGGTCAGCTGTTTCTCTGAGGACTTGACAATTCGATAGTTCAGGACTGGAACTTTCTACAAGTCTATCTGAGTCTTGAATAACTACTGGACTCCATTTTACATCAAGTATTATAACATCAATTAACATCAACTATTATAGCTGAACCTAACACTTAACACTGTATAAATGCAGATCATTTCCTGCTATCTGTTTCACCCAGATGAGGATGGGTTCCCTGTCGAGTCTGGTTCCTCTCAAGGTTTCTTCCTATTACCGTCTCAGGGAGTTTTTCCTTGCCACTGTCGCCCTCGGGCTTGCTCGCCAGGGAATATCTGAACATTTTGATTCATACACATTCACATTCCATACAAACTTAAATAATTCTTTTGATTGTGTAAAGCTGTTTTGAGACAATGTCAATTGTTAAAAGCGCTATACAAATAAATCTGAATTGAATCGAATTGAATTCTGGATCATCCAAATACTCTGTAGCAAACTTCAGACGGGCCTGGACATGTACTGTCCTTAATCAGGGGGACACGTCTGGCACTGCAGGATTTGAGTCCCTGGTGGAGTTTGGAGTGGGATAGTTTGAGGTTGTGGACACGTGTCTTTTATACTGATAACAGATGTTATTAATACAGGTAACGAGTGGAGGACAGAGGAGCCTCTTATGGTGCTTTTCCACTGCATAGTACGGCACAGCACGGTTCAGTACAGCTCATCTTGGTTCGGCTCAGTTCGGCTCGGTTTGCATTTCGACTGCAGTTTAGTACCGCTTTAGAGTGGGCGGGATTATTCACGTGTCGTTATACTTGCGCCGCCTCTACTGCCTGTAGTCGCTCTTCATTTTTTTAAACTTGTCCCTACACTGTTTGTAATGGTGGTAGCTGTGTGTAGCTGATGGTAGCTGTGTGCGCCCAAGAGCTTAGTGACCCCCCAAAAGCGTCGCCCCATCAAGCTCTCGCTAAATGGATTTTCTGTTTCATCAAGTGCAACAGTGAAAGCTGTACAGTGTGATTATAGATTCCAGCCTTTCATTTGAAGCTCATGTAGATAATATTACCAGGATAGCATTCTTTCACCTCAGAAATATTGCCAAGATAAATCACTAAATGATGCAGAGTTCATGCTTTTATCACCTCTAGGTTGGACTATTGTAACGCCTTACTGGTTGTTCAGTTAGGTGCATAAACAAGCTTCAGCTAGTCCAGAATGCAGCAGCGAGAGTCCTCACTAGTATCAGAAGATATGAGCGCATCACCCCTATCGTATCTTCACTTCATTGGCTCCCTGTGAAATTTCGCATTGATTTTAAAATACTACTCTTGACATCTTCTTTGTCTTTCGGCTGTTCCCTTTCAGGGGTCGCCACAGCGAATCATCTGCCTCCATCTAACCCTATCCTCTGCATCCTCTTCTCTCACACCAACTAACTTCATGTCCTCTCTAACTGCATCCATACATCTCCTCTTTGGTCTTCCTCTAGACCTCCTGCCTGGCAGTTCCAACCTCAGCATCCTTCTACCGATATATTCACCATCTCTCCTCTGAACATGTCCAAACCACCTCAATCTGGCCTCTCTGACTTTATCTCCAAAACATCTAACATGGGTTGTCCCTCTGATGAACTCATTCTTGATCCTATCCATCCTTGTCACTCCCAAAGAGAACCTCAACATCTTCAGCTCTGCTACCTCTAGCTCTGCCTCCTGTCTTTTCTTCAGTGCACTGTCTCTAAGCCGTAGAGCATCGCTGGTCTCACCACTGTCCTGTACACCTTTCCTTTCATTCTCGCTGATACTCTTTTATCGCACAACACACCTGACACTTTTCTCCACCCATTCCAACCTGCCTGTACTCGTCTCTTCACCTCCTTTGAACACTCTCCGTTGCTCTCGACAGTTGACCCTAAGTACTTAAAATCCTGCACCTTCTTTACCTCTGCTCCCTGTAGCCTCACTGTTCAATGACATACTGGTCTAAAATTAGAGAATACTGTTGGATCAAGAAAAACTGTGCCAAGTTGTAAACATGTATTCCGTCTTGCTGCGGCTAACCTTCATTCCTCTGCTTTCCAGAGCGTACCTCCACCTCTCCAAATTTTCTTCCACCTGTTCCCAGCTCTCGCTACAAAGCACAATGTCATCTGCAAACATCATAGACCATGGAGACTCCTGTCTAACTTCATCTGTCATCCTGTCCATCACTAGAGCAAACAAAAAGGGGCTTAGAGCCGATCCTTGATGCAGACCCACCTCCACCTTGAACTCTTCTGTCACACCTACAGCACATCTCACCACTGTCTTACAACTCTCATACATGTCCTGCACCACTCTAACATACTTCTCTGCCACTCCAGACTTCCTCATACAACACCACAGCTCCTCTCTCGGCACCCTGTCGTACGCTTTCTCTAAATCTACGAAGACACAATGCAACTCTTTATTACCTTCTCTGTACTTCTCCATCAGCATCCTCAAAGCAAATACTGCATCTGATGTACTCTTTCTAGGCATAAAACCATATTGATGCTCACAAATTCTCACCTCTGCCCTTAACCTAGCTTCCACTACTCTTTCCCACAGCTTCATTGAATGGCTCATTAGCTTTATGCCTCTGTAATTGCCACAGCTCTGCACATCTCCCTTGTTCTTAAAAATCGGCACCAATACACTTCTCCTCCATTCCTCTGGAATCCTCTCACTCTCCAAGATCTCGTTAAACAAACTAGTCAGAAACTCTACTGCCACCTCTCCTAAGCACTTCCATACCTCCACAGGTATGTCATCAGGACCAACAGCCTTTCCACTCTTCATCCTCTTCAACGCCCTTCTCACCTCACTTTTACTAATATTTGCTACTTCCTGCTCCACAACAGTCACCTCTTCTACTCTTTGTTCTCTTTCGTTTTCCTCATTCATCAACTCCTCAAAGAACTCCTTCCATCTTCCCATCACCCTCCTGGCATCTGTCAGTACATTTCCATCTCTATCTTTAATCACTCTAACCTGCTGCACATCCTTCCCATCTCTATCTCTCTGCCTCGCCAACCTGTACAGATCCACCTCTCCCTCCTTACTGTCCAGCCTAGCATACAAGTCCTCATATGCTCTTTGTTTGGCCTTTGCCACTTCTACCTTCACATTACGCTGCATCTCCCTGTACTCCTGTCTACTCTCTTCAGTCCTCTCAGAGTCCCACTTCTTCCTAGCTAGCCTCTTTGCCTGTATACACTCCTGGACTTCCTCATTCCACCACCAAGTCTCCTTGTCTCCTTTTCCCTTACCTGATGATACACCAAGTACCCTCCTACCTGTCTCCCTGATCACATTGGCTGTAGTTGTCCAGTCAACTGAAAGCACCTCCTGACCACCCATAGCTTGTCTCAACTCCTCCCTAAAGACTACACAACATTCTTCCTTTCTCAGCTTCCACCACTTTGTCCTCTGCTCTGCCTTTGTCCTCTTCACCTTCCTCACCACCAGGGTTATTTTACACACCACCATTCTGTGTTGTCTGGCTACACTCTCCCCTACCAACACTTTGCAGTCACTAATCTCTTTCAGATTACAACGTCGACACAAGATGTAGTCCACCTGAGTGCTTCTGCCTCCGCTCTTATATGTCACCCTATGTTCCTGCCTCTTCTGGAAGAAAGTATTTACTACTGCCATTTCCATCCTCTTTGCAAAGTCCACCACCATCTGTCCTTCTACATTCCTGTCCTGAAGACCAAACCTGCCCATCACATTTTCATCCCCTCTGTTCCCTTCCCCAACAT
Organism: Channallabes apus; assembly: GCA_030522415.1. NCBI lineage: Eukaryota > Metazoa > Chordata > Actinopteri > Siluriformes > Clariidae > Channallabes > Channallabes apus. The sequence goes on from CM060131.1 coordinate 21,243,737, forward strand.
GTCCATTGAAGTCTGCACCAATCACAACTCTCTCACCTCTGGGGATGCTCTGCATCACTTCATCTAACTCACTCCAGAATTTCTCCTTCTCTTCTAACACACATCCTACCTGTGGAGCATAACCACTAACAACATTGAACATCACACCATCAATTTCCAGCTTTAGACTCATCAACCTGTCTGATACTCTCTTCACCTCTAGGACATTCCTTACAAACTCCTCTTTCAGGATAACTCCTACTCCATTTCTTTTCCTATCCACACCATGGTAAAACAACTTGAACCCTGATCCTAAGCTTCTAGCTTTGCTACCTTTCCACCTGGTCTCCTGGACACACAGTATATCCACCTTCCTTCTCTGCATCATATCAACCAACTCTCTTGCCTTCCCTGTCATGGTCCCAACATTCAAGGTCCCTACTATCACTCCTAAACTCTTGCCTTTCCTCTTCTCTCTCTGCTTTCGAACACGCCTTCCTCCTCTCCTTCTTCGACCAACAGTAGCCCAATTTCCACCGGCACCCTGTAAGTCAACAGCACTTGTGGCGGTCGTTGTTAACCCGGGCCGCGACCGATCCGGTATGGAAATTATATTTCTGATTTGCATCATTGATTTGGCAAATGTTTTACGTCGGATGCCCTTCCTGACACAACCCTCTGCATTTATCCAGACTTGGGACTGGCACAAGAAGACACTGAATTGCGCCCCCCCATGGTTGCATTAAAATACTACTTTTGACATTCATTCATTCATTCATTCATTTTCTATACCGCTTAATCCTGTGTTCAGGGTCGCGGGGGACCTGGAGCCTATCCCAGGAGACTTCGGGCACTAGGCGGGGTACACCCTGGACAGAGTGCCAATCCATCGCAGGGCACACACACACTCACACACCCAATCACACACTACGTGCAATTTAGGAACGCCAATTAGCCTAACCTGCATATCTTTGGACTGTGGGAGGAAACCGGAGTACCCGGAGGAAACCCACCAAGCACAGGGAGAACATGCAAACTCCATGCACACAGAGACGGGAATTGAGCCTGGCCGGGGAATCGAACCCAGACCCTGTAGGTGCAAGGCGACAGTGCTACCCACTACACCACCGCGCCGCCTACTCTTGACATATAAAGCATTAAATGGTCTCGCGCCGCAGTATCTGAGCGAACTGCTAGTGTCTTACGATCCGCCACGGCTACTTCGATCAAAGGATGCAGGCTGCTTGTCAGTACCGCGTATTATGAAAACTACAGCTGGGGGCAGAGCTTTTTCTTACAAAGCCCCAAAATTATGGAATAGTCTTCCAAATAGTGTTCGGGACTCAGACACAGTCTCAGTGTTTAAGTCTAGGCTCAAAACCTATTTATTTAGCCAAGCATTTTTATAAATAGATTTGCCATAAGGTAAAGGAGCAGATCTGGGGGACTCATGGACGTAGAGTATTATGGTGAACTGGTATGTTTAGATGCTGTCTTCCTCACTCTCATTTGATGACTCAGGTTTGTTGACGGTGAGGCGATTGTTTGCTTTACATTATAGTTCCCTCTCATGTTTGTGTTTCCTTCTGGCTCTCCCTTTTAGTTATGATGTCATAGTTAGTCCTGCTGGAGTCATTCACATTATACATTGTGACTGTGACCATACCTAACTGCCATCTCTCCTCTTCTTCTCTTTCTCCCCCTCTTTCTCTTTCCTCTTTCCCCCTGTCTCCCCCTTTCATTCTTTCTCTCTCTCTCTCTCTGTCGAGCTACACATGTCATTCCTGAGCTGCCAGTGATCCAGACTCCCTCTGCCCTCCGGACCTGTCTGACCTATCCTGGTGCCCCGTGTCTGGTTGGAGATTTCTTCACATGCATCCCCGAGGGGGAACTGAAATGTGAAGCAAACAATCACCTCACCATCAACAAACCTGAGTGATCAAATGAGAGTGAGGAAGACAGCATCTAAACATACCAGTTCACCATAATACTCTACGTCCATGAGTCCCCCAGATCTGCTCCTTTACCTTATGGCAAATCTATTTATAAAAATGCTTGGTTAAATAAATAGGTTTTTAGCCTAGACTTAAACACTGAGACTGTGTCTGAGTCCCGAACACTATTTGGAAGACTATTCCATAATTTTGGGGCTTTGTAAGAAAAACCTCTGCCCCCAGCTGTAGTTTATAGATTTATATGTAGTTTGTCTTGATGTTCTTTCCTTTGTTTCTTTGTTTTACTAATATGACCCAATATATGTTCAGTGATACTTCAAATAATATGTTTAAAAAGCACTGATTTCTGTATTGTGTTATTTTTTTTTATACAGCCAGACTTAAAAATGTAATAGTATTTAATAGTAGACTGAGTTTTGTGCAGAACTTCATCCTTGCTAGGTTGGAGGTCACTCACGTGTGTGTGTGTGTGTGTGTGTGTGTGAGAGAGAGAGAGAGAGAGAGAGAGAGAGAGAGAGAGACAGAGGGAGAGAGAGAGAATTGCTAATAAAAGACTGTATAATAACAATAATAATAATTAAGAATAATTTTTTACCAAGGTTATTCGCTTCCATGCAGGTTACTGTGGTTTAATGTTTGAAACAAAACAGTGAGCGTATATATCCTTTGATGTGTCATATGCCTCAGCATATTGTTTAAATAATCATGGTGGGCCGCTATGGCCAAAAATGCCAAGGCCGTTTTTTGGTCCCAGTCCAGCCCTGCCTGACGAATATTATTGCTCGAATTATTTAAAAAACTGAATATTTTGAAAATGAACTTTGATAGGTGAATATTGATTACTGAATATTAACAATGAAAATGTTTGTGAAATGTTTCCGTTTGAAATATTCATTCATTTTCTATACCGCTTAATCCTGTGTTCAGGGTCGCGGGGGACCTGGAGCCTATCCCAGGAGACTTCGGGCACTAGGCGGGGGACACCCTGGACAGGGTGCCAATCCATCGCAGGGCACACACACATACACACACTCACACACCCAATCACACACTATGGTCAATTTGGGAACGCCAATTAGCCTAACCTGCATATCTTTGGACTGTGGGAGGAAACCGGAGTACCCGGAGGAAACCCACCAAACACGGGGAGAACATGCAAACTCCATGCACACAGAGACGGGAATCGAGCCTGGCCGGGGAATCGAACCCGGACCCTGGAGGTGCAAGGCGACAGTGCTAACCACTACACCACCGCGCCGCCACCCGTTTGAAATATTCACTACGTAAATATACAACCATGTTAAATGCAGCGCGTAAAAATGCAAGCACTGTTAATTGCAATGCTGTGTTTTTCGATATGTGGAATTCAACAAGCTTTTTATTTCAAATACTTTAGGCAGGATTTTTGTTCCATACAAATGCTTAAGTGGCAAACTCAAGCATCTCCAAGAGAAGACTGACTTGACAAGCATATGCACATTCCTTATATACAGTTTTACAAATGGGGAGGGGCACACTTGACTCTCCTACAGTATTTTATTATTTTTTATTTCCTGCCAACATTGACTCCAGTGGCGGCTGCTAGCTTTTGAAACAGGGGAACCTCATATTAGGCCTTCATCATAAATGTTTTTATTATAATTAAATTTTTCATCATAAAAAATCACCTGCAAATCCGCATGGGACTGAACTCGAATCTCTGTAGGCTACAGAGATTCGAGTTCAGTCCCATCTGGATTGAGGGGTGTTTCTAGGATTTTCAGGGGGGCTCATCCCCATAGATGTTTAACACAGAATCAGTACTCAAATGAGTCTTCTTGATCACACATGCTGTTTACCGTATAAACCTTTTAAATAAAAATATAACCAGAAAACAGCATATAACTTTAAACTTACATTGATTATAATAACACACCTAATATAAACTACACACCTATGAGGCTGGACAATGGAATAAACTGTGTGGGGGCCAATAATGTCAAACATTTATCTGTTCATTCTTTGACAATACTGCTGCTTTTTGTTGGAAACTGGCAGACATAAAAAATGTGAAAAATAGTTTCTGATGCAACGACTTCAATCAATGTTGGGGACACAGTGTTAATGTGCCTGAGAGGCTGCTGCGCTTTCACAGAACCGAACTGTAGAACTGAACTGTAGAACTGAACTGTAGAACTGGACTGTAGGACTGAACTGTAGAACTGCAGATGGACGGTTTTTCAAGTCACATGGTTGTAGGTCTCCAAATGAGCAGCAGGTAAGAATAGAACATCTTTTTTTCATGTGACTTGAAAAACCTTCCATCTACAGTTAAATAAAAATATTAAAACTTTGATCATGTTATCTAGTTTAAATGAGTGTTTTAGCTACATAAATAAGACAGTAGGTTCTCTATTCAACCCCTTAAAATTTCATAGCTACTCGGTTATTTATTCAAATTCATTAATATAGACAAACATTGTTTTAATGTAATTAAACAAAGCATCTTTTTAATATCATTCTTTTTTGTTTGTTTGCTTCTATTCATTAAAAAAGTAACTTTTTCTAAATCAAAGTGACAGAAACCCGACTCTAAGGCTAATAAATGTATTTTACAATTTGGGACATTATTTAATACAATATTTATTACATTAAAAACGATTTTTCTATCTCTGTAAGTCACACTGCTATACAGTTAAACGAGGCACTGAATGCTGTCCGTCACTATTTATAATAATTTATCTGCATAACTCTATGGTAGTTAATGCCATATGCACTGTGTAATGTTTTATATACAGTGGTGTGAAAAACTATTTGCCCCCTTCCTGATTTCTTATTCTTTTGCATGTTTGTCAAACTAAATGTTTCTGATCATCAAACACATTTAACTATTAGTCAAAGATAACACAAGTAAACACAAAATGCAGTTTTTAAATGAGGGGTTTTATTATTTAGGGAGAAAAAAATCCAAACCTACATGGCCCTGTGTGAAAAAGTAATTGCCCACTGAACCTAATAACTGGTTGGGCCACCCTTAGCAGCAATAACTGCAATCAAGCGTTTGCGATAACTTGCAACGAGTCTTTTACAGCGCTCTGGAGGAATTTTGGCCCACTCATCTTTGCAGAATTGTTGTAATTCAGCTTTATTTGAGGGTTTTCTAGCATGAACCGCCTTTTTAAGGTCATGCCACAACATCTCAATAGGATTCAGGTCAGTACTTTGACTAGGCCACTCCAAAGTCTTCATTTTGTTTTTCTTCAGCCATTCAGAGGTGGATTTGCTGGTGTGTTTTGGGTCATTGTCCTGATGCAGCACCCAAGATCGCTTCAGCTTGAGTTGACAAACAGATGGCTGGACATTCTCCTTCAGAATTTTTTGGTAGACAGTAGAATTCATGGTTCCATCCATCACAGCAAGCCTTCCAGGTCCTGAAGCAGCAAAACAACCCCAGACCATCACACTACCACCACCATATTTTACTGTTGGTATGATGTTCTTTTTCTGAAATGCTGTGTTACTTTTACGCCAGATGTAATGGTACACGCACCTTCCATAAAGTTCAACTTTTGTCTCGTCGGTCCACAAGGTATTTTCCCAAAAGTCTTGGAAATCATTGAGATGTTTTTTAGCAAAATTGAGACGAGCCTTAATGTTCTTTTTGCTTAAAAGTGGTTTGCGCCTTAGAAATCTGCCATTCAGGCCGTTTTTGCCCAGTCTCTTTCTTATGGTGGAGTCGTGAACACTGACCTTAATTGAGGCAAGTGAGGCCTGCAGTTCTTTAGATGTTGTCCTGGGGTCTTTTGTGGCCTCTCGGATGAGTTGTCTCTGCGCTCTTGGGGTAATTTTGGTTCGCTGGCCACTCCTGGGAAGGTTCACCACTGTTCCATGTTTTTGCCATTTATGGATAATGGCTCTCACTGTGGTTCTCTGGAGTCCCAAAGCTTTAGAAATGGCTTTATAACCTTTACCAGACTGATAGATATTAATTACTTTTGTTCTCATTTGTTCCTGAATGTCTTTGGATCTTGGCATGATATCTAGGTTTTGAGGTGCTTTTGGTCTACTTCTCTGTGTCAGGTAGCTCCTATTTAAGTGATTTCTTGATTGAAACAGGTGTGGCAGTAATCAGACCTGGGGGTGACTACAGAAATTGAACTCAGGTGTGATAAAACACAGTTAAGTTATTTTTTAACAAGGGGGGCAATCACTTTTTCACACAAGGCCATGTAGATTTTGAGTTTTTTTTCTCTCTTAATAACGTAAACCTTCATTTAAAAACTGAATTTTGTGTTCAATTATGTTATCTTTGACTAATAGTTAACGTTTTTTGATGAGCAGAAACATTTTGTGTGAAAAACATGCAAAAGAATAAGAAATCAGGAAGGGGGCAAATAGTTTTTCACACCACTGTAGACAGTTAGGTTTGCCAATTAAAACAGTACCAGCATGATTGATGTATAAAGTAGACTGTAGGTTTATAGAGTCTGTATTAAGGGCTTCATGTTCACTGGAGGAAACAGCTGGTGTGATGAGGGTGAACACAGTGAAGATTTAACTGATTAATCCCTCATGACATTTTGTAAACTGTATTTATGAGAAAGGACTGCACTGATGCAGATATAATAATTTATCATAAACACACACCGTGACTTAATCCTGCCTCTGTGATGGGGAATTGAAGACCTGCTGAAAGACGGTGAGGAGCCGAAGGAGCCGAAGTCTGCCGACACTTTCATATGAAATACAGAGGTGTCAAGTAACGAAGTACAAATACTGCGTTACCTTACTTAAGTAGAAATTTTGGGTATCTATACTTTACTGGAGTAATTATTTTTCAGCCGCCTTTTTACTTCTACTCCTTACATTTTTAAGCAATTATCTGTACTTTCTACTCCTTACATTTTAAAAATAGCCTCGTTACTCTATTTTTATGATCAGAACACGCAAATGTTAGGGGGGATAAAGCCCCCATAAAAATAGCCTAGTGATGCGCTGTCTGTAGCGCTGATGTATACTTAAGATATGCTGTCAATCAAAAAAGAGGTTCCGCCCTTTAAACAGCTCCTCCAATCATCATGCAGCAGCCCAGCATTCTGTCCCGCCCACTGCTCCATTCACCCCCAGAGAAGCTCAGCGTCCGTGGAAGTGACGATTTTGGTGCATTTATCCAATTACCGTCCAGCTTTTCTGCAGTGAAAAAACCTCTTCTGTGCTTCCCCATAGCGCTCCAGTGAAGCTGGGCTTCAGGAGGGTTTAACACGCTGTGCTGCACGGAAATGTATGACAAGAAAATCGCCTCAATACAATAAAAACCTGATTCTGGACGAGCTAGTCATGAAGTTGAACGCGTTCTAGCACACTTTTATTAAAACCAATCTAAATACGACAGTGCATATATGAGCATTTATTTCCTGACATAGTAGGGGAGGCGGAGTTTCCCTTGTAGTCTTAGAGCAGCCGCCACTGAGTGACTCCCATTATACTGTACACCTAATTTTCTTACAATTTACTTCCCGTTATCTTTAAACTTCTTAGGTTTGGTTTATAAAAAATAATAGACCTTGACATCTGACTCCTACATTTCATCCCCATTATAACTTTATATTTATCTGAATTCCTTTCCATTATCTTTTGCTCGATCTAAAAGAATTAACAAGACAGCATTTGTTGTTTTTACGTCACACACCCCTGTATCTCACTCCTGTATTTCCGGGTCAACTTTAAAGTTTTAGAAGACAGACCATGGGTAAGTATGGAGGCAGATCGGTCTCATAAATAATTCACGCAAAAAACACGATGTTCACGTACGTAACCCAATTCACGTGCACGAAAAAAATATATATTCACAAAAAAACACATTCACGTGCATAAAAGATATACATATTCATAATTTACAATTCACATATATACAACTGTGTAATTTTTTTTAATGTTTAAAATGTACGAGTGCATCATGGGCTGTGTGTGTGAAAATTGCTGGATTTGTGTGTGTGTGTGTGTGTGTATGTGTGTCTGTCTGTGTGTGTGTATGTGTGTGTGTGTGTTTGAGACTTTCCTGACTCGAACGTGCCAGCAAAGTCTCAAACATACGGTGTAACGCTCAGAATTATTATTTGAGCTAATTACACTAAATCGGGGTCTAAGATCTAAAAACGGGTTAATCGCACTTACTTCCGGTATTGCGCAACCTTCGCGGAGCAAGGAAAGACGGACACAACAACAACTTCCAAAACCAAACCAAAGTGTATTATTTACAAAAGACAAACAAACAAATAAAGTGCAACAAAAAAACAATATATACAAAATATAAACAAATATATACAATGTCAGTAGTGTGTGCGAGTGTATGAATGTCCAAGTCCGTGTTATAGTAAATGAATGGAATGGTGAAATGGGGAGATGGCTCGATCTCACCGGTGAAAGATGGTAAGTCCGGGAGCTCGAGAAACGGAATGAGAGGGGTATAGTTGCCGTCCAGGAAAAGAACAATCCAATGGCAATAGCTAACTAGCTCGCTCTCTCTCTCCATACACAGCGCTGCAATCTTCATCTCTCCGTCTCGAACGTCATGCCGGTTCCGGCTTTATACCGGCACACGTGACCTGATAGGTCATCAGGGTTCCCTCGCGGCACAGCATGCGCGAGAGCTTAACCCCGGAACCAAGGCACCGTTGCCATGGGGACGAAAATAACCGAAAGGGGTCAGTTTGTGTGTGCAGGTGAGCAACATTAGCTCCTTCCCTTTTCCCCTGCAGTTTAACCGCCCCTTTATGTGGCCGCGCTACAACGGCACTCGTAACTCTTTAGCCAATCAGATGCGACCTTACTATTCAGCCAATCACAGCCCTGCAGGAGCCTCGAGTAGCTCAGCTTTACACACCTTTCGTACAGTCGGAGTTAATTACAACGGAAATCAAGTTTTACCTCCTCAAACCAAGAACAGGATTCACGTCTAAGTTATTACGTTATTACATAATGTTTCATTAATGAACTTCGCTGAAAATAACACAGTTAACCACTTTATCATCTTTATAAACACTTCACCCTCATTACATGGTTGTCTATTAAGACAGTCAGAGTGTTTAATTTGGAGAATAGATGTTTCTGTGGATCACAGGGTATCTGTTATATCTGAAGGCCACCAAATTTGCTTTTATTTCATTAACAGTTCTAATGTGTAGAACATATTAGATATTACATATCACACGGTGTGTGAATTAAATCTGCCTGATCGCAAATTTGCTTTGGTATTTAAGTTTTATTAAACAGTTTCTTTTTAATAAACAAATTGTGAATATATATTTTTTCCGTGCACGTCAATTGGGTTACGCACATGAACATCGTGTTTTTTGCGTGAATTATTTATGAGACCGATCTGCCTCCGTAGTAAGCAGCCCTTTATGTGTTGTTTTCGATGTTATTGTCTTTTATTTTGTTTATGTTGTGCTTATGTGTCTTATTTTACTCTGTTGCAGCTAATTGTGCTAGCTCACACACCTTCTGCATCCCTCTGGATGATTGTACAGTATGTACAGTGATATCGATCATTATGTCTCTGTGGGTGCCGAAATGTTGGGTGTCAACAGTCCTCTACACAGTATTCTCAGGTGAATGTGTCCATTCATGTAGAGAATGGTGATACCAATCCTGGTCCCACCAAACGACACACCCACTCCTTACCCGCGTGTCCCTTCGCCCGCAGGGTCTGAGCTTAACACTGATCTATCGCCAATGTGTTCAATGAGGTTCCCATTAAGAGCGATTTCAAACTGTCTGTCAGAAACAGTACACAAACCGGTGATGGTGTTACCGTTGGCACCCAAACTGATTTTACTCCGGCACGTCTGTGAACAGACAACATTTCTACTTTTACAGTACTGTATATCTCTCACTGAACCTCCTGTTGTTCTCGCTCAGAGAGTATTGTCTACTGATATGTGACATCTCATCTGTACACTTCTGATACTGACCCAGGCCCTCCGTGTCTTGTGTATCTTTTAGTTGGGGCCTGATACTCTGTACGCACCAATTTGTGACCAATCCTTAAATTAAACTGAGTATTCTTCCACCTTACTTTTGTCTCTGTTCTGTGGCTAAATGTTCTGTACACACTGTTCTTTAAACCTGTTCTTGTTAGCATTTCTGTACGTTCTGTTCCTTTACTGTAAACTATTCCTCTATTACATCACTGTCTGTGCTATTACATACTATTAGATCGCTTTAAAGTTCGTTCTTATTTAAACACACAAGTACACGCTCTAAAATTGCTCACACCCGCATGAGTCCAGGTTTTTATTTTAAATTGGAATTTGTTCAATTAATTTGGTAAAATTTATGAATAAATATAAAAATAATAAATGAATTGACAAAACCATTTAAAAACAGTTTCTTTTTTCTTTACTAAGATTAAGAAGTGAAGGAATACATTTAGAACTGTACACTAACTGTTTATCTGTATCTTAAACTGAAAAGTCATTATAAATAGCAGGAGAAAAAACAAGACTATAAGAAATATTAGAACATGCATAACTACATATAAATGTATATAGTCAATAAGAACTAATGACATTAAGTAACAATAACTATGATGCCATACATATCTTGTCATCTTAAAGAAAATGATAATAATGTGTTAATATATATTTTAACTATAAATTTAAATAAAAATATTGTCCTGAATATCTTTCCATTAAAAATTAACATTGAGCATCAGATATTAATTAAATATTTATTATATAAATATAAAATACTGGATGAATACAGGATCATCCTTAAGTTTATTAAATATTAGATTATAATGTTTTAAAATTTCTACATTATTAGAAAATCTGACCTTTTCAACAACAATTAACTTCCTCGGTTTTTCAAACACAGTTCCTTTAACAGAAGCTAAACCTAAAGTCCAATTATATAGAGATAGAATAATAAATAATAAATGTGTACATTATGTATGATTTTGGTGAAGAAGATTTGCACTTGTGGAAAATCACCTGTTAAGAAAAGAAAAAAACTTTAACTTTTGTGATAATTAAGTTGTTATATAAAGTTATTTGTTATCTCAGGATGTAATTATTACTCACTGCATGTAGCAGACGAAGTTCAGTCTGTCATTGCAGTTGCGTTTCTCTAAGGTGTTTGTTTTGTTGTTGAGAGATCCACAGCGGTACGGTAGAGCTGGACATGAACTCAATGAGACCTGGTTCCCCAGCTGCTCCCCGCTCACCCACAACCATATTCCATTCATGAAGCGCAAGCCGGTCCACACACTGTCTGTCTCCGTCTGCGCCGTCTCTAGATTCAGCTGCCGCAGACTCGTCTCAGAGGTCACAGAGGCCAAACCAGTGTAATTAGTCCTGCAGTACTCCTGAGCTTCATCCCAGGTCATCTTCTCCTGCACCAGGATCAGGTACCGATAGCAGTAGAAACTCCGGGGGTAATTATAGTAATAGTATTCAAATGACCATAGTCCTTGATTAGGATATAAGAAACCTAAAGCATAAGATTGTGGTTGATAATTCTGGTCCCAATTTGTGAAAGAAGGTGTTTCTCCATCAGACCAAAGCCAGGTCCAGGTCCCAGTCAAAGTGTAGGTAAAATGTATCCCAATCCAACATGTACCTGTAGCAATGGCAGGTCCCAATTGTAAAGCTCGGTTGTTTTCCTCCGTTGAGTTGATGGTGGCCAGGTCTTTGTAGAATATTTTGCAAGCTGCCCGAGCAGCATCCCAATGTAAAGGACTTTCATTGAAATAATATTCTCTTGTCAGACCCACAGCCACACCACAACCCACCGCCAGCAGGAAAATAAAAACGAGTGATTTCATCTTTAATCTGAAGCGTCTGAGCTCGGTCTCTACAGAACACCTCGGAGCGTCTCTGCACACTGACACACACAGTTCATGTTAAATTGATTTAAAACACATTCAAAATAAAAAAAAAAACAAATGATTATTTTGGACAAAGTTACAGTGTTTTGTCTGATTGGTACAGAGCGCTGACATTAAAGTCTCCTCCTACAAATGTTACATAAGCGTCTCCTTATCGAAAACGTCACCGTTTGTTAATCAGTTTATGTGAAACATTCCTTCATTTACTGTACAAGATGTTATAAATGAGCTGTTGGTACAGAAACAGCAGTAACTTCAGTCTGTAACTCTGCTTCCTGATCGACCTCATCATGCTGCATCATTCAGACTATTCTCCTTCTCTACTTCATTTTATATTTCATTCTTTTTCTTTAGGTTTTTGAACTGATTTGAATACAATTTAATATATTAAATTATATATTAGTATAGAAGTGGTAGGTAAGTGTGTGATGTCTATGATGTCTTTGCGTGTCTGTAAATGGTTTTAGACAAATTTTCACACACTTTCAATTTATTTAAATTATCATGTTCACTGATTTTCATGTCTTGACCTTTACTTACAAGTTGACATGAAAGTTTTAATTTCCTTTGATTTGTAAATTCCTACATTTATGCACAAGACAAAAAGTCTTTCTTTAAATTATGATTATTATTGTAACATTTTGCAATGATAAATTCCCCAGGATAATCAATAATTTCTATAATATAATAATATAATTTCTCTATAATGCTACAGTATTATTCAGCTCAGCACAGTGGGTATGGAACTGCAGCATTGAATATGAATATGTGAACATTAATGTGTAATCACACGGTATGAAACATAAAGTCAACAATATATGTTATTCTTACTGTTGTAATATTATTTATTCTTGTGCTTTTTATGTCAACTTGAACATGAATTTGAACTTTCACAGGACATTATTTTTCAAGCAGACATCATTACTGAACTAAACGCAAAGTTCATTTCTAATTTCTCTCCACTGGTCAGATTACGGACAGTAATATTGAGAGAATACAGAATGAGTTTGTGGACAGCAGGGTGTATAAGGGTGGGGCCTGTGTTAAATCCATAAATCTTATCATTTCCATATGAAACAGGAGCCTCCAATGTCTGTCTCTAAAGACAATAGTTAAAATAAGGGGGTTTAGTTTAAGGTGAGATTTGCAGTTTTTCAACCATCATACATTTTATAAGCTAATTTAAAACCTAGCACGAGTGACAATCAATCCTCATAATGTTAATGGACAGCAAATCCACTTTATTCTTACTGGTTACAAGATGCGGACACTGACCCACCATTGGCATAGTTTTTTTAGCAAGTGAACTAAGATTGCACGAGGATGTTTTTCATGCTGAGTGTTCTCACGTCAGCCCAGTTGGCGATGGATTTGCAACTTCGCTGTCTGCTGCTGGACAATGTGCTCACGTGTGGTTGGGCGTAACAAACTGCAAATCTACAAAGTGCTAAAGTAAACATAAACCAAATATTTGGGCAGTTTTGTATGTCTTTGAAGAGCCTTTGGCCAGGAAACCAACAGCTAAATATGACAACACTGGCCACTAGGTGGCACTATGGGGTACCTTAGGGTAATGGGTAATGATCGTGTACAAAACCAGATTATAGTTCATAAAGAACTATAGGAATAAGAGTTCACAGGAATGTGAGTAAGACAACAATAATAACTAAATGAAATGTGATGTAAGTCTGACTATAATTAAAAATTTTACTCTTATCACCAAGATACGATCTAGATAAGATCAAATAAAATAAAATAAATGGTGTGTACATGAAAAGAATAAATAAATAAATAAAAATAAAATCCAACTTGGTCTGTTTAAGGTCACCGATCTCCAGTTCAGATTAACAAGAAGGGGTGAACATATGTGAGATTTGTCTGTTACTGTATGCATGTCGAGACACTTCAGTTCTACCTCATGTTAAGTTACAGTCAAGGTCTATTAAAAAGGTTCAACATCCGTAACATTAAACTAAAGTTCTTTGGAATCGCTCTTGAGTCTCGAATCGCAATAAAGAAATCATATGTCTGTTGTGAAGTTCCTGGTCCCACAGCCTCCACTAAAAACCTGACCTATAAATAAGATCATAATATAATTACATTTGTAAATGCAACCATGGGGAGGCGCAATCCAGTGTCTTCTTCTGCCAGTAAGTCTGGATAAATGCAGAGGGTTTGCCAAATCAATGATACGAATCAGAAATATCATTTCCATACCGGATCGGTCGCGGCCCGGGTTAACAACGACCGCCACTGGTGCTGTTGACCTGCAGGGTGCCGGTGGAAATTGGGCTACTGTTGGTCGAAGAAGGAGAGGAGGAAGGGGTGTTCGAAAGCAGAGAGAGAAGAGGAAAGGCAAGAGTTTAGGAGTGAAGGTAGGGACTTTGAAGGTTGGGACCATGACAGGGACCTTCCACATCTGCGGAATTTGACAAACTGAAGACAAATGACCATTTTCTGACAGACTCGTAAAGCCCCGCCCCCACACTGCAGTTCATGGATGAATTTGTGAAAGTTTTTCCAAAGGGAAATAGGAGACTGTTGTAGAGTGGGACTGGAGAGAAGAGAGCTGTTCATTTAATTAAAAAAACTAAACAAAAAAATTTAATATATAAAAAAAACATAATATGATCTGTAATCTGTTTTAACTTAGTTTTTTTTCATTATTCAATTATTATTTTTTATATATATATATATTATATATTATAATTATTTTTAAGTGTGTTAAGTCTTAGGTTAAACGCTTTTGAGAATTAGACCATCCAGCTAAGATAAATGTTATGCCATTGATCAGGCACGTGCAGAGGGGGGGACGGAGGTTGTAGTTATTGTTGTTGTTTTTTTTTATGTGTATGTGCGTATGGAGCCCTGTCTTTGCCCCTCAACAATAAAATGTAACTATTAATCTCAATTTTGCTAAATAAAAGGATCTGGCTTGCATCAGTCACATGACTGCCATTAACCAATGCTCGCCCTTGAGGGCAGCGCGCGCTTTGTCTGCAGTGCACGCGCATTTCCTGCAGGCTGGGCGGAGCTGGAGGAGAAGCAGGCAAATTAACTGGAAGGTGCAGACTGTAGCAAAACAGTAAATAGGGAGTACAGCGCACACTATAGTCTATAACAACAAATGAATTGAAATAAATGAGCGTGCTGTTTGTGTAACAGCGCGACAAACATTACCTGTCCTTTTATGAACTGCACCAGTAGTGGTGGTCATTAACTGCTAGCTCACTGGGTAAGGGGGTTACAGGGGGGTCTGATTCCGATTACATTCACTTTTAGTGAATGTAGCCCAAGCCGGGAGGAGTTGATGTCATCAGGCGGAATCCAATGATCATTGGGTGTTTCAACCCTAAACCGCAACACCCTCAACATTGGTGGATCAGCAGTGGTGGCCAAATCACTGCCCATCAACTCCCCCTGGCTTCCAGCTAAGCTCCTCTCTCCTGCTCCATAACCAGCAAGAAGCCCTCTCTGCTGCCTCCCCCATCCTGCGAACGGTCATCTTTCTCTCTCTCCCCGTCACCCCAATGGCTGTAAGCATCCTCCATACTGACTGGGTTCCCATGATTGGGCCTTTTGCAGCAGATTGTAGCTCTGTGTCCACCGTTTTAGGAAACATGTTTTGTTTTAAAGTAAGTTACAGGACGTTTCTCTTCTTTTCTGGAGGGATTTTATTTCACTAAAAACTATCTAATATGGATATCCACATAATTATGGATTATTATTATTTAATATATTAAATCTGTTATTAAATATATTAAATAACAGATGATATTAGGTTTTTTCATTCATTCATCTTCTATACCGCTTAATCCTGTGTTCAGGGTCGCGGGGGACCTGGAGCCTATCCCAGGAGACTTCGGGCACTAGGCGGGGTACACCCTGGACAGGGTGCCAATCCATCGCAGGGCACACACACATACACACACTCACACACCCAATCACACACTATGGGCAATTTAGGAACGCCAATTAGCCTAACCTGCATATCTTTGGACAGTGGGAGGAAACCGGAGTACCCGGAGGAAACCCACCAAGCACGGGGAGAACATGCAAACTCCATGCACACAGAGACGGGAATCGAGCCTGGCCGGGGAATCGAACCCGGACCCTGGAGGTGCAAGGCGACAGTGCTAACCACTACACCACCGCGCCGCCGATATTAGGTTTATATTTCAAATTAGATAAAATGCTGATTTTACAGCAGTAAAATTATTGTATCTCTACAGTTTAAACATTTAATAAGCACTGCATGTGCATGTTTGTGTGTTTTAATAATATAACAAATATTCCAGAAATGCCTCGTAAGGAGAGGAGGAAGAAATAGCGACAAAAGCAGCTGTCTGAGGCTGCTAAAGGCAGTGGATCGCTCAGCAGCTGGATTACTGAGAGCAGCACCGGTAACATTAACACATGTACCAGCTGTTATAATTTGGGACAGGACATGAAAAGCATCTTATTTCTTCCTGCTCTTTCCAAAGCGTACCCTGTGTTGTTTTTGTTTTCTGATTAATAAAATGTTTGATTTATCCTCCTGTTGGTTTATTTTTTTTATATTTGAATGAAAGAATGAAAGACAGAAGATTTTACAATTCTACAATCTAATCTCTTCCATTTAAAGTTGATGCTGTGATGTTCTGTGCTCTGTGATGTTTAGAAGGTGCTAACAGGACACACACACACACACACACACACACACACACACACACACACACACACACACACTGTCTGTATAGATATTTTTTAATACATTCTCACCCGACCATGACCACCCCTGTCTTTTGTACTACTAATATCCTGGTTTCAGTTTATTTCCCAGTTTTTGTTTTTAAATCTGTTGCCTTATGGTTCCAGGCATTGTCACTAATCTTTTTACATTTTATTTTTATCTCAAAGCACTTCTTTAATCAGCTACCTGTGGACTTTTGAATGTCTACAGTCTCAGATCGACACAGCGCTGCCCTCCAGCACCATCAGCAACAGGAGCAGCAGTAATCCAACAGCAACACTGTACACCATCAGGTCAAACATAGGCTACATTTGATCTGCATCGTCCCGACCTGATGACAGTCATACAGTGTGATGCAATTCCATATTAGATTCATCATGAATGTGAGTTGTTGTTATTCAGCCTGTTCTGAATAACACCGTCGCCGTCACCCTTGGCTTGCTCATCAGAGAAATTTCATTCATTCGTCTCATTATTATTATCTGCACATTTTTCTCACACATACACACTTCCAATTATTTTCTTTTCTATAATTATTATTATTATCATTATTATTATTTATTTATTTTTATTTATTTTTTTTACATTTATTTATTATTATTATTATTATTATTATTATTATTTATAAAAAATTTTGTTAAATTTCTTACATTTTTGTGAAGCTGCTTTGAGACAATGACCATTGTTAAAAGCGCTATATAAATAAAATTGAATTGAATTGAATTGTTCTATCTTTTATAACTTTGAGCACCCGCCCCTTTAAACATCTCTGCACGGCGCTGTCATTGATTGATAAAACCTGGATTAAGGATATTTTATTTTATTTTGTTTTATTTATTTAATTTAAAATTTTCAGTTTCCCCCCTGAGGGATTTCCACCTTATTGTGGTCAGGAGGTTTTTTTTCACATTCACATTTTATTCATGAAAAACTTTTTTCAATCGTGGGTCATGTGACCCTTATGTATAATATACACATGCTTTAATACACAGCATGAATAAACAGATTACAGAGATGTATAGTCGTATAAACTAAGCCAGAATTAATATAAATTTAAATAAAAACCCCAAATAAATTAATTGCAATTAAAAACTTAATTTTTTAATGCATACATGATTCTTTAAAGCTGCACTTTGTAAAATAAAAAAAGAATTAAATAAAATCTAATCTATAATTCAGCCCACAATGCTCCCATCATTATACATCAACCTTTAAAAACTGTAGTTTATGATATTACACGACAGCAGATCTCTGATTTTTATTCATTGGTTTCAGGTTTGAATTGATCGTTTTTCTGACCCTGAAATTAGCCCCGCCCCCAACCAAAGAAGAGCTCCTCGATCCCACCCACAGTCCTAAAGAGTGAGTCTCACTACAGAATGTGTGAAGTTCATTTTCATTGTCAGTGCAGTTCCACTCTCAGCCAGCAGTGTGTACTCTGAGAGTTACACACCGCCGCTTTAAGCGCGTCTCACACAGTTACTCGGCGAGGTCGTGATCACCAGCACAGGACTCCAGGGCAGAACTTATCGATGAGGGATTGGTAATACGGCTTCAGCTGCTCCACGTCAGGCAGCTCCGTGCTTTTAGTGTACAAATCAAACTTACTGGAACACACACACACACACACACACACACACACACACACACAACTTTACACACAGTGGTTATCCCGTGTTTCCGTAATGCAGTCATAAATTACACAAACCTCAAATGCTTACATTAGAAATCTAGAACCGCAATATTTCTGCATATGCTGCTCAAAAGTAAGTGCCCTCTCATAAGGTCATTTATTTTTGCTTACGTTTAAAACTTTGTCTTAAGGTCATGTGACACTCAAACTGATTTTATCTCTACAGTGAAACTTTAAAAGAGAAGTAATGAGGACGTACTTGAACTCTTTGACCCTGGGCAGCATCCGGAGATCCTTGTCGTTACACAGGTGTGTGTAGTTTCCGTGTGTGTGCCAGGGGTAGAAGGAGTGGAAGCGGATCATGTACAGACCCTGAGAGAGAGAGAGAGAGAGAGAGAGATCGCATGTAGTAAACTATGTAAACTATTCAGAGTGAAGCGATTATTATCAGTTCTGATGTGTGGAGACTAAACGCTGTCCTGAGTCTGACCTCCTCAGGAATCGGACACTTGTTAAACTTCATCACCTGGTACAGATATTCTGTAAAACAATAAAAAAATAAATAAAAAGTTTGTCAGTTTATAATTCTCAAGTCTGTACATTTTAATATAATAATAATATTAATAATAACTCTGCAAACACTGTAACTATTATAATTACAATAAAGTATAAATGTAATAAAATAAACCTTAACAAAATAAAAATAAAAACTTTCCATAAAAGTATTGGAACATTTACAGTTGGAAAATAAATATATATATATTTTTTATTCTGATCTTTACTGTTAGTTACAGGATCTGATTTTTCTCCGAGTGCCTTGTCACAGAAAGTTATTAATCACTTTTCAGCATTAGTTTAAGGCATCGTCACGACCGGTTTGTTACTGATCGTTTAAAATCCCCAGGAAGAGTTTATCAAAATCCATGCGGTCCAAAATAACTTACTTCCTGTCGTGTAGACGTCATGACATGCAATGCGAACGTTGTTTAGCTCAGTGAGATCTAAATATGTACCGGGTTTCGTGTGTGTGAGGGCCCAGTGCCACGCCCAGCACCCGGCCACTCGGGCATCCTAATGGCAGCAGATTCCAAACTGTCTGCTGATTTTCACAACTTTTTCAGCATGTTAACACCCTAAAAAACCCTGGATGCTGTAAATAAATAAATAAATAAATAAATAAAAGTCCTTAGAAGACCAAAAGAGCCCACACATACATTGACGACCCACAGTAGGGTTGATGTCATGGCATTTGGACCCAAATTCAATTCAATTCAATTCAGTTTTATTTGTATAGCGCTTTTAACAATTGACATTGTCTCAAAACAGCTTTACACAATCAAAAGAATTATTTAAGTTTGTATGGAATGTGAATGTGTATGAATCAAAATGTTCAGATAGTCCCTGGTGAGCAAGCCCGAGGGCGACAGTGGCAAGGAAAAACTCCCTGAGATGGTAATAGGAAGAAACCTTGAGAGGAACCAGACTCGACAGGGAACCCATCCTCATCTGGGTGAAACAGATAACACAGTATAAATGCAGATCATTTCCTGCTAAGTGTTAGGTTCAGCTATAATAGTTGATGTTAACTGATGTTATAATAGTTGATGTAAAATGGAGTCCAGTAATTATTCGAGACTCAGATAGACTTGTAGAAAGTTCCAGTCCTGAACTATCGAATTGTCAAGTCCTCAGAGAAACAGCTGACAACACCAGTCGAGGCCAGAACCATCTTCTAAGTAGATAGAATCCTCCCCAGACACCAGGCACATCCTAAAGAGACACATGGGGCATCCATGCGATGAGACCTCCAACCAGAAATCGGGCACCAGGATGGACCAGACAGGTCCGGAGGGCAGAGGGAGTCTGGATCACTGGCAGCTCAGGAACCACATGTGTAGCTCGACAGAGAGAGAGAGAGAAAGAGTGAAAGGGGGAGACAGGGGGAGAGAGGAAAGAGAAAGAGGGGGAGGAAGAGAAGAGGAGGAGAGATTGCAATTAGGTATGGTCACAGTCACAATGTCTAATGTGAATGTATATTTACTGTAGAGTGCAAGCAGGGACTCCGGCAGGACTAACTATGACAGCATAACTAAAGGGAGAGCCAGAAGGAAACACAAACATGAGGGCTCCCTGAGATGTAAAGCAAACAATCACCTCACCGTCAACAAACCTGAGTGATCAAATGAGACTGAGGAAGACAGCATCTAAAACATACCAGTTCACCATAATACTCTACGTCCATGAGTCCCCCAGATCTGCTCCTTTACCTTATGGCAAATCTATTTATAAAAATGCTTGGCTAAATAAATAGGTTTTTAGCCTAGACTTAAACACTGAGACTGTGTCTGAGTCCCGAACACTATTTGGAAGACTATTCCATAATTTTGGGGCTTTGTAATAAAAAGCTCTGCCCCCAGCTGTAGTTTTCATAATACGCGGTACTGATAAGCAGCCTGCATCCTTTGACCGAAGTAGGCGTGGCGGATCGTAAGACACTAACAGTTCGCTCAGATACTGCGGGGCGAGACCATTTAATGCTTTATATGTCAAGAGTAGTATTTTAAAATCAATGCGAAATTTCACAGGGAGCCAATGCAGTGAAGATAGGATAGGGGTGATGTGCTCATATCTTCTGGTTCTAGTGAGGACTCTCGCTGCTGCATTCTGGACTAGCTGAAGCTTGTTTATGCACCTAACTGAACAACCAGACAGTAAGGCATTACAATAGTCCAACCTAGAAGTGATAAAAGCATGAACTAGTTTTTCTGCATCGTTTAGCGACAATATATTTCTTATTTTGGCAATATTTCTGAGGTGAAAGAATGCTATCCTGGTGATATTATCTACATGAGCTTCAAATGAAAGGCTGGAATCTATAATCACGCCGAGGTCTTTTACTGTTGCACTTGACGGAACAGAAAGGCCATCTAAAGTTACGGTGTGATCTAAGATTTTACTTCTAGCTGTATGCGGTCCTATGACTAGAACTTCTGTCTTATCCGGGTTAAGCAGAAGGAAGTTAATTAGCATCCAATTTCTTATGTCCTGCACACATTGCTCAACTTTAGTAAGATGGTTTTTCTCATCAGGTTTTGTTGAGACGTATAGCTGTGTGTCGTCAGCATAACAATGAAAACTAATACCATGCTTACGGATTATGTTGCCCAGAGGAAGCATGTAAAGGGAAAAAAGCAGTGGGCCTAAAACTGAACCCTGCGGAACGCCAAACTCCACTAGAGAACATGCAGAATAATCACCATTTAAGTCTACATACTGATAACGATCGGTCAAATAGGATCTGAGCCAGGAGAGGGCTGTACCCTTAATTCCTACTACATTTTCTAATCTGTGAAGAAGAATAGCATGATCAATAGTGTCAAAAGCTGCACTGAGGTCGAGTAATACAAGCATAGTTACACAACCCTGATCAGAGGCCAATAGGAGGTCATTTACTACTTTAACGAGTGCTGTTTCTGTGCTGTGATGAGGCCTAAATCCTGACTGATACAGTTCATGTATGCCATTTCTATGTAGATATGAGCATAGCTGCTCCGCTACTATCTTTTCCAGAATCTTAGAGATAAAGGGGAGGTTTGATATTGGCCTGTAATTGGACAGCTGACAGGGGTCGAGGTCAGGTTTCTTAATTATTGGTTTAATAACTGCTACTTTAAAAGATTTTGGAACATAACCAATGCTGAGTGAGGAATTAATTATTTTCAACAGCGGTTCTGTTATTACTGGTACTATCTGTTTAAGAAAATGTGTCGGTATAGGATCTAATATACAGGTTGATGAATTTGCAGAAGAGATGAGTGAAATTAGTTCATTCTCTTCAAGAGGAGTAAAGTCTTCTAGGTTTGAATCTGACATGGCTAGGTTAACATCTGTATCAATCACATTGTTTGGTTTCAAAGTCTTAATTTTATGCCTAATATTTACAATTTTATTATTAAAAAAGTTCATGAAGTCCTCACTATTGCATGATGTTGTTGTGGAGATTTCTGTAGTGGACTTATTTCTGGTTAATTTGGCTACGGTATTAAATAAAAATCTAGGATTATTTTTATTTTCTTCTATAAGAGTGGAGAGATACGTTGATCTAGCTACACTAAGAGCTTTCCTATAGTTCAGGATGCTCTCTTTCCATGCTATTTGAAATACCAATAATTTAGTTTGACGCCATTTACGCTCTAATTTCCGAGCAGTCTGTTTTAAAGTGCGCGTGTGATCGTTATACCAGGGAGCGAGTTTCTTATCTCTAATAATTTTTCTTTTAGCTGGAGCTACATTATCTAAGGTACAACGAAGTGTCGACTCTAAATATTCAGTCGCCTGATCAAGTTCTGTGGGGTCAGACGGTGGCCTAATCGAAGTTGGTAACTGTGGGAGATTACTGATAAAACTCTGTGTGGTAGTTGATGTGAATGTACGTTTAATACGGTAGCGCGGTGCTGTGCGTACGTTATCACTGTGACATACTTGAATGGAGACAAGATAGTGATCTGAGATAATTTCAGACAGTGGAATTGTGAATACATTTCTTATACTTAATCCGAAGAATATTACTAAATCTAAAGTGTGACCTGCTTTATGAGTGGGTCCTACTACACACTGATTTACGCCTACGGAGTCCAGTTTGGATATAAATGCTGTTCTCAGAGGGTCTTCTGGATTCTCAAAATGAATGTTAAAATCTCCAGCAATTAACACTTTGTCTACAGAAACGACCAGGTCTGAGATGAAATCCGCAAATTCACTAAGAAATTCAGAATACGGCCCTGGAGGTCTGTAAATTATAGTTAGTGGAATCGACTGAGCTGATTTAATATACTTAAATAGACTTATGTTACTATAGAGAATTTCAAATGAGTTAAATTTGTGTCGGTGTTTTTGTACGATAGACAGATTATCATTATGAATAGCTGCGACGCCTCCTCCTCTACCAGTTAACCGAGGCTGGTGTATGTAGCTGTATCCAGGAGGACTAGCTTCATTTAGAGCTACATACTCATCCTGTTTAACCCACGTTTCAGTTAAACAGAGTATATCAAACGCCTGATCTGTGATAATTTCATTAACAATAACTGCTTTTGATGCGAGAGATCTAATATTTAACAATCCTATCTTCAGATCAGAGGTGCCGGCTGCGCATTCAGTATGATCTGAGTTTGTGGTCTTTATGTTAATTAAATTATTGAAACAGACTTTCTGAGTCTTTCTACATTTTTGCTTAGATCGGGGAACAGACACAGTCTCAATAAGGTGAACCCTGAGTGACGACTCTATGCAGCTAGCAGACGGTTGGTTTAGCCTGTCTGTCTGCTCCCTGGCCTGGGCTCTGGATTGTCACCGATTAACGAGACCTCTACTGAGACTATGAGCTATACTACAGGAAATGAGAGCAGCACCTTCCCGAGTGGGATGGACACCGTCCCGCCCTAACAGGCCAGCTTTGCCCTCAAAGGTCTTCCAATTATCTATGTAACCCACATTATTTTCGGAGCACCACCTGGACATCCAGCGGTTCAGCGACCATAACCTGCTGTAAGCTATGTCGCCATGTCTCATTGGGATGGGACCAGAGCATATTACTTCATCGGACATCGCCTTCGCTAATTTAAACACCTCTGTAAAGTTACTCTTACTAACCTCTGACTGACGAAGGCGTATATCATTAGCTCCAGCATGTACCACTATCTTAGAGAACCTGTGCTGTCCTAGAGCCCTAAGATTACCTGCTATGTCCGGTGCTCTGGCTCCCGGGATACACCTAACCACTGCCGCTGGCGCCCCTAAAGGTCTAGCTAATGTCACGTGCCTCAGTATAGAGTCTCCTATAACCAGAGCTCTTTCAGGTTTCTCAGCGGGTGCAGCACTGAGGAGAGCAAACCTGTTGGACACGTGACGCGCAGAGGAGGTGTGCTCCGGTGGGCTAGCCTTAGCGTTAGCTTTGGCTGAACGAGTATGCCGCCGAGTCGTCACCCACTCGCCCCGCTGTGAGGGCTCTAATGCCGGAGTCGGGGGCTGTTTATCTCCGCCTGTGGCACCCAGACTGTCCGCTACAGGAATAACGCTGCTCTCACACTGTCTAACACTCTCTAAAGTCTGGATGCGCTCCTCTAACGCTGATACCTTCTCCGTCAGAGTGCTCACTAACACACACCTATCACAAATAAAGTTATCACTAATGACGGAGGAAGAATGTCTAAACATCCTGCACTCTACACACTGAACAAGCTGAACGGTAGACATTATAACGTACCTCTGTGTCGGAGTTTTAGTTGTTTGGAGATGAATTCCGTTTGTTGTTTTTAGACGAGGAAACTCGCGCGTTGCGTAACTTTCGCGGCAACGATACGAAAACAGGAAGGATATGGCAGGATTCAAGTATTAATTTCTCTCTCTCTTTCTCTTTCTCTGTGTCAGTGTGTGTGTGTGTGTGTGTGTGTTGAAGGCAATAAACCTATTGTTTAATAAATCTTATTGTCTCTTTATTGCAATAATAATAACGTTACAGTGTTAAACTACTCTTGGATGCTAATCCTGATATACAGTGTATAAACTCTATATATTTGGGATAAATAAGTGTAAAACTTTCTTTTTTTTTAAATCACGATTTGTGTGTAGAACTGATTGGGGCGGGGCTACAAGTATGCTCACATTATAATGTCATAAAAAAAAGCAATGACCTCGTCCTGTCTGATATGCAAATTAAATCAGGTGACGACCAAGCTTTGTGAAACTTTTAGCTTCTGAAGCTTCATGCTAATAATGCTAAGCAACGTATCGAGTTCAGTGTTAGAGATGAGGACACGATGGTCGCCATGGGAACGCTGAAAAATATCTTGTTAAATTGTTTTGCTGGTGTTTAATAAATCAGTGTGAATATGAGGGAGGTTAGTAAATACGCAGAGTGTGTGTGTAATGTGTGCTAGTCAACAGTTAGCGAAGCATTAAGACATGGTTGTGTTTTATCTTTTGCATATTCATAGATCCTGGTGTATTTAACTCAGAGAAATGGTGCAGAGATATTCTCAGGTCATTTTGACTCAGTTTACGTACATTTAACCACAAACTAATCTACACTGATTATAATTTTACTAACAGATGAAAATGAACTTCAGGAAACTTTAGTGAACTCACCGTCGTGTCCCCAAGACATCAGGACATTTTCGAGGCCACACTGAGGCTTGTAGATGCCACACTCTGTGCTGCAGATAAAAACTTAATTACAGCGTCATCTTCTCTTTAATCTCTTTAATAAAGTTCACTGTGGATTTTAAAATTATACATTATTTTATGAATTCATACATGTAAGTGTGTGTGTGTGTGTGTGTGTGTGTGTCTGCATGTGTGTTTAAATGTTTCAAACATAATGAGATGTGCAGTTAAAGAACATTAATCTACAACAGTTCATTCTGAGCAAGTAATCCTATTGGTCGAGAGGCGTTCACGTTACACGTCACAGTGCTGTTACTGTCTAATATCAGCACTGTGCGGTGTAACTATGAGTGGGCGTGTCTCAGGTGTTGTCCAGTGGTTAATGACACTAACTGTGTGTCTCAGCGTGGGTGAGAGTAAGTCTGTACGGTCCGCAGTACTGAGGAGAGAGCAGCTGCCTGACAAAACCCACATTCACACCCAGACACAGAAGCACTTTCAGTAAGAACACACACCTGATAACGTTATGTAACGTCTTAAACAACACGCCGTCTCTGCACTAATCACTTCTAAAACATTCTGAACCGTCCGCGTCGTTCTGTTCACGGCTAACGCTTAGCTACAACGCTAACTAACTTTAACACTATTTAGGATTCGAACCCAGAACCCGGAAGTTACCGAAGCTGATATTCTAAAGTGTAAATATAAAGTAAGTCTGGTGAGTTTCTCAGGACTGTCCATCACCTCCATGGTTTATTCTCCTCACCTTCTGACTACAGAGCACCGCTAAGAGTTTAACACTACTGCCACCTCCTGTTAATTACACTAATTGTCGCTCGCCAGCTCCACCAATTGCAGTTAGTTAATTCCAGGAGCAATTAATTGGGCGGAGCAAATTAACTGATTAAATAAAGAAACAAATCATAATCTGTTGTTAACTGTCATATAAAAGTGATATCACACTTGAAGTCGTGCTGTTGTGTTGAATATCTGCGCGGCTTTAAAATCTTTAGTACTTGGGCTACGCCATCATGCCTAGGAGTGCATCACAGTCATGCTGATATTCAGTACAACAGCACAACCTCACCTTTGATATTGCTTAATTACAAGCTTTAAACATCTACATTTTCAGCAGCGTACGACACGGACAGATTCTCTGGAAAAAGCAGAAAAGTCTGATAATTAACTCAATAAATCTCTGTTATTATGGAAACAATAACACATTAGAGAGAGCGCCGCACTTCTACCTACCTACCTGCACTACTACTACAGTACCTGCACTACTACTACTACCTGCACTAACTAGTCACAGCTGCTATTGTAGAGAATTCATCAAAAATGTCCTGGCCAATCAGAGCGCAGCTTTGCTGTGATGTAAACATGAGGAACTCACTTCAGTGCGTCGTCCTTGATGTCTGGATTCTCTGAAAACGTCGAGTCTCTGAAAACGATGGAGTTCTGAAAGCGGCAGCCTACAGGATACGTGTCTCCCACCACAGCCCACTGACACACACACACACACACACACACACACACACACACACACACACAAGGACATTATTTGTGACCTGTATGGTTGCTCTTGTCGGTATTTTGTGTGTGTGTGTGTGTGTGTGTGTATAGGGTGTCAGGTACCTGAGGTTCTCCCCATAAGGCCATGATTTTGCCGATGTCATGAATGAGACCGACCAACTGGAACCAGTCTGGAAAATGTGAGAGTGGGCGGAGCTTTCTAAATAAACTGTCTAATGACTAACAAATGAGTAGAGACGCCTTTTTGTCCTCATTGTGTTGTTTCTTATATTTACAGGCGGTCAGGGACGACCGAGCTTCTCACCCGAACACACTAAAAGCTCTGAAAAAATTACTTACCGCCGCTTTAATATCTTTTGCTGGGTATTTTGTTTTGTTTTGATAACATCAGACCATCTCTTAAGTCATCGTGTTTCCTGACTGTACCCAGGTATTCGCTGTTGTTTGTGACGCCCACATCCCGTCCTCACCTTTATCAGGATGCACCTTGCGGATCCCCTCGGCAGTTTGGAAAGCGTGGAAGGAGTTCGCGAAGCCGACGTCGGGGTCGGATTCATCCACCAGCTGATCCAGACATTCGATGCTCTCCATCACAGTCATACGAGCGTGAGTGCAACCCGCCCACTGCACATGCTGGGGTCAGAGGTTAACCGCAGGCATAAATGGTACTTATAAAGACTTGATTGAATGACAGGGGAGGAGTTGCATAGAGAGAGGAGGAGTCAAAGAGAGGAGGGGGCAGGAACAGAAACAATGTAGAAAGAAGGAGTCATGGAAAAGAAGGGAGGAGACAGGAACAGATGGGAGGAGCCAAGGAAGGGGGGGGTTAAAAATAAATGGGAGTGGCCAATAATGATAAGGGTGGAGTCAAGAAGGGATGGGAGGAGCCAAGGAATAGAAGGCAGAAGACTGGAAGAGAAAGGGAGGAGCCAGGGAAAGAAGGGAGGTGTCAGGATGAAAAGGAAGGTGTCATAAAAAGGAGGGAGGGGCCAGAAATGGAAGGGAGGAGTCAAGAAAAGCAGCGAGAAGCCAGTGAGAGATGGGAGGGGCAAACAAAAGAGGGAGGGGGCAGGGAGAGAGGAGGAGTCAGGGAGAGAGGCGGAGTCAGGGAGAGAGGAGGAGTCGGGGAGAGAGGCGGAGTCAGGGAGAGAGGAGGAGTCGGGGAGAGAGGCGGGGTCGGGGAGAGAGGAGGAGTCGGGGAGAGAGGCGGGGTCGGGGAGAGAGGCGGGGTCGGGGAAAGAGGAGGAGTCGGGGAGAGAGGCGGAGTCGGGGAGAGAAGCGGAGTCAGGGAGAGAGGAGGAGTCAGGGAGAGAGGAGGAGTCAGGGAGAGAGGCGGAGTCAGGGAGAGAGGAGGAGTCAGGGAGAGAGGCGGAGTCAGGGAGAGAGGAGGAGTCAGGGAGAGAGGAGGAGTCAGGGAGAGAGGCGGGGCCAAGAGAAAGGAAAAAGTTCAAGAAAATGAAGAGCAGAAAGAGAAACTACACACTGATCTATAATATACTGTAATTTGCATCTGTATAACTGAGTTATTTGCATTTTTTACCCCTGCAAACATTAAATTATTGGCCTGCTTGGTGTGTGTGTGTGTGTGTGTGTGTGTGTGTGTGTGTGTGTGTGTGTGTGTGCAAACCTTCTGTCTGACGAAGTCCAGCGTCTGGTGTGTGTGCATCAGTCTGTACGTGTTAAACACACGGTCCAAAAAGTCTCCACTCTGTACCACACACACACACACACACACAGTAATGTTAATTAGTTGGTTAAGTGTGTGTTCCTGCGCTCGGTAGCCGTGTGCTGGTTATTTCACCTGGAAGTTTCTAAAGTCAGATTTGTTGGTGTCGGGCCGCAGCTCGGGCCGGTACACCAGAGACGGGTCGGGACCCTGCGACACACACACACACACACACACACACTAAAACTATACACACCATAGTAGAGGAATAAATGTGTGGAGTAATAAACAACACACACACACACACACACACACACAGAGTGTAAAGTTACTCACCAGGTCAATGACTTTCATCTTCGAGCTGTTTTAAAGACACACAGGACTGTCACTCTGTGTTGTGATGGTGTGTTTGTGTATTTCCGTTCTTCGCTCGCCTATATATTAGCGCACACACACACACACACACACACGCACACACACACACACACACACAGGGCAGATGTTACACTCCAACCACACTGAGACGTGAGAAGAGTGGTGATACTTTAACCCCACACTCAATTACTAAGAAATCTGTGTGTGTGTGTGTGTGTGTGTGTGTGTTCACTCTGCCATAACTCTTTGCTTTGTTCATCAGATTTAAACCTGAATCCAGCTGGTCTGTACTGGATTCTCTGCTTCATCTTTAAACTGATGTTTAAGCTGTAACTCATTTATTCCTTAAAGTAAATTCAGCTCTATATGTGTGTGTGTGTGTGTGTGTGTGTGTGTGCGTGTGTGTGTGTGTGTGTTTATTCGTAAACTGATAACACGTCTCGTCCTTGTCCTTTGGTCGGCTTGCAGTCATGAAGATAATTTCTCTCTTTTCAATTTAAATATTTAAAACATATTTTATTGAGATTATAAACTTTACACACCGTCAGTAATTAATGAAGCTGCTTTTATATTTATGTAAATCTGAATAAATATATAGTGACTCCTCCCCTTGACTATAATTCAATGAATAAAACTGTAAAGCCAAGGGGCGTTCAAAGCGGGACCAGGTGTAGCTCAGTGGTTAAGGCATTGGACTACGGTTCGGAAGATCTCAGGTTCAAACCCCACAACCACCAAGTTGCCACTGTTGGGCCCTTGAGCATCAACTTAACCCTCAACTGCTCAGATGTATAATGAGATAAAAATGTGAGTCTCTCTGGATAAGAGCGTCTGCCAAATGCCTGCAGTAAAGCAGGACTTTTGATTGTAACAGAGTAAACCCTCCCTTTATGTCTCTATATAATCCCCTGATACACTGATGGACTTATCACAGAGTCTCACTAGTACTTGGACACCATCAGTGTAGGAAGTTCTCTCAGTACACCGGAGCCGGCCTCCCAGGAACTCCTGTAATGTGTTGTAGCGAGGTCAGGACCGTACGGGGGATGGGGCGATAAATCCCAGCCGAGTTCCTGTAACGTGCGAGTTCGTGGGATCGTCAATGATGTTTCACTGAGAGTCTCATCACCGTACTGTGACTGAAGTCTCCTGTAAATGTCCATCACTCTCACGCCTTCATTCAGTAGAACATTTCATCACACGTCTCGGGGTTGACGTGATTTCTTATGAAACTGAGTGACGTCCTGACTGAAGGAGTGAATAATCTCAGAAATGCGAGTTTTTATAAACTCTGTCCACACAGTTAGTTATTACGGGGAAATCATCGTTGTTGCTAAACGTCTCTCTGATTCTGTGTATCTGTGTGTGTGTGTGTTGTACACACCCCCGTGTTTATTGGCTGTCAGTATGTGGGTGTGTCTGTGTGTTTAAGACTTACATAAACAGGGTCCGAACTCCAATGACCTCCAGCCGTTCGTGTCCTCATTCACAAGCGTCTCGTTGCGTTAACATCACACGGCCACCGCGTTCCACCGCGTTCCACCACACGCTGAGAGAGAGAGAGAGAGAGAGATCAGCTCAAACACAAACCTGTAGAGACGTCAGTGATGGACCTGTAGAGACCTGAGAGGAGCTCAGATGTAGAGCTGGAAGTGTCTCAGCACACACACACTACACAACATCACACACTCATTGTTCTGTTTGAGTTTAAACCTAGAGGTTACCCGAGTGCAGGTCGTGACCCCGTGTGTTACCGTCACCCGCGGACGGAGAGTGCAGTCAACTCGCTCCCGCGCCTCACGGCGGTCCAGAGTCGCAGCGCATCTCTTATTCCTGCTTTTTGTTTCTTATTTTATAGCTGTTGGCATCCGGGAAAGTTGCATTAGCGCCACCTACTGGTGTCACTGTCCCTCATCACCCTGAGGCCTAAAAGGCGATTTTCTCGTCCAATCATCTTTATAACATCCATTAGCCCTTAAAGCTCAGAGCATTTTAGCCGTTATTTCCTTTTCCGTTTTTAAATAAACATACACAGGGCTCAGGATCGTGCTGTACAGAATCACATGTGCCTTATTTCAGCACTAAATAGGCAGGAAGAACTGAATTTACTGTAGTTAATTTTAACCAACTATACACACATAACTGAACAAAACATAAAATACTGGTTCACGTTGGCAAAGAAATCACACAGATACACACCATCATGTGTTTTTATTGTTCTTTTCATACGTTTCTATGAAAAAATCAATTATATATACACAGTCTCTCTTGGAATCTTTTCAATTTAAAAAAATCACAGACATATGTTATTTATCAAGGGGTGCCTAAACTTTTGCATAAGACTGTATAATATTCTCAGGCAGATGACGTGTTTTGTGTTCACCAGCAGGGTTTGATTTTGCGTTACTGCCGTGTTCTGGTCTTTATATATAATTTCCTCACAGTTTGATGTAAAATGCAGTGATGACGATGAGACGCCGCTACACCGGTCACCTTCCGCAAACATGACACAAACAAACAAAGCTACGAACACGAGTGTAACACACTTACAGTATGTCATAAACAACCTGCGCAAACAAACCCATTTAGGTTTTATTCATATGTATATTATATACTGTATATGTGCCAAAAGTCATGTTTGCGGCTGGTGACCGGTGTAGTGGGCGCCAGGTTTCTGTCTGTCTGTCTGTCTGTCTGTAGCCCACTTCCTCTGCAAGCCATCACTGACTGGAACGTTCCTGCGCCCCTGATAGTGATGGTCGTTCATGAACGATTCTTTCTTTTTGAACGAATCTTTAACATGACTCAGATGAACGAGTCGTCTCGGAGAGTGATTCGTTTATTTTTTTCTATTAGGCGAAGCATCGCAAAACCTGCGTATGTTATATACAGGAAACAGTATTGAACGATTCTCAGTAATAAGTCTTCAAGTCTCGAGTCGTTCGTTCTTTTAACATGTGACTCCCACAGACGTTATGCGGTGCGATAGATTCAAAAGAATGAACGACTCAGACTGGAAGATATAAGAGATGAGCTGCTCATTCTGTTCAATTATAATATGTCCTTAGTTACATTGTAATATTCTCATAACTGGAACTATAGCCAAAATCTGTGTATGTAGACGTATTGGGGGTATTTACATTGAAAACGCAACATTTTAATTTATTTCTGAACAAAAGAACTAAATGAACGAAATGACTCAAAAAAATTTGTTCATTTTGATGAACGAGATTCAAAGAACCGAGTCACTAAAATGATTCGAACTTCCCATCACTAGCCCCTGAGGCTGTTTGTGTGTGTGTGTGTGTGTGTGTGTGTGGGTGGGTGGGTGAAAAATGAAACGGGTGTAAGATGGAGGGAGGGAAACACCCAACTGGGTTCCGGATGATTATGATTTGAGTAACTTGTGAGTTGCAGTTGTCTCTCGTCTCCGTCTCGACTCTCACCACAGTGGTGTGTTTAACCCATCAACCCATCGACCCTCACGGTGTTCTGCACAAAATAAATCCCCAAAACTACAGTGGCTCATTAATGGGATAAATCAGGGTGCAACAGTGACACCTAATGGCCTGGTTTATCTACTTCCTTATATACAGTGCGTACGGAAAGTATTCAGTCCCCCTTAAATATTTCACTCTTTGTTATATTGCAGCTATTTGCTAAAATCATTTAAGTTAATTTTTTCCCCTCATTAATGTTCACACAGGACGCCATACTGACAGAGAAACACAGAATTGTTGACATTTTTGCAGATTTATTAAAAAAGAATAACTGAAATATCACATGGTCCTCAGTATTCAGATGCTTTGCTGTGACACTCAGGTTCTGTCCATTTCTTCTGGTCATCCTTGAGATGGTTCTACACCAGATGAGTCCAGCTGTTTTTGATTATACTGATTGGACTTGACTAGGACAGGGTCTAACACACACCTGTCTATATAAGACCTTACAGCTCACACAGAGCACATGAGAATCATGAGGAACTGCCTGAAGAGCTCAGAGACAGAACTGTGGCACAGATCTGGCCAAGGTTACAAAAATATTTCTGCTGCCCTTAAGGTTCCTAAGAGCACAGTGGCCTCCATAATCCTTAAATGGAAGATGTTTGGGACAACCAGAACCCTTCCTAGAGCTGGCCGTCCGGCCAAACTGAGTTGTCAGGGGAGAAGAGCCTCAGTGAGAGAGGTGAAGAAGAACCCAGAGATCACTGTTGCTGAGCTCCAGAGATGCAGTCGGGAGATGGAAGAAAGTTGTAGAAAGTCAACCATGACTGCAGCCCTCCACCAGTCAGGGCTTTATGGCAGAGTGGCCAGACGGAAGCTTCTCCTCAGTGTAAGACACATGATAGCCCGCATGGAGTTTGCTAAAAAAGAAACACCTGAAGATGGTCTGATGAGACGAAGATAGAACTTGGCCTTAATTCTAAGCGGTATGTGTGGAGAAAACCAGGCACTGCTCATCACCTGTCCAATACAATCCCAACAGTGAAGCATGGTGGTGGCAGCATCATGCTGTGGGGTGTTTTTCAGCTGCAGGGACGAGACGACTGGTTGCAATCGAGGGAAAGATGAATGAAGCTAAGTACGGGGATATACTGGACCAAAACCTTCTCCAGAGTGCTCAGGACCTCAGACTGGGCCGAAGGTTTACCTTCCAACAAGACAATGACCCTAAGCACACAGCTAAAATATCGAAGGAGTGGCTTCACAACAACTCTTTACTGTTCCAGCCAGAGTCCTGACTTAAACCCAGTTGGGCATCTCTGGAGAGACCTAAATATGGCTGTCCAGCAACGTTTACCATCCAACCTGACAGAACTGGAGAGGATCATCAAGGAGGAACAGCAGAGGATCCCCAAATCCAGGTAAGAAAAACTTGTTGCATCTTTCCCAAAAAGACTCACAATTGTATTAGATCAAAAGGTGCTTCTACTAAATACTGAGCAAAGGATCTGAATACTGAGGACCATGTGATATTTTCTTTTTTTATCTTATCTCAACTTATCTCATCTTATTTTAGACCTTTCTGTTTTTTTTTTGTTTGTTTTGTTTTTATTCATTATCAAGCAATTAAGACCATTCAGGGACACACACACACACACACACATCATCTATAACACTTGTCCTGTACATGGGTCACAGGTGGCCTGGAGCCCACACGCACGCACACACACACACACACACACACACACACACTCGAGGTGTGAGGTCACTACGCCACCAACAAACAGTAAGTAAATAGACAGATGAACGATTAAAGTAACAGAGTGAAGTGGCTAATGAAGTCCATTTATAGAAATCCATGTGTGTGTCTGTGCACAATGTTTTAATTTCAATTCAATTCAGTTTTATTTGTATAGCGCTTTTAACAATTGTCATTGTCTCAAAACAGCTTTACACAATCAAAAGAATTATTTAAGTTTGTATGGAATGTGAATGTGTATGAATCAAAATGTTCAGATAGTCCCTGGTGAGCAAGCCCGAGGGCGACAGTGGCAAGGAAAAACTCCCTGAGATGGTAATAGGAAGAAACCTTGAGAGGAACCAGACTCGACAGGGAACCCATCCTCATC
The DNA here is from genome assembly GCA_030522415.1 of Channallabes apus. Taxonomy (NCBI): domain Eukaryota; kingdom Metazoa; phylum Chordata; class Actinopteri; order Siluriformes; family Clariidae; genus Channallabes; species Channallabes apus. The sequence continues at coordinate 21,278,214 of CM060131.1, forward strand.
TGGGTGAAACAGATAGCAGGAAATGGTCTGCATTTATACAGTGTTAAGTTCAGCTATAATAGTTGATGTTAATTGATGTTATAATAGTTGATGTAAAATGGAGTCCAGTAATTATTCGAGACTCAGATAGACTTGTAGAAAGTTCCAGTCCTGAACTATCGAATTGTCAAGTCCTCAGAGAAACAGCTGACAACACCAGTCGAGGCCAGAACCATCTTCTAAGTAGATAGAATCATCCCCAGACACCAGGCACATCCTAAAGAGACACACGGGGCATCCATGCGATGAGACCTCCAACCAGAAACCGGGCACCAGGATGGACCAGACAGGTCCGGAGGGCAGAGGGAGTCTGGATCACTGGCAGCTCAGGAACCACATGTGTAGCTCGACAGAGAGAGAGAGAGAAAGAGTGAAAGGGGGAGACAGGGGGAGAGAGGAAAGAGGCCTAAAACTGAACCCTGCGGAACGCCAAACTCCACTAGAGAACATGCAGAATAATCACCATTTAAGTCTACAAACTGATAACGATCGGTAAATAGGATCTGAGCCAGGAGAGGGCTGTACCCTTAATTCCTACTACATTTTCTAATCTGTGAAGAAGAATAGCATGATCAATAGTGTCAAAAGCTGCACTGAGGTCGAGTAATACAAGCATAGTTACACAACCCTGATCAGAGGCCAATAGGAGGTCATTTACTACTTTAACGAGTGCTGTTTCTGTGCTGTGATGAGGCCTAAATCCTGACTGATACAGTTCATGTATGCCATTTCTATGTAGATATGAGCATAGCTGCTCCGCTACTATCTTTTCCAGAATCTTAGAGATAAAGGGGAGGTTTGATATTGGCCTGTAATTGGACAGCTGACAGGGGTCGAGGTCAGGTTTCTTAATTATTGGTTTAATAACTGCTACTTTAAAAGATTTTGGAACATAACCAATGCTGAGTGAGGAATTAATTATTCTCAACAGCGGTTCTGTTATTACTGGTACTATCTGTTTAAGAAAATGTGTCGGTATAGGATCTAATATACAGGTTGATGAATTTGCAGAAGAGATGAGTGAAATTAGTTCATTCTCTTCAAGAGGAGTAAAGTATTCTAGGTTTGAATCTGACATGGCTAGGTTAACATCTGTATCAATTACATTGTTTGGTTTCAAAGCCTCAATTTTATGCCTGATATTTACAATTTTATTATTAAAAAAGTTCATGAAGTCCTCACTATTGCATGATGTTGTTGTGGAGATTTCTGTAGTGGTCTTATTTCTGGTTAATTTGGCTACGGTATTAAATAAAAATCTAGGATTATTTTTATTTTCTTCTATAAGAGTGGAGAGATACGTTGATCTAGCTACACTAAGAGCTTTCCTATAGTTCAGGATGCTCTCTTTCCATGCTATTTGAAATACCAATAATTTAGTTTGACGCCATTTACGCTCTAATTTCCGAGCAGTCTGTTTTAAAGTGCGCGTGTGATCGTTATACCAGGGAGCGAGTTTCTTATCTCTAATAATTTTTCTTTTAGCTGGAGCTACATTATCTAAGGTACAACGAAGTGTCGACTCTAAATATTCAGTCGCCTGATCGAGTTCTGTGGGGTCAGACGGTGATCTAATCGAAGTTCGTAACTCTGGGAGATTACTGATAAAACTCTGTGTGGTAGTTGATGTGAATGTACGTTTAATACGGTAGCGCGGTACTGTGCGTACATTATCACTGTGACACACTTGAATGGAGACAAGATAGTGATCTGAGATAATTTCAGACAGTGGAATTGTGAATACATTTCTTATACTTAATCCGAAGAATATTACTAAATCTAAAGTGTGACCTGCTTTATGAGTGGGTCCTACTACACACTGATTTACGCCTACGGAGTCCAGTATGGATATAAATGCTGTTCTCAGAGGGTCTTCTGGATTCTCAAAATGAATGTTAAAATCTCCGGCAATTAACACTTTGTCTACAGAAACGACCAGGTCTGAGATGAAATCCGCAAATTCACTAAGAAATTCAGAATACGGCCCTGGAGGTCTGTAAATTATAATTAGTGGAATCGACTGAGCTGATTTAATATACTTAAATAGACTTATGTTACTATAGAGAATTTCAAATGAGTTAAATTTGTGTCGGTGTTTTTGTACGATAGACAGATTATCATTATGAATAACTGCGACGCCTCCTCCTCTACCAGTTAACCGAGGCTGGTGTATGTAGCTGTATCCAGGAGGACTAGCTTCATTTAGCGCTACATACTCGTCCTGTTTAACCCATGTTTCACTTAAACAGAGTATATTAAATGCCTGATCTGTGATAATTTCATTAACAATAACTGCTTTAGATGCGAGAGATCTAATATTTAACAATCCTATATTCAGATCAGAGGTGCCGGCTGCGCATTCAGTATGATCTGAGTTTGTGGTCTTTATGTTAATTAAATTATTGAAACAGACTTTCTGAGTCTTTCTACATTTTTGCTTAGATCGGGGAACAGACACAGTCTCAATAAGGTGAACCCTGAGTGACGACTCTATGCAGCTAGCAGACGGTTGGTTTAGCCTGTCTGTCTGCTCCCTGGCCTGGGCTCTGGATTGTCACCGATTAACTAGTCCTCTACTGAGACTATGAGCTATACTACAGGAAATGAGAGCAGCACCTTCCCGAGTGGGATGGACACCGTCCCGCCCTAACAGGCCAGCTTTGCCCTCAAAGGTCTTCCAATTATCTATGTAGCCCACATTATTTTTGGAGCACCACCTGGACATCCAGCGGTTCAGCGACCATAACCTGCTGTAAGCTATGTCGCCACGTCTCATTGGGATGGGACCAGAGCATATTACTTCATCGGACATCGCCTTCGCTAATTTAAACACCTCTGTAAAGTTACTCTTACTAACCTCTGACTGACGAAGGCGTATATCATTAGCTCCAGCATGTACCACTATCTTAGAGAACCTGTGCTGTCCTAGAGCCCTAAGATTACCTGCTATGTCCGGTGCTCTGGCCCCCCGGGATACACCTAACCACTGCCGCTGGCGCCCCTAAAGGTCTAGCTAATGTCACGTGCCTCAGTATAGAGTCTCCTATAACCAGAGCTCTTTCAGGTTTCTCAGCGGGTGCATCACTGAGGAGAGCAAACCTGTTGGACACGTGACGCGCAGAGGAGGTGTGCTCCGGTGGGCTAGCCTTAGCGTTAGCTTTGGCTGAACGAGTATGCCGCCGAGTCGTCACCCACTCGCCCCGCTGTGAGGGCTCTAATGCCGGAGTCGGGGGCTGTTTATCTCCGCCTGTGGCACCCAGACTGTCGGCTACAGGAATAACGCTGCTCTCACACTGTCTAACACTCTCTAAAGTCTGGATGCACTCCTCTAACGCTGAAATCTTCTCCGTCAGAGTGCTCACTAACACACACCTATCACAAATAAAGTTATCACTAATGACGGAGGAAGAATGTCTAAACATCCTGCACTCTACACACTGAACAAGCTGAACGGTAGACATGATAACGTACCTCTGTGTCGGAATTTTAGTTGTTTGGAGATGAATTCCGTTTGTTGTTCTTAGACGAGGAAACTCGCGCGTTGCGTAACTTTCGCGGCAACGATACGAAAAAACCAACCGACACGTGTTTTGCTTTTGGTGTACTTCTTCGTAATTCAATTCAAGATTCAAGATTCAAATTCAAGATTCAAAGAACTTTATTACTCCCAAAGGGAAATTTCTTATGCTTGGTTACAGGTGCTCACAGTTGTTTAACTAAGGAAGGTAATAAAGGTAATTAATAAAAAAAATAAATAAATAAAAAAAAATGGGTAAGTATTAGTGTCCTGTTGTATACCAGTCAGTGAAAAAATCCACATACATGTGTGTATGAGTTACAGAGAAGAGTTGTAAAGTTTTATGGCCGTTGGGAGAAAGGATCTCCTGTGACGCTCGGTGGAACACTTGATAGTAATCAGTCTCTGGCTGAAACTGCTCCTCTGTTCAGCCAAAACACTGTATAGCGGGTGAGAAGGATTGTTCACAATGGATTGTACTTTGGACAGAATCCTCCTCTTTGCTACTACATCCACAGAGTCAAGCTCCATGCCTAGCACAGATCCGGCCTTTTTAATGGACTTGTCCAGTTTGTTCTTATCCGACACCTTAATGTTACCACCCCAACAGACAACAGCGTAAAAAATGACACTCGCCACAACGGTCTCATAGAACATCCGTAGAATGGTATTACAGACGTTAAAAGACCTGAGCCTTCGAAGAAAGTACAATCGACTCTGACCTTTCTTGTAGAGTGCCGTTGTGTTGAGTGACCAGTCAAGTTTGTTGTCCAGATAAACTCCCAGATATTTGTAATCGGAGACAATGTCCACTATCTCCCCCTTGACAGATATAGGAGTCACAGGGGTCTTGCTTCTCCTAAAGTCTACCACCATCTCCTTTGTTTTCCTGATGTTGAGTTGTAGGTGATTACGCTCACACCAGGAAACGAAGTCATCCACAACAGACTGATACTCCAAGGTGTCACCCTCCTCTATACACCCAACAACCACAGAGTCGTCAGAGAACTTCTGCAGGTGGCATAACTCTGAGTTATATCTAAAGTCGGATGTATAGAGGGTGAAAAGAAACGGAGATAGTACCGTCCCCTGGGGAGCTCCAGTGCTGCAGATCAAAGTCTCTGACACACAGTTCTTTAGTCGGACATACTGGGGGCGACAGGTCAGGTAGTCCATGATCCAGGAAACCAAGCGGGTGTCAATGTTTATGTTCCTTAATTTCTCCCCCAGTACTGCTGGTTGGATGGTGTTGAAGGCACTGGAGAAGTCAAAGAACATCATCCTTACGGAGGTCCTAGGCTTGTCAAGGTGAGAGTAGGTGCGATGTAGCAGGTGTATTATGGCGTCATCAACACCCATGAACGGCTGATAGGCAAACTGAAGAGGGTCCAGAGAGGACTTCACCAGGGGACGAAGTGTATCCAGGATCAGTCTCTCAAACACCTTCATAATGTGCGATGTTAAAGCAACCGGCCTGTAGTCGTTCTGGGCACAGGGACGTGGTGTTTTGGGTACCGGCACAATGCATGATGTTTTCCACAGTGCAGGGACTTTCTGAAGAGACAGACTCAGGCTAAAGAGGTACTGGAGGACACCACATAGTTGGGGAGCACAGGATTTCAGGACTCTCGGATTGATCTTATCCGGACCTACAGCTTTTGTAGGGCTGATCTTACTCAGGCCATATTTAACCTGATCCACTGAGATGTTGATTGCTGGGAGTGCAGGAGTAGTAATAAGTGACAGAGCAACACACACACACACACCGATTTAACCTCACTGGGTTTGGGTTTGTTAATTAACTGAACATGACGAGGTGTTTCTGGAGGGAACCAGTAAAGTGTGCAGTGTGAGGTTAATCAAAGTCACGGTTAGGAAACACGGGTGTGAACTTAAGTCATTTTAACCTGAACTACTACCCTCACCCTCACCACCCTCACCCTCAGCATCCTCACCACCCTCACCACCCTCACCCTCACCACCCTCACCATCCTCACCACCCTCACCATCCTCACCCTCACCCTCACCACCCTCACCCTCACCACCCTCACCCTCACCACCCTCACCATCCTCACCACCCTCACCCTCACCACCCTCACCCTCAGCATCCTCACCACCCTCACCATCCTCACCACCCTCACCCTCACCACCCTCACCCTCACCACCCTCACCATCCTCACCCTCACCCTCACCACCCTCACCATCCTCACCCTCACCCTCACCACCCTCACCCTCACCATCCTCACCACCCTCACCACCCTCACCCTCACCACCCTCACCGCAGAGGACAACGACACCAGAGTTACACCCCAGGCTGCCCTTACTGTCAGTTCCAATCCATATAGCCTTCTGGTATAATAAACTCATTTAATACTGTTTATTTTAGTGACCCTGATTTAAATAACATTAGCTATAATTTTGGTGTAGCTTCACAATCTCAGTCTGATGGTGATGAAGCAGACTCTCGTCTCTGTTATTTACATGTAAATTTAACAATAGTTACAATATCTTAAATCTGTGTGCAATAACAACATGTTAAACTGTGCAGTATTACCCTTGTGCAATTAGTTTGAGTGCAACTATTGTATTGTTCTTCTTTTTCTTTTGTCTATACACTGTACTGTCCCTATTTTCTATTTACACATTTTTCTTTGCTGCTGTAACAAAGACGTTTCCCCACTCTGGGACGAATAAAGGTATCTCTTATCTTATCGCACTAAATTGATTGTTTTCCTGTAACAGCACCTCCTCGAGTGTTTTATTCCTCTTACACCACAGCAGCTGAAAAACACGAAAACTACGAAGCAGCATAAACTCCTCTGTCCTGATGACGAGTGAGAGCTTGACCTCTGTGCTGACACTGGAGACTCCTTCCACTGATGTTCTCAGATTTCTCCTTACTGAAACCTTATTGACAAAAGGTGAACAAAGCAGAGGACGAGTACCGAGCGAGTGTGTTTTCTGTTTATTCTGTGTCCAATACACATTTCTTTATTTAAATTGTTTATTGTGTCCCCGTGTCCTCCAGGATGGTGGATTTATCGGTTTATTGGACATAAAATCCAGACTGCTGTACATCAAGGTGGTCATGACCATTTCATGATGACATTTACACACACACACACACACACACACACACACACACTTCTCAGATGAGGAAGAGGCGGTTGGTTTTAGGAGAAGTGACTCAGCAGACAAACAATAAAAAATCTGTGTGGTGTTTAAAAAAGGCATAAAATCTTTATTGAACAAAACACACAAGTTAACAAAAGTCTAAACACACTGTAACTAACTGACTCACACACACGCGGACACGAGAGACATTTAACACCTATTCTTATTTTAAGATAAACCTCCTCAATCCATCGCTGTAAACCATCTGTGTTTGTAAAGTGCTTTTGTTGGGAATTCTGATCTGGTTTCCAGGGTGTGTGTGTGTGTGTGTGTGTGTGTGTGTGTGTGTGTTACGATGGCCAAGAGGTTTAAACAAAATAACAAATTCAAAAACAAAATAACAAATCAGAATAAACAACAACAATTCTGACAAACTGGATAAGGTAAGTATATTTTGCGAATTCAATTCTTATGGCTGATTTTGAGAAGCAGATGTCTCGTCCAATCAGGAGTAAGACTTCTATTTGCAAACTATACCTACTTTTTCCGATTTGTCTAAATTGTTATGTTTTTTTATATTTGTTATTTTGTTTCCGGATTTGTCGTTGTGTTTTCTGATTTATTTTGTGAATTATTACGTTGTCGGTTTTTTTTGTACTTCTCGGCCACCGTGTGTGATATTGATGAAGGTGAAGCACTAGACCAAGAAGTTAAGAACAGCGTAAGTTCTGTGAGCCAATCAGGCGTAAGTGGGTGGAGCTAAACCAATGCAGATCACTGACTGGTCAAAGACAGCAGCGACAGATTCATCCTGATATTTTGACACAGTGATCTTTATAACACTCCAGTGAATGTGACTACATTTTCTCATTTATAATCTTTCACTTTACAGTAAATATAAAAGTTTATTGTAAACATTACAGTTTCACTTTCATGTAAAGTTTGTGTCCGTCACTCATCAATGAGCTTTAAATTTCATTCCAATCCTCAAATATCCTCAAATATTGATCTATTTCTCTTTTGGATGTTCTTTTGTTCTTTAGCAACATTAAATCACTGTTATTAATATTAAATATTGGCACCCTTGGGGGTTATTTTTGTAAACTTATCGCTATAACAATCTCCCCAAACATACAGTATCTAGTGGTTCACCTTATGAGACAGAAATAAAAAAAGATTTGTGAGATTTCAGCACAAAGCCATGATGCTCACACCACCATGCTTCACAGAGTGGACAAGGCCATGTGTGTGTATGATGTATTACAGATATTACACTGCAAATGTGGATTTCCATCTCTAGAACATCGCGCCATCATTATGGAACAACCCAGTAGATTTACAGACGTATTGATGAAGTGACTAAACGATTATCACTGCAGTAACTTTGCTCCCACATGTGAGACACGGTGCTGGTAGCATCATGGTTTCTGGGCTTTCAGTAACATTAAAGTACCTTTGTTTTATTTTGTAACAAACTCACCATGTTGTACATTTATTGGTTCATTCTGTGAGACAGAGAGAGACCAAAAAAAAAATATATATATATATATAAGTCTCCAGCAAGCTCCTCCAACTTTTATGTGATGAAAATGCGACATGGCTAGTTTATCAGAACATAGACAGACTGACACTGTCCAATGGAGAAGCTTTAATAGATTTTTGGGCGGAGTCAAATAAAGCAATTTGTTCAGTTTCACCCGTAACTGTGAGGACTTTTGGGATTGACCGGAGAAGAGTGTTCTTTTTTTCTCTGGCCAATCAGCTGGTAGAGACGATAACTCAGGTTATGGACCTGACAGGTCCCTAATACGCAGCCCACTCGCATCAGCCGGCCGTGCACGTGACCCCGCGGGCCAAGGAGCGCATGGCGACGCCCCCGTTTCCGTCTCTCAGGGACCAGGGTTTGACTGAGATGCGGGTGAGGATTATTCAGCAGGGGTTCTTTATGCGCGAGATCTCTCCAGATTAAAGGACGCTCTCGCACCGTGTCCTTCACACCAGCTGAGGGCCTGATGGTGGTTTCCATGGAGACACCGCCTCCCGCCGAAAAATTCCGGACCTTTCTTGGAAAAATCAACCTGAGAAAGAAGAGAAATGTAAAACTATGATCAGTAAAACACAATATTTTCACATTTCTACAAAGTAAAAATGCTTAGAAGAAGAAGAAGAAATATATTATAATGAAGGTTTGCTGTGCTGGAGGTTTCACCGGTTTCCACACAGTTTCTGACCCTGAAATTAACCCAACAACTTTTCTCAAGTAGACTTAGAGAAGTAGACTAGAAGTAATGAGAGTTTAAGTTTAGTTCAGCTTTAAAAAGTAAAATGCACAAAGGCTCCTTTAAACTAAACATTACATAAAGCTCCTTTACAGCTACTGAGGTTTGGAATTGTAGCGCAGGTGCAGGGTGTAACCGGCTTGTGTCAGCATTTACCTGGATTACGACACGAGCTTCAGACGGGATTTATCATTTAATCTGACCTGGATTTGCTCTCCGGCTCATTAGCGCGCGTGTGTGAGATTATACAATGTGGACAGGACAGAATTACTAGTGGTTTTATTTACAAATTCAGGACATTTAAGTCTTTTTGGTGAAAACGTTATTTATTTATTTATTTTTTTCAACAATATTTTTATTGATTTTAACAGGGATAAAACAGGGTAAACATGTAATATTTTAATGCAGGTTTTATAATCCCCTTGAAAACATTATTTTATAGATTATATTTGAATTTATAGATTATATTTCTATTTTACCAGAAACCTTCAGTCGCTGTGTAAGAATAAGCTAACTGCTTTAGGATTAGAGCTCATACTCTCACTGGGTGACCAAAGCCATGGTGGTTAGTAGATTAGTAGATGTGTGAGCGATCCTGAACGAATCCCTGATAAACCGTTAGCGTTAGCAATCAGGAGAACAACAAGACCGAGCTAATGGCTAGTCACATGACTTCTGGCTTACTAACTTCCTCTGTTTCTTGTTAGCCGTTTCTTTCACTTGCCTTTTTTTATTCTTTGACTTCTTTTCTTTTTCTTTTGGTTGCTTATGATTGTGAAGATCTTCTTTATTATACAGGAAAGGTGTTTATTTTGATCCTAGCTAGCCTTATTCAGGTTACTTTATATGGATTTGATTAGGTTTTTTTTCCTCTACTCGGTCAGAAACCTCGTTTCCTCTGCTAGCTTCTGGTTTCCTGCTGTTACATTTTTCTTCCATTTTCTAGATTCTGTACTTTTTGATTTACTAAGTTGTTCATGTTTGTACGTTTTTGTTTGCCTGGTCACTATTTATTTCACTTCACTTGCTAAGATCTTTTTTGTTGTTGTTGTTGTTGTTGTTTTTCTTCTGGGTTTTTTCTTCTTGTTGTTGTTGTTTTTCTTCAGGTTTTTTCTTGTTGTTGTTGTTGTTTTTCTTCAGGTTTTTTTGTTGTTGTAGGTTTCGATTCGATTGTCTTCATGTTCATGCACGTCTGTAACTCCTGGTTTATGTGACAGTTCTATGTTTTGGGTTGAAACTTTTTACAAATGAGTTTTCCCTATACTGTAATGTTGAGAAATGAGCACCGTAGAAAGACGGGACACGATCACACCTGCATCAAACTGATGAACAGCATGTTTATTGTGCAAGTCTGCTAAACTCTGCAACTCGCTGTGATTAGATAAGGATCATCAAAGGTGAAACTGTGCCATTAGTTACACAACGCAGCATGAAGCACGATAAACTCTTTCTGAGTGTTTCACACAGACGGAGCTGCAGGAGGACAGGAGAGGGAGAGAGAGAGGGAGAGAGAGAGAGAGAGAGAATGCTGAAGGAGACTGATGTTCCTGTGCCCATTGTAGAGGAGACGAGGATGGAGAGAATGGAGAATAAGTTTTACAGAAGAGTTCCCACATTAGAGCGCAGCAGGAGGCTCTCGGCGCTCAGAGTCTCCAACTTTTACAAATAAGTTTAATAAAGCACAGAGCAATTTAACTCCGTCCCACATTAATGTTGTAAATCACAGTGGGCGGCACAATCTTTTCACACACACACACACACACACACACACACACACACAGACACACACATAAAGCCGAGATGTATTCTGGTATTTACTGCATAAACACAACTGATTCACCTGCCTTGTTTTTAACATATTAAAAAAATAACAGCATGAAGTTCTCGACTGTTCGTCTACACTCGATCTCACTTTTTTTAAAAAGAGAGGTCTCCTGATTGGAATGCCAACCTATTGCAGGGCACAAAGCACACACACACTCTCTCTATGTACTTTAGAAAGGCCAGTCAACCCACTGTGCATGTCTCTGTACTTTGGGAGAAACCAGAGTACTCCTACAGGGTGTAGATTCAAACCCCCTAACCTGAAGGTGTGAGGTGACGCGGCTAACCACTGGCAAGGCATCGTGCCACCTGAATCTGCAGCCTTAGAATATTAAAATTAGTCTAATGTTATTCTAATTAGCTGTGACCTTTTGTAGCATGCTATGCAAACGGCGGTGACACGGTGGCTTCGTGGTCAGCACTGTCACCTCACACCTCCAGAGTCAAGGGTTTGAGTCCTGGCCTGGTGTGTGTGCGTGGAGTTTGCCTGTTCTCCCCATGTTAGGTACCTCGGTGTAGCTCAGAGTGTGATTAACGCACTCTCTCACCTGTCGCGTGATGCTGCGAGCGCCAGTCCTGCAGTCTGCACATGCAGATGTATCAACAGCTGGATTATCAGCAGCAGTGCGGTGGAGCGTGTGCGCATCACTGGCGCCGTTTTCATGTCCTCATGCTCTTGGAGCAGCGCGCTGACCTGGTGCAGGTAACCGCCGGAGTTACAGCTGATCTCACATTAGTCTGATTAAACACCAGAGACAGTACAGTGCAGTGGGTTTTATATGCATGCATGAGTTGTATATAAATATCTTTACACACACAGCAGTTTTTACATAAATAAAGCTGCATACTGTATATAGGCGCATCTCAAAAAATTAGAATATCATCGAAAAAGTTGATTTATGTCAGTAATTCAGTTCAAACAGTGAAACTCATATATTATATAGATTTATTACACACAGACTGATAAATAAACAGAGAAAAGTGTTTTTTTTTTTTTTTTTTTGATTATTATAGCTTACAGCTAATGAAAACCCACAATTCAGCTTAACACAAAATCTTAATATTGTGAAAAGGTTCAATATTGCAGACTCACGGTGTCACACTCTAATCATCTAATTAACTCAAAACAGCTGCAGAAGTTTCCTGAGCCTTTAAATGCTCTTTCAGTCCGGTTCAGTGGGCTGGCTGTGTACAGAGTGCTGTATCCAAGAATATTAACAGAAAGCTGAATGGAAGGGAGGAATGTGGTAGAAAAAGGTTCAGAAGCAACAGGGATACCCGCAGCCGTAAGAGGATTGTGAAACAAAGCCCATTCAAAAAATTTTGGGAGATACAACAGGAAGTGGACTGCAGCAGGAGTCAGTGCTTCAAGAGCCACCACACACAAACGGATCCAGTACATGGGCTACAACTGTCACATTCCTTGTGTCAAGCTGTTGAACCAGAGACAACATCAGAGGTGTCTTACTTGGGCTAAGGACAAAACGGACTGGGCTGTTGCTCAGTGGGCCAAATAACAATTTTCAGATGAAAGTGATTTTTTATTTTATTTTATTTCATTTAAAAATGAAGGTCCCAGAGTCTGGAGGAAGAGAGGAAAGGCACAGAATCCGTGTTGCTTGAGGTCCGGTGTAAAGTCTGCACAGTCAGTGATGGTTTGTGGCGCCGTGTCATCCGCTGGTGTCCGCTGTGTTTTATCAGGTCCCAGATCAGCACATCTGTCTACCAGGATGTTTTGGAGCACTTGCTTCTCTCTGCTGACCAACTTTGTGGAGATGCTGATTTCATGTTCCAGTAAAACTTGACGCCTGACCACACTCCCAAAAGTACTAAAACCTGGTTTAAGGACCATGTGGTGTCCCTGTGCTTGATTGTCCAGCAAACTCGCCCGACAAAAACCCTGCGGAGAATAAAGAGGCGGATGCGAGACACCAGCCTCAACAACGCAGAAGAGCTGAAGGTGGCTTTCAGAGCAACTTGGGCTTCCATACAGTAAGACCTCAGCAGAGACACAGACTGACCGCCTCCATGCCACGCCCCATTCCTGCGGGAATCTATGCAGAGACGGACCCGACCAAGTACTGAGATCTGAACGTGTTCATACTGTTCAGTGGTCCAACATGTCTGTGTTGAACATCTTGGTATTAAGTAATATTCTAATTTTCTGAGATACTGAATTTTGGGGTTTTATTAGCTGTAAGCCATAATAATCTCATTTAAAAGAAATAAACATTTGAAATATTTCAGTCTGTGTGTAATAAATCTATATAATATGAGTTTCACTTTTTCAAATGAATTACTGAAATAAATCACCTTTTTAATGATATTCCAATTTATTGCACCTGTAGCTATAATGCTGTGTGTGTGTGTGTGTGTGTGTGTGTGTGTGTGTGTGTGTTGAGTACACACACACACACACACACACACACACAAGAGCAAGGATAAATTATATGTTAAAAATGCAGTTAGTATTAAAAGTCGTGTTGTTATTATTATTATTATTGTTATTTCAGACGCACCTCAGTGTCACGTGCATGTTCCCGCTCCGCCGATGCGCGAGGTACCGACCCGAATCCTCCCGCACGCGCGACCCGAGCCGTTAAATACAGGTAGGGCGGAGTCACGTGATCACCTACAGGCGGGAGAGAGAGAGAGAGATCTAAAGGACGACATTCTCTCTCTCTCTCTCTCCATCTGTTCCTCCCATCTGTAGGTGTGTGTGTGTGTGTGTGTGTGTGTGAGAGCTCCTAATGTTAAGAAGTACACTCTCTCCCACACACACACACACACACACACACACACGTTTCCATTTCTCTCATTAGTACTCAACTAATACTCAGTTATGTATAATAATAATAATAATAATAATAATAATAATAATAATAAACAAGTAGATTTCCATTTGTTTCTTACAGCTTTTGTGGATGTCTGAGGAGTTTAAGATCAGGGGTGTGTAAAGTTCACAGGAGCTCAAAGTTCAGTTCACACACACACATTAAAATGAACTTGTTGATGCTCATCATTCACAAACCTGGAACTGATTCAAATTCTGCAAAAAAACAACAACACAAATTTAAGTTCATGTGTCCAATTTCTTATTTTTCAGCAGCTCGTGCCCATCTACCCATCTGCCCCCCCCCCCCTCCCCCCCCTCTGCTTACCTGCCCTGCCCATGTAATAATAATAAAATAAAAACCCTGAAAAGACTCTGGTGTCGTTCACTCCGTTTCTGACGTGTTTGACTGAAGTGATGAGTAACATATATGTTCACTGTATAGAATTCTAGCAGACGCCCCACAGTGCGAAACCTCAACACTACACCCCCCCCACACACACACACACATGTTCTGTTCTGTCATTAGCTTCATTCAGCTCATGCGGTTGGTTATATGTTTAAAATATTTTTTCCCCCTCATTTTTTGTAAATTTTCTTTCATTTTTGTGAAGCTGCTTTGAGACAGTGACCATTGTTAAAAGCGCTATATAAATAAAATTGAATTGAATGTTGTATTTCAACCTCAGAGCGGCAGCTAGTCAGCTACGTCAAATAATGCTAGCTGTCAACTGCTGATGAATGAACTGACGCTGGTAAAGTCACCATAACACATCTTTTACAAACATGAAACCACCAGAGAAACCTGCAGCGAACAAAACTGTCATGGATTTCATCAAAGTTAAATGCAAAGCCCCGCCCACTAGGGTCATTTGGACAAGGAGAGATGAATGACTATGCTATCATTAGACTATCCTCTCTCTCTCTCTCTCTCTGTTTTTCAGGATGTTATCTATGACGCGCGGGCGTGAGGGAGCTGTCCAATGAAGCTCAGGTTTATTACTGCATGTTAAAGACAAACATGTTCACGGTCTTTAGTTACAAACTGAGAAGTTCATCAAAAAATAAGTGTGTGTTTGGTGAATGTAGCTCCATTCAGCGAACACACACATGGCAGTGAGATGTTTGGGACAGTTGGTGCTTGGAGGCAGTCTGATGTGGTCAAATGATGTACCCTGACCTTGGACTGACCTTGCAGGAATGCTTGCTCCTGGTTTTGGTCTTAAAGATTCTCCATCAATAACCACTCGTCACTATGGAATGGACATCCTGACTGTCTTTCTGAGCAGTGATGCCTGATGTCTGCTCTTCTTCCCCTGGATAACGTCCCTAACCTGCTGCCATTAGTGTGGCTTTAGTCATGAGTTTATGATGTATTTACACGGTGAGCTGATTTAGATTTAGTCAGATCTTCCGTCTGTGTGGATTTGATTTGGAATAAATACCATCAACTCAATTCAAGTGAGATTTGATTTAGACTTGGCCTTGTGAGAGGAGAGACAGGTCTGGGGTCGGGGTTAAGGAGAGCTTTATAACTTTCTAAACTGGAATCTCACTTAGAGGGATTGTTTTTGAAAGCCTGAGGCTGGAGGTATATGAGCTCTGAGCTTCAACAGAATGCGAGATCAGTAACACAGGGGACAACACTACTCATGTGACTTTAACAAACTGATCAAATCAAAACCTTTACATTACAATTTGTATATAATTTATCAAATATGTAGATTTTTCATGTGATTTTGAGTAGAAACTCATGATTTATACTTCTAGCTCCATTCAGTCCATTTCAGTTCCAGGCTGTAACATTACAAAATGCAGAAACAAAGTGCACACTAAAGGCAGATCTCAGCAACCCTTTTATAATAATAGATTGACAAAAGACATTTTATGTAAGTGCAGATCTAGCTGTGTGTGTGTGTGTGTGTGTGTGTGTGTGTGTGTGTGTTGTTAATTACACAGTAAATGGGTGGACGTGAGTCTGGGAGCATTTTAACCTTGACCCTGGTTCCTGTCTGTCTGGAATAAGATCAAGAGCTTAATAAGGTCACAGAGAACACTATGCGTGCGTGTGTGTATGCGTGTGTGCGTGTGTGTGTGTGTGTGTGTGTGTGTGAGAGAGAGAGAGAGAGAGATAGAGAGAGAAAGATTGCTGGTTTATAGGACTGTAGGAGAAAGGTCTCTGTGTTTTCAGCAATAAAGAGAATTACAGTATACAGTAGAAATACTTACCTCAATTACTTTAATGTTCTACTATCAATTATGCATTTAAGGTGGATAATGCTTAAGCTAATTATCATAAACATCTCAAAAACGTACAGCTCCAGCTTTAGCTCTGACTACTCTGTTACTATGGAAACGATAACGTATAAATCTGCGCTACTCCTGCTATAGAGAATTAATCAACACTGACCAATCAGATTTGAAAAGATTATTTACACTACAGTTAGTTCTGACCGAGTAATCCTATTGGATGAGAGGAGATTAGACAGCGACAGCACTGTGATGTGTAACTCTCTGTATGAGTGGGCGTGTCCCAGGTGTTGTCCGGTGGTTAACGACACTAACTGTGTGTCTCAGCGTGGGTGAGAGTAGGTCTGTACGGTCCGCAGTACTGAGGAGAGAGAGTGTGTTAATCTTTTGGCTGATGCACTGGGCCTCAGGGTTACTGTAGGTGTGTGATGGTGCTGTTACTACACGCTTCAGAAAAATCATTCATTTAACACCCATCATCACAAACTCATTAATTTTATTACAGCACTGTTACACAAATCTTATTGCAGTCTTGTGTAAAGAAGTCTGATCAGGAATGTGACCTGGATGAAGATAAAGTGTTCTCACTCCATAGAGTCACTATTGCACCTAGAGGTCAAAACTGGAACTGCAACAAACAAGCACTAACAGGTTTATTCATCCAGGAACATACTGTAGATATCTTCTACAGATTAGATAGGATGTTCCCAGCCGGTTGCATTAGTGCCAGGTGTAGCGATGCATACTGGGTAGGTAGTCCTATCTTTTACTGTATATGAAGTCATGAGTCAGCAGTACGAACTGCTGGCGTTATGTCAAGAGTTACCTGTGATTGAAAGGCATTAGTGGGTAAAACATTTGTACCGTTTTGTACTTCTGCAAATGTTAGTATTAATTATATTCTTACAGTAGACTAGAATAAATGTCCAGAAACACCTGCAGATTGGGTGCAGATGGAAAAAGCTTTTCTAAACACACCATCTATTGGTAGCTTTCAGGTTAAAAAAAAAAGTCATTCTCTTTAAATCATCAGCTTTAAAAAAGAGCCGCTACATTGTTACTGATGGGAATCTGAAGTCCCGCCCTCCTGCTCTAGGATTGGCTGACATTTTACAGCAAGTAAAACTCTTCTCCAATAACAAATGAGTCTTGATGCTTCTAATTAATCATAATGCAGAAGGTGAGATTGGTCGATAATTAAAAAAAAAAAGTATATCCTTGTGTTTATTGATGCTAGAGAGATCACAGTGCTGTAAATCTTACACTGAAACACGGCTTTATTTTAAATACAATCCTTTAAAAACTAGACTCAGTGAGGCTCAGCCTCAGCTCAGGCCTCAGTTGGTTGTTCTTGTTGCGCTACAGTGTTGCGCTACACAGTGTGATGTTGGAATGAGACACGCGAGCGGACGGACGGACGGTGCGGCTAATCTCTCCTACATCTCTTTACTCCACTGTAACCAATAGCAGTCAATCAGAAGGAGTTATAATCTATATTTGCTGCAACACACACACACACACACACACACACACAGCTTCATCAAGGTGCCATAGAAGTAAATGAATCATTTCCTAGGGTGAGTGTTAAACTAAAAGAGTGATATATCATGGAAGTGAAGTGATGAGGTTTAATAAGTCTGTGCAAAACTTTCAAACAATATATTTCTATTGAAATCACAACAGCGCCCCCTGCTGCCTAAAGTTCTCTGCTCACCTGATTTAAAAAGATACTGTAGGGTGCTTTTACATCCAATTACAGTTTTTAATTGTATTTTATTTTTCTTTAAGGTAATAAAGTACATGTTAAAGATAAATATGGATTTCTTTTTAAATACTAAGTAATGTTTTTCTTCAAAATGAGATCTTTTTTTACAAATCAGAATAATCAAATTAAATATTCATTCATCCTCATAATTGAACAGATAAAAAAAATTATTTGTAGTATTTTAGTATTTTTAGTATTTGTTTCTATATAAATGATTTTTTACAGAAACATTTATTAGTAAATAATTTCTTTATTGTTTAACCAAGAGAACATCATAAAAATATAATTTATACATATTGTTTTTCAGTCTAAAATGTAATATTAATACAGGAATAATTAACATAATATTCTTTACGATTGGGGAAAAGTGTAAAAGTGTCAAATGAAATTTCATGAATGTGGCTAGAATGTGATTAATTTCTATTTAGGGTTTATTTAAAAAAAAAAAAAACCCTAACCCCCCCAACCAAAAAAAAGGATCATAATGACACACACACACACTGAATATAAAGTAAAAATGTATCTTATATTCAGAAGTTTTGTATTTCTGTAAACGTGCTTTGTGAAAAAGTGTACAGTTAAAAAGAGCTAAAACAAGTAACATTGAACTGAATAAAGTCTCAGAATACGATGAGGTTCTGCACAGCAACTGGAGCTCATAAGGTCAGGATTTTACACCAGTAACACCAGTAACCATTTCCATTAACATGTTTTCAGTGATTGAGCCAACAAAGCCCACCCTTAACCCCACCCTTAACCCCACCCTTAACCCCACCCATACCCAGCCCTTTATAACCACAGATAGAAAGTAGTTGTTCATCATTAATCACACCAGCATCAATCCGGTCCAGTTTGAAAAGTGGAACTCCAATGACTTCTATATTATTCAGAACAAAAATATACTAAAGCAGAACTTACACGTAAACAAATAGGTGAGGAATAAAAACATAACGCTCAGACGCCTCTTCATCCTAGAAGAACTCAGCCAGCATATATATATGTATTGTACACACACACACACACACACACACACTCAAGTGATATATATATATATACACTCAACTCAAGCGAATTGAAATTTGGGGACTATGTGTCTTTTATTATTTAATTTTTTTGTAAATGTTTTTTATTTATTAATTTTTTATTTATTTTATTCTACAAATCTTCGGTAGATAACCATGTTCAGACTGACATTTAGGATTTTTTTAAAACTTCTAAAACACACATGAGCCAGATAATTTTCAAACATTTTTGTTTGTTTTAAACAAAGATTTTTTTAAATTATACAATAATAAAGTTTTGGTTGCTTTAACTTAATAACTTAATAACGTGCTGAACCTGAGGCTTTTAGGAGTTTTTTTTAGACTTAAAGTTGATCATCGTGATCTGAGTAACGTGATGTAAATGGAAACAGATTTCGGGGCTTTAGGGCAAAATGAAAAGGTGACTGTGAAGTGGGCGGAGCTTAAAGCCTTTATCCCAAAATAAACAAACAAAAAAAAGTAAATAAACAAAAATAAAAACAAATTCTGCTAAGGGTTGCATTTTAGTTGAAGAACAGACATTGTGTGCATGTTGTGTACTTAATATATTTATATTTATATATAATCAGCCCGAGCAGACTCGTCCTCACACACACACACACACACACCTGGGGCAGGTAGAGCGGCGACCTGGGCGTCGACCCCGGCATCTTAACTTACACTCAAGCGTGAGACACTGTACACTCCTGTCTCCTGACACACACACGCTGGTTAGATTTGAGTGAGTGTGTGAAATTGTTTTTAAAAAAGTCTGTGAATATTTACATATTAAATTTTTCATTAGATTAAATTAAAATTAAATATATATTTTTTAAAGCTGTTGGCGTGTTTTAGAAACAACGTCAACGCAGAGAATACACACACATGGGGGGTTATGTGTTATAAATATCTCATGTAAAGCAAAAGATAAAAGTGTGTGTGTGTGTGTGTACGTGTGTTTGTGTGTGTGTAAACGGATCTTATTCCTTTTTTAAACCAGTCAGACCAGATATCGTATGCAAGCACATTTATAGTCCAAGAGTGTGTGTGTGTGTACAGAGCTCTGTACACACACACACCCCATATACTACTGTTTTTCCTGTCTTGTTCCCCTACTGACTCTGTGTGTGTGTGTGTGTGTGTGTGTGTGTGTAGTTAATAGACACTCGGCTCAGGGGAAACTGATTCCGTCAACACGTCAGTGTGTGTTAGCGTGTGTTATAGTGTGAGAGTTTGCCGATGATGTCATCAAGCGGCGCCGTCTCCGAGGCCTCCAGCAGTCTGAAGGTGTGGCTGAAGGTGATGAAGTGTGTGAGGAGCGTGTTGAGGTGTGGGTGGAGCTCCAGGGCCACGGCGTCGCGGTAGTGCGCGCTGTACAGGTGTGACAGAGTCCGGAACAGCAGCAGGAACACCTTCTGCACCAGGAAGATGAATCCGTTTGGGAATTTCACACCTGAACACACACACACACACACACACAATTTGAATTTCCTTTTTTAAGTCCAGCATTTACATAATGAGTTCTCTTACACGGATGCAAATGCAAAATACCTGCTTTTATCAAAAGTATTGGCACCCCTACAATGTTCTACTGTATACTAGATACACTATGTAAGCTGTGTGTGTGTGTGTGTGTGTGTGTGTGTGTGTGTGTGTGTGTGTGTTACCTGTCCTGGTGGGAAAGACCTTTTCGTCTGTGAGCAGTTCCTGGACGTACGACATGGCGTAGTCTGTGTAGAGAGGAGCCGAACACTTCACCTTCCTCCCGTGTTCATCCATCCATTCATATACCCTGAGCGCACACACACACACACACACACACACACACACACACACACACACACACACACAGAAAGAGAGAGGTTATTATCTCCAGTATCAGTATATGTGACCTTCAGTTTGGATTTCCTATTAATTAATTTGTAGCCCCACCCCTAACCCCACCCCTAACCCCACCCTTAACCCCACCCCTAACCCCACCCTTAACCCCACCCCTAACCCCACCCTTAACCCCACCCCTAACCCCACCCATACACAGCCCTTTATAACCACAGATATAAATTAGTTGGTTACATAGCAGCATGAATAAAAGCAGAGTAAACCCCTGTGTGTGTGTGTGTGTGTGTGTGTGTGTGTGTGTGTGTCCTCACTTGTTTCCTGGCCCTTTAGCTGTCGGGCAGCTGGTCGAGGTGCAGAATTCAGACAGAGCGCTTGAGATGAGATTAATGTTCTTAAAGAATGAGATGGCTAAGATAAAATAACACACACACACACACACACACACACACACAGGTATATACACACATTATATATCTAAATCATCACAAACATGTGGTTCTTTCACTCAAGTAGATAATTGGTCATGCATTTGTGTGTGTGTGTGTGTGTGTGTGTGTGTGTGTGTGTACTGTTAAAGGCCATCCACTCGTGCTGGTCCAGGCCATGCGGGAGCGCAGACAGTGTGAACAGGTCCACGTCTGAGATGCGCTCTCTCAGGAAGTGATCCTGAAGGTACGGTTTCTCCTGCAGCACCGGAGCCTTTACAACGTTATTGTTCTTCCTGATTCACACACACACACACACACACACACACACACACTCTATTAACATTAAAGCCATTACACCAGGAAAGTCCTTTATGTAAATTGTACTATTTTACGCAAAACTCCCAGAAGAAGAGCCGTGCTAATATTATGAAAGGCATGAAATAGTGTCATGTGACGTGTGTCATGTGACGTGTGTCATGCAGGACACTCACACCAACGTTGCGCTAAACAGCTCCAAATGTTTTGTGGAAGTTTTTGCTAAATATTTCTTGCTGATTATTGAAACATACCAATAATGTTTATTTCTCTACAGCGTAAACACTGGCCGCATGCTGGCGACGAGCCGCTGCCGTGACCGTAACCCTCGTGGTGGTGGTGTCCTGAAATCACCTGATATGAGTAGAGTATACAGGATATAAACAGGCCAACAATAATCATGGCCGAGCTACGGCTTGTTTTACTTCATCAGTCTTATCAGAGGACACTTTGTACTTTTACTTTATTATTTTTACTATATTTCTGCATAGTGTTGCATTACATAACCACATTGGCGTGTAGTATTTGAAGCGGAAATGCCGCTACCTGCATACTATTATGTAATTGCATGAACTGCCTTAACTTCGAGACACGTCTAATAACAAAACGAGTGTTTGAAACCCGAAGTGGAGCTGGATGCCGACAGTGAGGGAAAAACTGCATGTGAGAGAGAGAGAGAGAGAGACAGAGAGAGAGAGACAGAGAGAGAGAGACAGGGGGAGAGAGAGAGAGAGAGAGACAGAGAGAGAGAGACAGAGAGAGAGAGACAGGGGGAGAGAGAGAGAGAGAGAGAGAGAGAGAGAGACAGAGAGAGAGAGAGAGAGAGAGAGACAGGGAGAGAGAGAGACAGAGAGAGAGAGAGACAGGGGGAGAGAGACAGAGAGAGAGAGACAGGGAGAGAGGGAGAGAGAGACAGAGAGAGACAGAGAGAGAGAGACAGGGAGTGAGGGAGAGAGAGAGACAGAGAGAGAGAGACAGGGGGAGAGAGAGAGTTTTTCTATGATAAAGGTTAATACAAGCCGTGTACTTTTGATACTTGGTGGTGAAACTTCTACTTGTACTTGAGTAATATTTGCCCTGGGGAATCTCTAATTTAACTCAAATACGAGTTTTTTGCCGCCTCTGGTGCCTGTGATAAGCGCCTTATTGGTGGAGCTGATCTGTCAGATCTGTATCGTCCCTCGCCATCAGTTTCACCTGCATGCTTGAGTTTTTGGAAATCTAGAAACTCAGAGCTTTTACTTTCTGCAGAATGAGGAAGAGGATGATGAAGAGGATGATGATCACATCCCTCTCTAAATCAGCCGTTACTATAGAAACCGTAAGGTTCTGGGCTAATGGGCTAATTTTACTGCATGCAAAACAGTCGAGTCACACTGCAAACACACACACAAAATGGCTCTTCGTGTGTGTGTGTGTGTGTGTGTGTGTGTGTGTTTACACAGCAAGGGAAAGTCCTGATAGCGTCAATCTGAACTTCAGTGTAAAACCTTGAAATGACCAAACAGTCACAGGAAAGAATGTGTGTGCGTGTGCGTGTGTGTGTGTGTGTGTGTGCGCGTGCGTGCTCTTTCCAATTACTAAAGCAACATAACATTGTCATGTATAATGTAAATAACATAAAAATTCCTTGTACATTTTTGTCAAAACACACACACACACACACACACACACACATGCACCAACACACTGAAAGAAACACATACAAACACACATATATACACGATCACACACAGACTAACATAAACGCACAAACACACTAAAAGAAACAGACACACAAGCATGAACACACACACACACACACACACACACACACACAACCGCTTCCCCCCCCCCCCCACACACACACTTGAAAAAAATCCTCTAAACTGCCAAAAGTAAGCTTTAGTAACAAAAACACATTTTATTAAAACATTTAGAAACATTTAGGTTCCTTATTTTCAAAGAACGCTGAAAGAACCACTTTAAACCTCCCAGTGCAAACTCCAGTTTCAGAACCTCAGATCCAGAACCTCAGATCCAGAACCTGTCTGAAGTTTCACATTAAAGTTCCATTAAAGAGTTATTTTGGTACTGAAGTGTTTTTAGTTCCTAAGAACTTCAAAGACTTTCTGATTAACTCTCTGTTGTCCGGACCAGCACATGGAACCTTCACGAGTTCTCAAAGAGGTACAAGCAGAAGAACTTTTCATGGTTCTAGATTTAGTCTTTTTGAGGTTAGAATCTTTATTCGTTACAAAAGTTACAGTTTCTACACTTTCAAATCATGTTCTTTAGGAGTTTATCTGAGAAAAGTTCTACATAGAACCTTATAGCAAAGTGAATCCCTAAAAATAGTCACGCCACAGTTAGCTAAAGAACCGCTGGAACCGTGTACATGTGAGTTTTATATCATTATAGTCTTTTGAACATCTAGAACCTCATCTAATGGGTCTAGATTTCTAAACAGGTCCGACTTGGATTGTTTATGTAAAGAAAATCAAGTTGTAAAATTTTACATAAAATATTATTTATTTATTTATTTTTAACAGAAGACAAAAAGGGCTCGAATAAGATTTTAGAACTAAGATTAATTTAAGGAGGTTCTTTGGATGGTTCATGAATCCAGCTTTCTTTATAAGGCTAAACTCGAAACCCTATCTGATACACTTTTTATAAAGGAGCGGGATTTTAAACCTTTAAAAAAAATGTAAATGAATTTATAATTAGTTGATTAGTTTACTGATGAGTTGATTAGTTCACTGGTTTGGAGAAATTTTTAAAGGTTCTGTGTGGAACCCTACAGCAGAATGTGCAGCTTTGTGAAAAGGTTCCTAGCTAGAACTTCTTCAGTAATAAGAACCAGTAGTGGGAAAAGAGACAGTTCTGGGTTCTGGGTTCAGAGAACCTGTGAGGAACCTTGTAGAAGGACAACTGAAGAAAGTTCTGAAGGTTTAAGAATGGAGGTCAAAGCAACCTGAAGCTGATAGAATACGCGCGTGAGATTGAATTAAAAGTATTACTCCAAGATCTTATGGACGTTTGGTGGATATTAATTTCTCCTGAAGGAGAACGTTTGGTTCTACTGACAGAGAAACAGAAAGGGTGTGTGTTCTGCTGAATGTTTGACCAGGACGCCGTTCTGTTTGCTTTGGCTTCAGTAGCGTAGCTGGTACGCAGGAGCGCGCTCGCTCACAGTAACACCAGCTGATCATTTCTACATTATTGTGCCAAAGAACGGCGAGGTGCCGGTTCTCGTGTCCGTCTCTGACGCACGATCGGTTCTGCGACTGAACGGCTGTGAAGCGATGGCAGGAACACACGCTGGAAGTCAGTCTGTGGATCGAAGCCAAACATGAGGAAGCAATTGTGTTGGTGACGGAGGTGGAGTGCAGCAGCGGTTCCCCACGTCACCGCCGGTTCTGTTAGAAGCATTTAGACACAGAGCAGATTTACAGATACAGAGGCGCAGTGAGGAGGGGACGGACCGCGCAGAACCATGTGGCAGCAGTTTGCAGGAAATGCCTCGATAGACCTGGCGACAGAGTGGGAACAAACTCACACAGAGTCATCATCGGCCAACAGAACCACCCAAAGGTGCCGCTGGGATCCTCTCACAGGTTCTCTGTTAGACATAGCACCGCTCTGAGGTTTTTTTATTGCACTGTTATTTCCCTTCAAACCATGGCAACACTGTATTACACAAATTAATGCAAACTAGCAACATGTTACTAGATAATTACTGAACTGCGTTCTCAAAATGGTTATTATATATATGTTCCACTGAGAACCTTAAAGCGTTCCAACTGATGTGGCTTCCAGAGTTCTGAATTTCTGATCTTTAACAGCAGACAGCAAAACCTCCTGTATGAGGGTACCTCCAGATATACAACCAAGACTGTAGAACCCTCGAGATGTTCTCATGACAGAAAATGTAATGAGTACCCGGAGAACCTCAGGCACGGGGAGAACGTGCAAACTCCACACACATGGAGCTGAAGCTGGAATTGAATCCTCAACCCTGGAGCTGTGAGGCCACAGTGTTAACCACAGAGAGAGCTTAGAACCTTTACTAAAGTCCTAAAAAACATAAAGAGACAATATGGGTTCTAATGAGAACCGTTTCTGAAAAGGAACCCACCTGTTGTAGTGCTCCATATAAAACCGTTGAGAATTTAACCAGAGCCATCTTAAGGACTTCTTAAAACACAAAATATTCTTCACTGCCCGACTGTAGAATTATAACGGTTCCATAACTTCCTAAAATGGTTCTACTTTCATCTATTCTGATGGAGAAACACTTGCTCTACTGTTGTTCATTTTTAGAGGTGCAGTTCCATAAACTTGTAGTGTGACCTCCCTTCCTGAAACAAACGGCTGTATGGTTCTACATAGAACTATTAAGGATTCGAGCAGAGACACGCCTTAAAAAGTGTCTTATATTATTAATATATTTATTTAAACTTTTTTTTTTTTTAGATAAATATCGAACACTCAAGACTCGTCTCAAGACAGCGTTCTTTAGGACCTGGACACAGAACCATAAACCACAACAGGAGACTCTTTGCTGTACGGTTCCGGACAGAACCTAATGAGGATTCCCAAACAAAACAAAAAAAAAAAGGGAGAACCGAATAACACCTGCATCCTTACAACACTGAAACTAATACATACACGCCGCTGTCAACTAGCCGTTACTATGGAAACCATGACATATCAGAGCGAGCGCATTAATATAAACCTGCACGACTGTCAAAGCTGTTGTTAGAAACAATTAATCAACACTTTCTGACCAATCAGAGCGCAGGATCCCGGCTGTGGTGTAAAGCGCTGATATTCTACAACATGATGCTTTTATTCACTTCCTGTCCGGCACACAGCATGTAAATACCTGATAAGTGTTTACATATGAACAGGTGCTGCATGTTGCAAAAAAGGCACACACACACACACACACACATCTTGGACATAATCATTAATGCAACTAATTAAAACAATGCTACATCGAAATATATTTCTGACCGAGAAGCTCAGAAAGGAAAGGTTAATTTTATCTTTACAAACAAAATAAAAAACAAACGAACAAACATTTTTTTTTTTTTTTTGTGGGGACCTGGACTAGAAATGTCCCCACAAGGTCAAAAGTGTCAGATAATACACTGAAATGTGGTCTCACATAGGATATAAAAACACACCCACACATACGTGCGCGCACACACACACACACACACACACACACACACACTTTCAATCACACAGTTAAACATCAGGTCTTTTGTGATACATTTTTTTCACACTCTCCGTCTTTTCCAAATGTGTGTGTGTTTATTAGTGTAATGTGTGTATGCATGTTCACACTCACAGTTTCAGTGCGTTGATGTCTCCATAGTTCTCCACAGTCAGAGTGTGTGAGGCCTCGTCCCCAGAGCCAGTAAAACTCTGACATCCCCCCATAGCCAGAGAGGAGCCTCTCCATGAGACGACTCTCTCTCTCTCTCTCTGTCTCTGTCTTCAACACACACACACACACACACACTCACTCACAGTGATTGCCTTGGACCTCCTTACAGATTCATGCTTTCACACACACACACACACACACACACACACACACTCCGTCACCCATTCGCTTTTAGTCCTCATCAAGTCCACGTCAGACGTGTAAAAGTTCTCCTGTCTGCCTTCTGTTTTTCTCTACACCACAGGCTGTGTTCTCTCTCTCTCTCTCTCTCTCACACACACACACACACACACACACACACAAAGCAGACAGACAGGTTCCACAAGTGCTGAGAAAATATTTACACACACACACACACACACACTGAAGCCCACCCCTAACCCAACACATGGCTCTTCCTTTTTTCTTTTCCCCCTCCCTCCTGTCATGCCGTTCCTCTCCTCTAGGAGCGCTGTCGTCCTTGGTTCTCCTACACGTTCCCAATAAAAGCATTCACTCTGAGGTTCTTCAACACACTTCTGCTGCTCGGAACCATTTACAGTTTACATGTTACATGATATTTTTACCTCCATTTATTTTAGAAAAAAGAAGAAAAAGACTAAACTTCTGCATCCTGTATTACAGAAAACATCCTTCAGCTACAGGTTACACCTTCAGAGCGAGAGCAGGTTCCTTCAGGGTTCCTCAGAAGGAGTGCGAGGAGTTTAGCTTCCTAAATGGGTTCCACTTTACACACATCATCTGTTGTGGCGTTTTCAAATTCTCACACACTTTCAAAGTCAAGCCTTAAAGATTTCCTCATTTGTGAAATAATGGTCCTGTGTGGAACCCTAGAACCCTTCCTTAGAACCCTGTCCCCGTTAAGCGTATACACTGAGGTTAACACACGTTTCTAGCTAAATAATCAAAACTAAGTAATGTATGTACACAATTTAGAACTGTTAAGGTTCTATATAAGTTTATTCAAATGAATTATTACTGAATCATCAATTATAAATAATTATTAAAATTCCCCTGTACACAATGTAATTATATATATATATATATATAAATATATGTTATATAATTATTCAAATGAACCTGTGCGTAATTAAAAACACTCCCAGTACGCATGGCTCCTTCTGTGGAAGCCAAAGGAATAATCTAGAACTAGTTCATTAATAATGGACATTCTAACAAACTCTTGAAGAACCCATGAAGAACCCATGTTTAGTTTGAAGTGTGTGTATTGATCGGGTAAATGTGTGATGTGACCTGAAACACCTTGTGATGAAGGAAACCTAGCTGTCGAGTTCTACACAGAACCTTTAAACTCCAGGGTTCTCTAGAGGACAAACAGAAGAGCTCTTGAAGGTTCTCGATCCTGAGAGAGTGTAACGGATTTCGCGGTTCTAAATGATCATCATTAATGTTGTTTCTGTGGAATCCTACAGCTAAACACCAGACCATCAGAACAGAACCCAAGAACAAGAACCACCAAACAAAAAACTTTTTTGGGGAAAGTGTGTGCATATTTAAAGTACATAATTATTGTAAATTATTTGCTAATTGAAATTTGTCACATACAGAAACACACACAGTGCGACATGACCGTGACCTGAAATAGCGAAATTATATTTATATTACAAAATGAAAATACATCACAGAAATACATTACAAACGAGAAATTTACTTTAAAAAATGTTTTAAAAAGTTTTTTTTTTTTAAATTATGCTAAAGATAGAATTTAGTGAAATTAACTGATTAAAATAGAATAGATTTAAAGTAGGAATTTGAAAGAATAGGAAATGAAAATGAAAGAGTCAACTGTGAAAATTATTTCTATATAAAAGTGTAAAAAATTTTAATGTTAAGAAAAAATGTACATCTAAAATTTGTTAACGTTGACACCTAAAGGGTCGTTTAAACACTCGTCACTCTGATCTTCAATTAATTTACAGCCAAACATTACAGGTCCAGTCTAATTAGACCCTTTTATGGCTCTGCACTCAGACCTGTGTGGGCGTGGCCTGTACCTGTAGCCAATCAGAGCTGGGAGAAAAGTGCGTGCAGGTGATTATGAGACTAATAAAACAATATTCAAAATCTTCACGTCAGAAATCTTTATTGATTTGATAAAGCCAAAATAAAGTAGTACAGAACTGCGTAAATAAGAATAAAAAAAAGGACAATAAAAACACACACAAGCTGAAGGCAGGAGATACTTTACAAACACTCCATTAAAATATATACGATTTCATTATTATTATTATTATATTTATTTATTATTATACACCAGCTTTTTGTCTACATGTCCAGACACAGTGCATGTTTATTATTTTCCCCTCAGGTTCACTTTACTCGTCTCTCTCTCTCTCTCACACACACACACACACACACACACACACACAGCATAACTAAGAGTTAATAACCTGCAACTGTGATTAAGACAACCTGGAAAAAAAAAAATTCAACTTACAGTAAGAAAAAGTTTTAATTTCACACACACACACACACACACACACACACACACAGTCTGGACGGCAGGATGGTGTGAGGGAGGAATCACAGTACGATATGTTTTACAGTCATGAAGACACACGACTGCAGCGACACAGTAAATCAGCTACTGGAATATTTACTACATTTTTGTACAGTAATTTCTTTACAAACAGGAAGTCGTGTGTTACTGTAGAGGCAGAACCGAACAGAACAGAACCGAACAGAACAGAACAGAACAGAACAGAACCGAACAGAACAGCTGCTGCATAAACCAGAGGAAACAAAGTGCAGGGAATCTGGAAGACGGGATAAAAGAGCGAAAAGAAAGAAAATAGAAACAGAGCAGAAGGCAGTGTAGAAGTAAACGAGTGAGTACTCTGACTGACACACACACACACACACACACACACACACACGTTAGAGCAATACAACCAGAAAGAAGCGGCTCTTCAATCTGATCTTATCTAAATAAATTTTAAAAAGCTTTCATATTCAAAAAGGAGACTAAGGGGGAAAAATGACCTTCATCATCATCATCATCATCATGAGTGTAACAGCGGCGTTCTGTATCTAATGAACTGGAGTTAAACCCCAGGTGGGCGTGGCCTACAGCACAACATTACTAATTTAAATAAAAAAATTAACTCTACTGCTTGCCATCATGTCCCTGTAAACCACAGCAGTGTGTGTGTGTGTGTGTGTGTGTGTGTGTGTGTGTGTGAGTGAGAGACAGTTCCTCCTCCTCATCACTCCTGGTTATAATCACTCTCAGTTACAGGTGTGTGTGTGTGTGTGTGTGTGTGTGTCAGTAGTGAAGCCAAATCCAATGATCAAAACCGCCTCATGTTATTGCGCACACACACACACACACACACACACACACACACACACAGTGGCGCCGTATTCTGTCCTGATTTACACAGTGATAATGTTTATATCTACACGTAATCACTTCATTTCTACACCTGATGAAAACATGAACGTAGTCAGATGCGATAAACATCAAAATAATGTAAAACAATCACATGATCATTTTTGCCTCCGAGTCTTTTCGAATAAAAACAACAATAAAATAAATATGCGATCATCAAACCTGAGGAAACAAGCTACCGTCCACAGCGCACTCGTCAGCCTGACATAAGTGTGTCATAACGCCTCGTCACATGACCTGTTCCAGCCAATCAGACACAGGCAATGTTCTGGGGTCACAGTGTGTCGTGACAGCATTCATAAAGAAAAATAAATAAATAAAGTAACTAACAGTGAGAGTTCTACAGTCACGGCACTGCAGGTACACTCGTCATGTTTATGATGCGCTTACGGCAAGTTACGTCACGCTTATGACACGGCGTCTGGAAAAGGTTATGGGAGAAAGAAAAGGTTTTAAAAAATAATCTCTTACACACACACACACACACACACACACACACACGGAGGAATAAGTAACACAGCCACACAGTAAAAGCTTATTGCACATTCATTTATTTAAAGGCGGACTACATTGGGTCTTTATAACACGTTCATGAGCGCCGCATCCGGAACCGTGAGTCTTATTACACTTTTTATTCTCATCCTGCAAATGTTGTTGTAACTAACACACACTTTACTTACAAAGGCTTATAGTGGCTCTATTACACGTCTACAATTACGTCTGCCTTCTTTGGTCATTTATTTATTTATTTATTTTTAATGAAGATTTAAATACATTTCTTTTACTCTGATGGACGTTTGAAGTTATTTAAATGAGACACTCGGTTTAAGGGGTCTGAGAGGAACCGTGAAGGAACTACAGTTAAAGTCTGTAGATGAACGTTTGGAGAAAACGACTGTTTTTAGTTCTTGTTGCTGAATATTTACAATTTCCAGTTTTAAACACTTTTTTTTTCTTTTGGTTTTACTAATTAATGAATAAATACATTTATATAATATGTTTATTACATAGACATTATAATCTATTCATTTGGTTACACATTTACTTATAATTATTATATTAATTTTTATAAATGGTTCAGTATCATTTAGTTTTTATTTTCTTCAGCTGAACTCATTCAGTACGTTATAAAGGACAAATTAACTCGGTTATGAAGTGCTAATGTATACTCTATTCACCTTCACATCAGTATTTTAATTTTTGCATATTCATTATGGTCCAGTGCATAAATATTGGCACCCCATATTACTATACTATAAAGTTACATTTTTATTCTTGCGCTGTGTTTTACAAAGAATTCTTTTTTTTTAACTTAAAGAAAATATTCTGTTATTCAAAATATTAAATAAAAAAAAACCAACATGAAGGCTTTTGTAGGACGGATGTTTATATAAAGCAGTTTATTTTAGAAAATTATTTAAATGACTTTGAAGGTATTTCCTAAGGAGGACGAAGACAGCCATAAAACTTACATGATAATCATAATATAAAAATAATTCATTAATAAAAATAAAATGTAACGTTTTTAACAAGGGAATCATTAATTTGTTTGTTTTATTTATTAATTAAGTCATCAGAGCCAAATTTTTAATGGTGAGCGCAGCCTTTAAAATAACCGTAAGTGCAAAATTAATATGAAAAGTAAAACAAAAATTAAAAAAATGAACTGAAAAAATAAAAAGTAAAAAAAATAATATATCTGTCATGTTTCAATATGTATAAATACAGTAATTCAGTTATTATTTAGTTACTTTTTTATTTGTCTCCAAATGTACACTTTTCATTTCTAAATAATTATGCCATTATGATTAATTATGTTTGATTTTGAACTTAAATCTCAGTTGTACATTTGTTGGCCCTTCCGTCCCTCTCGCGGTTCTTCTGTCTCGGCTGGACGAACAGGGACGATGTGGCCGATTCAGAGAGAAACCTGTTAAAGCCTCAGGAACGCGCTGAGAACTTACAAAATAAGAATAAAAAGTGTCAGGAGCGCAGTGTACCAGAAACCCTAATGTCACGACTGTGAACATGTCATAAGCCCGTCATAGAGACTCCAGCAGTACGTTAATGCTGTGTGTGTGTGTGTGTGTGTGTGTGTGTGTTATAAATAGCCAGTGTACGTAGCTGTAAGAAGCCACACTAACTGTAGATTTCAGCTGTTCTGGTGTTTATAAACATTAATAACTGCAGTAATCCGCATTATTACACCTCGGTGCTGCGGTCCGGCTCGCCGCTGCTCACACGCTGCCTTTCAGTCCTGGGTTATAACGTGAACACACTCGGGGGGGGGGGGGAAACCGACGCTTGTTTTGTTGTGGGCGGGGCAGTGATGATGTCACAAACACCTTTTGGAGGAGGAGGAGGAGGAAGAGGAGGAGGAGGAGGAGGAAGAGGAGGAGACTCCGAGAACTTTAATGCGTTCCCTAAAGAGAGACAAAGAGTGATGAAGCCGTGCGTACGTCATGATGCAAACGTGCGAGTCGTGACGTGACGCACAATCGTAAACTCACGTGTTCACCTTCAGTCCGTCTTCTGCTCCGGCGCTGGAGGAGGTTCGGCTACGGCGCCTGGCGACTTGGCGTCCGCATCGCTGGAACGTTTAAGAAGAAAGAAACATCGGGTCAGGAACATGCACCTCTGGGTCCAAGCACCAGAAAGACAGCGAACAAAGTGGGCGGATACATTTAAAGGAGACAAACCAATAGCATTACGACATAGTTTTAGAATAGAGGACACTTTATGCCAAGACCTTCAAAAAGCTCCAGATTCAATGTGACGTCACTCAGGACGATATGAGCCACAAGTTTAAGGCATCGTCACGGCTGACCAGACTGAGATCAAAAATCCCTTCACAGTTTAGCATCATCACAGAGATCACACGAGTGCTGGCGACTGTATAAAACCCCCCGGGAGGAGAAGATCAAAGTCCACTGGGTGCTTCATGCAACTGACCCGAAATGACGTCCTGCTGAGTGACACCATGACATGAGGGCGGGAGTTGTTCAGCTCTGTGTCTCAGACGTAAGGAAGAAAGACTCAAGGCTGTGTAATGGTGTGTGTGTGTGTGTGTGTGTGTATACCTGCTGAAGGTTGCTTTCTCAGTTTTCTCTGTAACGCTGTCCTTGTCTCCGCTTGTGTCGCTCCTCTCCTCCTCATCCTCGCTGTCTGAGCCGCTGGAGCTGCTGTCCGACGCCACCAGAGGAGCTTTCCTCGCTCCACACACACTCCACACACACGCCGCCGAGCCCCTGACTGAAACACACACACACACACACACCTTTTCTATATGCGGAGCAAATCAGATAAAGAACAGACTGAGGGAAAGCGAGAGCGTCCTCACCGTCCTGGTCCTGTTTGTCCGAGGTCTCCGAGTCGACAGGAGAACTGCAGCGTGCTCCGGAGTCTGAGCTACACACCGCAAGACACACACACACACACACACACACCATCAGAGATGCGTTCCTGACAAACAGAATCTTAATTTTGGCCATTTTTATTAAATTTCACTGAAGAGGAGGTGAGAGTGGAGGTGAGAGTGGAGGTGAGAGAGGAGGTGAGAGAGGAGGTGAGAGAGGAGGTGAGAGAGGAGGTGAGAGTGGAGGTGAGAGTGGAGGTGAGAGTGGAGGTGAGAGAGGAGGTGAGAGTGGAGGTGAGAGAGGAGGTGAGAGTGGAGGTGAGAGTGGAGGTGAGAGTGGAGGTGAGAGAGGAGGTGAGAGTGGAGGTGAGAGTGGAGGTGAGAGTGGAGGTGAGAGAGGAGTTGAGAGAGGAGGTGAGAGTGGAGGTGAGAGTGGAGGTGAGAGTGGAGGTGAGAGAGGAGGTGAGAGTGGAGGTGAGAGAGGAGGTGAGAGTGGAGGTGAGAGAGGAGTTGAGAGAGGAGGTGAGAGTGGAGGTGAGAGAGGAGGTGAGAGTGGAGGTGAGAGAGGAGGTGAGAGTGGAGGTGAGAGAGGAGTTGAGAGAGGAGGTGAGAGTGGAGTTGAGAGAGGAGGTGAGAGTGGAGGTGAGAGAGGAGTTGAGAGAGGAGTTGAGAGAGGAGTTGAGAGTGGAGGTGAGAGAGGAGGTGAGAGTGGAGGTGAGAGAGGAGGTGAGAGAGGAGGTGAGAGTGGAGGTGAGAGAGGAGGTGAGAGTGGAGGTGAGAGAGGAGGTGAGAGTGGAGGTGAGAGAGGAGGTGAGAGTGGAGGTGAGAGTGGAGGTGAGAGTGGAGGTGAGAGAGGAGGTGAGAGTGGAGGTGAGAGTGGAGGTGAGAGAGGAGGTGAGAGTGGAGGTGAGAGAGGAGGTGAGAGTGGAGGTGAGAGTGGAGTTGAGAGTGGAGGTGAGAGAGGAGTTGAGAGAGGAGTTGAGAGAGGAGGTGAGAGTGGAGGTGAGAGAGGAGGTGAGAGAGGAGGTGAGAGAG
This sequence comes from Channallabes apus, assembly GCA_030522415.1. Taxonomy (NCBI): domain Eukaryota; kingdom Metazoa; phylum Chordata; class Actinopteri; order Siluriformes; family Clariidae; genus Channallabes; species Channallabes apus. The sequence goes on from CM060131.1 coordinate 21,312,681, forward strand.
GAGGTGAGAGTGGAGGTGAGAGAGGAGGTGAGAGAGGAGGTGAGAGTGGAGGTGAGAGTGGAGGTGAGAGTGGAGGTGAGAGTGGAGGTGAGAGAGGAGTTGAGGTGAGAGAGGAGGTGAGAGTGGAGGTGAGAGTGGAGGTGAGAGAGGAGGTGAGAGTTGAGGTGAGAGAGGAGTTGAGGTGAGAGAGGAGGTGAGAGTGGAGGTGAGAGAGGAGGTGAGAGAGGAGTTGAGAGTGGAGGTGAGAGTGGAGGTGAGAGTGGAGGTGAGAGAGGAGTTGAGGTGAGAGAGGAGGTGAGAGTGGAGGTGAGAGTGGAGGTGAGAGAGGAGGTGAGAGTTGAGGTGAGAGAGGAGTTGAGGTGAGAGAGGAGGTGAGAGTGGAGGTGAGAGAGGAGGTGAGAGTGGAGTTGAGAGAGGAGGTGAGAGAGGAGGAGTGGTGATGCCTTACCCCCGCCTCCCTGCATTCTCGTGATCGTGTCCCCAGCACCTTATCCTCGCTGTCGTTTAGCGGAGCCGTGGTGCCGCCCCCACGCCCGACCCGCTGTCGATGGCCACGCCCGCAAGTCTGCCTTAAAGTTAAAATCATCCTCAAAACTCGCCACCCAACCCGGACCTGCTCCGAGAGGGAGAGAGAGAGAGAGAGAGAGAGAGAGAGACAGAGAGAGAGAGAGAGACAGAGAGACAGAGACAGAGAGAGAGAGAGACAGAGAGAGAGAGAGAGACACAGAGACAGAGAGAGAGAGAGAGAGACACAGAGACAGAGAGAGAGAGAGAGAGAGAGAGACACAGAGACAGAGAGAGAGAGAGAGAGACAGAGAGAGAGAGAGAGAGAGAGACACAGAGAGAGAGAGAGAGAGAGACAGAGACAGAGAGAGAGAGAGAGACAGAGACAGAGAGAGACAGAGACAGAGAGAGAGAGAGAGAGAGAGAGAGACACAGAGAGAGAGAGAGAGAGAGAGAGAGAGACAGAGAGACAGAGAGAGAGAGAGAGAGACAGAGAGAGAGAGAGAGACAGAGAGACAGAGAGAGAGAGAGAGACAGAGAGACAGAGAGAGAGAGAGAGAGAGAGAGACAGAGAGACAGAGAGAGAGAGAGACACAGAGAGAGAGAGAGACACAGAGAGACAGAGAGAGAGAGAGAGAGAGACAGAGACAGAGAGAGTCACTTTCTCTTTGACTGCAGAGTTTTATATATATACTGTCTATATATTCCTGTTTTTTCTTGCCTTGAATGTTGAGAGAGAGAGAGAGAGAGAGAGAGAGAGAGCGAGAGAGAGACCTACATACGGACAGAGACAGTAGAACTATTACATCACAGCTGTACAGTTAAACAGCACTGGAACTGGAGACTCCTTCCCTAAAGCTTAACACTGGTCAGTAAGTGCTCACTCTGAGGAAGGCTGCCGTCCTTGTCTGCGTCCTCGTTCCTGCTACGGTCCGGACTCCTCTTGCCGTCTGGAAAACACTCCAGGTCAGGTGACCCCAGACGCCTCCGAGCCCCGCCCTCCACCTCGGTCTTCAGAGCCGGAGTCACACCGAACCTGCCGCGGGAAACACACAGGGGTTTAGACTGAAATGTGTGACGTGGCCTAGTGTGAACTTTTATACCCTCAGTGTGGACAGAAGTGTGATCATGTGACCTGGTTCTAGACTTCACTTGTGCTGCATAGTTGATTTCTTTCTCCTCCCAGATGTCCTCCTCCTCATCGGCATCATCAAACGCACGGCTTTTACCCTTAGTGCAGGCGTGAAACGCTCCTGCGCTCGGCTACACACACACACACACACACACACACACACACACACACACACACACACACAAAACCTTACTCATGTACATGTACCTCCTGTACTATATGCAGGACACCAGAGACATTAGAAGTGACTATTATTATTTATTTTTTTTAGATCTTATTCCTCCTAACTCCTCTCTGTGAAATAAAAGTCTCCTTAAAGGTTCTCACTGCTGACACTCGCTATAATAAGAGTCCTCGCGCTAATGTGAGTGTGAAAGCAGGTTAAACATGCGGAGACTCACGCCTTCATCCACCAGGGTGCACTTCACTCCTCCCATACGACTGAACGCTGCACTGAAACACACACACACACACACACACCATAAATCACACACATAGAATAATGAATATTATAACTGAATTGAGGCCAAATGATCAGAGGTGCGTGAGACGGGTGCGGGGGGGGTGAGGGGTGTCAGAGGCGCTGCTAGGGCGTGGTCAGAGGTGCTAGTCATAAGCGCTCTTTCTATCGGAGAGTC